>CM035170.1:122245381-122639020 GCA_020205615.1 Panax quinquefolius
TTTCATATCCTTTGGCATACGTATGGGACGATCTTATTGTTCAAATTTCGATTTGATTTTCCAGATTCTACTCAGATCTCTTACGAAAGTCTTGATCGATGGCGGACCCAAATCTCTGGGGCCGAAGCTCTTTGAGCTCTTCTTGAGCTTCTTGACGATGTACAGATGCTTTGATCCTTTTAGCTCGACAGATCGGCATTTATATCAAGAATGACCCGATGAGTGGCCTTGGTCGCTTTCAGTTCTTCTTTGACCTTGTTGATATCCTTAGAAGGCATTCATTGTTGGAAGAACAATGTCGAGGTTTCTTCTTTTCTTTTGCCAAACATAGACTTGAGAATGGCTTTTCCTTGGTATTATCTTGGTATTCCTTCAAAGATTCTCTTGGTATTATCTTGGTATTCCTTGGCATTATCTTGGTATTCTCTTTGGCATTATCTTGGTATCCTTTCTACGGCTTCTTTGTATTTGGGGCGAAACACACGAAGACGATGTTTACTTGCAGATGACTAATATTAATCGATCGATTCAGATTGATGGTCAAATCTCAACTTCCTTTAGTCCGGTATATCACTCCTTCACCCATCGGTTCCATAATGGAATTTATGCGAACCGATGATCATCGATGTCGCCACAGCTTTCTCGCCTAGATTCGGAAAGAATGGTTTTTGTGGCGAAGGTTTGGGTTGTTCGAGAGGGGTGAAATATTTGTTGTTGTATGTTAAATTTAAAGCGAGCTCTTTAAATGGACTTTGATCTTAATTGATGTTGCCATTTGATATTCATTATACGGGCTTGATGGCCGTATTTTTGGGCCTTCATTGGTTTTATATTAGTTCCTTTGTCTTGAGCCGATGCCATTTATAGCTTTTCTATTAAACCTCCTGTTTAATAAAAACTGAGGGGCAATGTTGGGTCGTGATATTTCTCTATCGGACCGAATGGACGGGCTACATATTGATTAGTCCATTGGGTCTTCACTATTGGGTGTTGACATTATTGGATCTAATACTTTATTATCTTTATTAAGTCCTTTCTAATATCGGACCCAATCGATGGGTCGACCCATCATATATTTAAATATCTACATCTTTGACTTGTAATGATGAAAAAGTAATGGTTGACTGATTCAGAGAACCTGCCATGCATTAATGTGGATAGGATCATAACCCCAAGCAAGTAGTAATGTGATGACTAAAAGCAATGGATAAACTATATGCAATCGGCAGAACCCATCGGATCAAAGGAGGTGTGTCGAGGTAGTAGTGGGTGGCACAAGAATCGTGCAAAGAGAAAGTATAACTTAAAAGGAAGTCTTGTGAAAGAAGATGCGTTCTCATACACTTCTTCGTTCATAATCACATATACACGTAATTATTATTTCTCTCTCGAGACTTCAGTACATTATATTCCTACATTGTTTAACAGCGTGAACACGTATATCGACTTCTCAATACCGAAAGCTATCCAACCCACTTCTAAACCGTAAATCAAGTTTGTGGTGTTTATCGTGTTTCTTGTACGTAATCGCGGCGTCTTTACGTGATTGGGACGCCGTGTAGAAAAAATCACGGCATTAACAATATATATATAATAAGCTAGCTACGTAATTTAATTTTGCTTATTTTTTTTAGATCTTTAATTTTTGTTTTCAATGACTAGAATAGAATGCTGGTGTATGAATACGTGGACAATGGCAATCTTCAGCACTGGCTTCATGGATCCATAGGGAAAGTTAGCCCTCTTACATGGAATATGCGAATCAACATTATCCTAGGAATTGTTAAATGGTGTGACCCGCCCGCCCGCCCGCCCCACCCATTTTTATTTTATTTTTAGATAGAACATAATTATAATTATTATGCACTAAGAATTACTAATTACACATGCAGTATGGTGTACCTTCACGAGGATAGTGAGCCCCCAATAGTTCACCAACACATAAAATCAACCAACATACTGCTTGATCACCAATGGAACCCTAAAGTATCCGATTTTGGTATTACCAAGCTTTTAGGACCCGAATGGAGTCTTTCCTTATCTCCGGCCATGGGAATGTCCGGGTAAGTTTTAATACATAAAGTATTCGATTTTGCTTTTTTAAATAATAATAAAATAATTTATTTTTCAGATACATAGCACCAGAATATGGTGGTACATGTGTCTCGGATGAGAAGACTGATGTTTATAGTGTTGGAGTACTTATCATGGAGATTATATCCGGAAAAATACCTGTGGAGAGCTCTGAAAATGAAATAGAGGTTGTTAATTTTGAATTTTGAATTATTTGGATGGATGATTTCTACTCAACTACCTACCTACCCCTTACGTTCGAAAATAGAGATTTATTTTGATATTTTTTAACAATAATTTGTGAAATTCTAAAAAAATTGATTTGATTTGGTTTAAGTTTCTCTAGTAACAAACACTAGTAGTATTCTTTTAGCTAGTATAAAATAATTGTATTTGTTTATACTAGCATTAAGTAGGTTTGTACATATTTTGAATGTTATGTTTTCATAAATTGATCTAAAAAAAAAAATCAAAATATATCTTTAACTTTGAAAATAGGGAGTAGCATGCTTAATTTAGTAGTAAATGTTAGTATTATTAATTTTGAAATAACTTTATTTTGGTACTGCAGGCATATTTGGTTGAGTGGATAAACTCCATGGTTATAGCACAAAGCTTTGAGCAAATAGTGGATTCTAAAATGCCTGAAATGCCTTGTAGGAAAGAACTAAAAAGAATTATTTTGATTGCTCTTCGGTGTGTTGATCCGGATGTTGAAAATAGGCCCAAAATGGGAGACATCATCCATATGCTTCGGCCTCGTGACTTGCTTCTTAATGACCAACTTGGGTGTTATTTGATTAGCATTGAATAATTAATCGATTCATTCAACTATTCAGTGTCTTTGTTTTGGAAAAAAATCGTATGAATGGCTGAATCGATCAACCATTCAGACAATTTAGACTGAATGGCTAAGTCCCATTTTTTTGGTTGTATGGGCTGAATGATTTTTTTAATAACAATATTAACTATTATAATATATTAAATGAATTTACAACAATTTTAAATTTTTTTAGGGGTAAAATAATAAAAATTTGTTCATACATGTCAATTATCAAACAATTTTTTTCATTCAAATTCAGCTCATTCAAATTTAAATTTATTCAGTTTTTATCAAACACCCCGTGTTGTTTGATAAAAACTAAATGAATCTAAATCTGAATGAAAAAAGTTGTTTGATAATTAACATGTCTGAAACATCTGAATGACATAATTTTATTATTTTACCACTCTGAAAAAATTCAAAATTATTGTAATTTTATTTAATATTACTTAATATAATAGTTAATATTTTTTTTAATTTATATTTTTTTTTACTTTATTCAGCTGATCATTCAGCCAGAAAAATCTAACTTAGCCATTGAGCTCAATCATCTGATCGATTCAACCATTCAGACGATTTTTTTCCAAAACAAACGTACTTAATGAATGACCAATTCAACTATTCAACTATTCAAATGTATTCAGTCATAAACAAACAACTTTAGTATCATTTATTCCGCCTAACTAAAAGAGTTTCTACTCATTAGTCCTTACCTTCTAACTTTTTTATTCATTTAACTTTTTAAAAGTAATAAATTTTGTAATTACTATATAATTTTTGAAATTCAAATAAAAAATAAAAAATTGATCCTATGTTTTGAGAAAAAGAAGTAATCTCCCCTTCTAAAATTAGAGATATAATTTGACTTTTAAGGTCAAACGACGACATATTAAACTTTAAATGTATGTGAATTTATTTAATTTTAGTTGATACAATTATTATATTTGTATAGTATATAACAAAAATTATTAATATCAAAATTTATTTCCTTCTATAATTATATTTTTAATATGCGATAGTTTGATTTTAAAAATCAAATTATATATCTTATTTTGTAGCAGATGGAGTATTAGATTTCATTTCATAATTTTGAGTTTGACTGTTTAATTTTTGAAATATAGGAACGTGTGATTAAAAGAGAGACTGACTTTCCCATGACCGCCATGAGGCCCATGACGGTACTTACAAGCTGAATAATAACCCACGAATTTCTCAGTCATTTTTTAACGAACTTGTACGGGCTGAATAATCACAATACCTTTTTCTCTTTATTCATTTCAAGAGTTGGGCGGCACCGAACACTATCAACTAGGCCACTTGATTGGCCCGTCAATTACTCAATATTGATGCTTATTTAGCCTTCTACAATATGGTTTATTGGATCAAAGTTCTTTGTTCTTTTTTATCCAATAAACTATGACATTAATTTATAAGTTTCTTAGTAGTATCAATCGATTCATGTATGTATATTCATTTTATAGTGTTTCTTAGGAATTTTCTTAATTATTCAGTAGTTACTGTATCTGATGTACAATAGAAGCTATATAAATTAATACTGTTGGGACTGAATTTTTTATTAATTTAGAGAGTTATTATTTAATCGATAAATTAATAATTTATTAATTTAAAGAGTTTTTTTTATTCGGTGAACATAAATTTAATTACATTAAAATTATTGCATTTTATTGATGTTTATATCATACTTTTTTTGTTACAATGTTTTGTACTTATTAAATTAATGTAATAATAGAATTCATTGTAAGTGATATTAATTAATTTTAATAATTAAATAATATTCATTGTATCCACTTTTCAAATTACATTCACATTTTATTTCAAAAAAAAATATTGTTTAAAAGTGGGGTGTTGAATATTATTGGGAACAGGAGCACCAAGTTGAGGAGTTAATGTTCAAAATCCAGAGTCAGCAAATTTGGATGGACGTTAGTAAAATCAATTGTTACAGTGAAGCTGGCTGGCTGGGTATCTGGGCATTGTAGTAATGTGTTGTAGGTGGAAAATAGTCCACAAACACAACATGTGGTCTACCTCAATTTAAACCCCTCCCTCAAAATCACATGCCAACCGTCCTCCTCAGATTCCGCCCTTTTTCTAATTTGACTCTCCGCTTACCAAAAAGTCTTTTGCACTACTAGTACTACTTCTGTTGTCCATGGCTGCCAGAATTGCAGTTGCCTCCGGCTCATGGTCGTTCCGTTTGGGCAGACGCCCATTTCTGGGTCCAAAATCCATCTCCGGTGTCGCACCTATTCTGCTATTTCCCCCCTCAATTCGCAAAGATTCACTTCTTATTAGATTGCCAAGGAAAACCAGCAACTCGAGCTTGTGTTTCGTTGTGGAGGGGGATCAAATATCGGAACTGAGCTCGGTGGAAGAGGAAGAGAGATCAGAAGGAATTGAGAAACAGGTATCCGGTGGTGGTCGTGCGGAGGGGAGAATGGCGAGAAAAAAATCGGAAAGGTTCACTTACCTGGTTGCGGCTGTCATGTCTAGTTTTGGTATTACGTCCATGGCCGTCTTGGCTGTTTACTATAGGTTCTCTTGGCAAATGGAGGTAATAATACTAATTTCATATTTATTTTTGTTATTATGAAATACTAGTACTTTATTGGGTAATGTTGGTGGTTTTGTGTTGCTTATAGGGAGGAGAAATTCCCTATTCGGAGATGTTTGGTACATTTGCACTCTCTGTGGGAGCCGCTGTAATTCTCTGCATCGAAAAGATGATGTAAATGGTACATACATTTGCACTCTCTGAGAATGTGTTTGTTTATTTCAGGTGGGAATGGAGTTTTGGGCGAGATGGGCGCACAAAGCGTTGTGGCACGCTTCCTTGTGGCACATGCACGAGGTATTCCTGGCCTAACTAGTTACTACTCCATATCAATCAATTTTCTAGTAACTAGTTGTACCTCGTTGTAGTCACACCATAAACCTCGAGAAGGAGCGTTTGAGCTGAACGATGTATTTGCCATAATAAACGCGGTTCCAGCCATAGCTCTAATGGCCTATGGTTTCTTCCATAAAGGCCTCTTTCCTGGCCTCTGTTTTGGTGCCGTAAGTACTACTGCAACCCTCTTTCGGTCTTTCTCCTCTCCTCCAAATCAATCTTTATAATTAATTTTCAGAATTGACCATTAAATTTGTTGACAAGTACTAGTATGAGATGCAATTAATGTTGTTGTAGTAGTATTGATAATGACATTTATATAATCTTATTTGCAAATTTTAAGGATGTTTACCTCTAAAATGATAAGGTGTTGGTGTACAAGTGATGAGATTATAATGAAATTCAAACTTAGCCTTATGTTAGAAAAGATATAAGTGTATGGTCGTTGATGGTTGTTTGAATAATAATAGGGATTGGGAATCACTATATTTGGAATGGCCTACATGTTCGTTCACGACGGTCTTGTTCATAAACGGTTCCCGGTGGGTCCCATTGCAAATGTTCCCTACTTGAGGCAAGTTGCAGCTGCTCACCAGGTATATATGTGTGTATATATATATATATATATATATATATATATATTAGTAATGTAAAGTAGTAGGAACAGATAATGATGATATATAGATTAATGAAATTATGTGTGTGTGGTTTACGTAATAGCTGCATCACATGGAAAAGTTCGATGGAGTTCCATATGGGCTGTTTTTGGGTCCTAAGGTACCTACTTAATTGCTCTTCTCTATTCTTCATGTGATTGATTGTTTTTAGTGTTTACGAAGAAGTTAAAAATTAAAGCAGTAAAGTAATATACTCCCTCCATCAATCATCATCTCAAAAATTAAAAACATGATATGAAATTGTGAGATCGATCGGTTAGCTATGGTTTTTGTGATTTTTCTTTTTTATATATGGCGGGAATATGAATATATGGAGTGGATTGTATTGCAGGAAGTTGAACAAGTTGGAGGGCAGGAAGCGTTGGACAAAGAGATTAAGCGGAGAATCAAGTCTTCTAGTAGTAGTAGTAGTAGTAGTAGTGGTGTTAGGTTGTAAACACTCCTCCCGTCATAAAGAAATATGAGTGTGTATATGTTCCCCAACAACGGAAGAAAGGGGAGAAAGTGAAGAAGAAACAGATGTTGAAAAAGAGGATTAATGGCGGATCCCCAAGGACAAATAATTGATTTACCCATCCAAAGCAATTTACGCGAATGACTCTCTTTAACAGAATATATTATTTCTTGCTACGGAGCCCGTAAAGGGGTTGTCTCAGATAAATTGAAATTCATTTTTATTATCTTTATATAGTTATATTTTTGTATGAATATAGGAGGTTTTTTTTCCCCTTCTTAGAGATTTAGAATAGAGTAAATAGTCAGTCTTTTTTGAATCACGTGCTCAACCGTGTCCCCTTCGATGCTAAAATACAAAATTTGATAGAGAGAAGAGAGAATTAACTTACTGAATGAAAAATAATAGTAATAATAAAGTTTCTACTTTGTAGTGGCTTTTGGGAATTACTTCCATTATCATTTGCTTCTAGTCCCTCTCATGTTTTTTTTTTATTTATGTGCAACAAATGAGAGAGAGGTAAAATATTTCAAACTCTTGGTAAGGTATATTGCTCTTACAATAATTACACATCTGAAAGAATTTTTACCCCACCTACATCGGAGTAGAAGCTCAGGTACCTTTCTCGAGTTGCATGTAAGACGTAGAGTTGCTACTAACCATAAGTTGTGGATAGAAATCGAACTTAAATATTGAGCTCGAAAATTCTACCCTACTCTTGTATTAGTGTGTGTGTGTATATATATATATATACACACATCAGTCACTGTATATCCCAAATATTTACTAAAACCTTGTAATAATAAAAGAAATTGATATTTTCACATGTTAAAAAGTTATTTTCATATGAGTCTCTTTCACATGGCGGTGAGATCCATTCACTATTCATGTGCCAGAGATCATGTGAAAATATCAATTTTTCAAAATACAATAGCAATTTTTATATTTTAAATCAATTTAAGACATTTTTAGGTTTATGATTAACGTGATTCTCTACTATTTAAACTGTCATAGCCACTTTAATTAGCAAATAATGGCAATTAAAAAGAGCACGCCATATGCTTAAAATATGGGAAGCAAATTAAAATATTGTAGAGTCTAGTACTCCTTCCGTCCCTATTTAAATGACGTTTTAGATTTTTTTATTTGTTTCTAATTATTTGAATTTTTAAAATATAGGAGAATTAATGATAATTTTTCTAAAATCCTCATTACTCTACTATTTTTTTAGATTTATCATTAATGATTTTCTCTACTATTTAACTGTCTTATATTTAATTAGCAATTATTATGGCTTAAAAGAGCATGTACCATAATTGAAAAATCATTTAAATAAAATATTGTAGTCTATGATATGAAAAATTGAAAACCATAATTAACGTGGAGTAATACATTTTATAGCATATTTATAACAGTATGAATATTAGAAAAATAAAAAAGAAAAGAGATAGCTGGTTAAGTTATCAAAATTGCAATGATAAATGTGATTTTATGATTCTAGGAAATTATAGTTGTAAACAAAGTGGTTCTGAAAAAGAAAAACCGTCTAGTTTTAATCGCAAAGTGCACATTTATTGAGGCAAAGCTCTAAATTTGGATTTAAAAAAACAAATCAAAATGGTAATCTAATTTTCTTAGAATGAGATTATTATTATTATTATTATTATTATTATTATTGTGGGAGGAAGTTGAGATATACACATTTTTTTATAATAATTTTGAACACTCAAAACAAATATACATTATAAAATTGTAGAGTGTAGTATATCATTCATATTTTAAGGGTATTAAATATTGCAATTATTTTGTGCCAAGTGTCTTCACTTGACTAAATTGGCGGCAGGCAGGCCTAACATGTCAATTCAGGTACAATATTTATACTGCTGGTAAACACTTTGTGCTTCGTGGTGCGGCCTGGCCTCCTCCTCCTCCTGGATTGGGCCTAAACTTTACAATTAATCTAATTGGGTGGGTGCGTGGGGCACTCACACCTTATCACCTTGCTTACTTTATTTCATCTACGTAACCTAACCCTACACTAAGACTCGCACTCTGGTCTGGCCTGGCCCGGCCTGCAAACGGAGGAACATCCCACTAGTTTTATGTCGTAGGGCACGTAATTGGGGTTTAACCCTTACACAATTGTATCATGGATTGGGCCTAAAATTTTTTTTTTTTTTAATTTCTAACATTACAAAAATAATAATAATAAATATTAAAAATAATAAAATAATTAATAATAAACAATAATACAAACAAACACGATTAATTAATTACATATATTAACTACATATCTCAATTAATTAAAATTTTAATAGTATTGTAAATTACGGTACGAGAGAAATGGGTCCTTGCTTTCTGTGTGCAACATGTACAAACTGAAAAGAATAAAGCTACCGTATTAGAATAACCAATGCAAGAAGTGCACTAATTTTTGTATAAGAGTGTCGGTGCTTTATACTAGTGATTTCTTCTTTTCATTTATTATTTTCCCATATTTACACCAGCAGGTAGTTGCATTGCCCAGTAGTAACATTTTGAACCAAGAAGCCTATACGCCTCCAGTGACGCGGGATATCAGCAGTAGTTACACATTGGGTCAATAGCTTATGTAGTTATTCAATTTTCAGAAATGTAATATCGCAACTGTAATTATTTCATCAAGATTCAAATATATAGCATTGTGGAGTGGAGACATTCCACCGTTATGAGTAAATTAGTATTATTAATTAATTACCTACATTATTTAATTATGATGATAATTTAGATTTGAATTTGTTGTTTAAATTACATTAACTACATATCTTAATTATAATTTTCAATTATAGTTAAAATATATTGAAGATTACATTAAAAACAAATAGTTGTTGTAGCTTAGTTGGTTTGAACTCTTATTTATTTATTCTTACCTCTTTGTGTTTAAGCTCATAACCTAACAATTTATTTTTTCGTAGGTAAAAAACCGGATTTTCATGGACTTAAAAACAAACAAAGGAGGAACATCCCGTACCATGAAGTTTTATGTCTACACAATTGCATTGCTAACAGCTGCTCCTAGTATTAAATTTAAATTACTTTAAGAAATTAAAAATAAGAATATTCTTGTACCTCCAATCGCGGTTTTCTCCCAAAGCGTATTCAGGTTTTAGGTCCTCCGGTCATGTCTCCACTCAAAATTAAGTGGTGCTTCATAAAATTAAATAATTAATAAATTAGATCTGAAATAACATCCGAGTTTTTTAATAACTAAAACATATAAATAATTTTTAAAATTAAAAATATCTCAAATTAAAATTTGAAAAATTAATAATGATTTTAAAATTTAAAACGGAGGGAGTACAATATTTATAGAGGCTCCATATAAAAAAATTCATTAAAAGATAATTTTTAATGATTTAAATTTATGTCTAAATCTTACCGATTAAGAGACGATAAAAAACAAACAAAATTTTAACAAATAACTTTATTCTCTTAACTAATCAAATCGAGGTAACTTCACATTATTATTATTATTATTTTAATTTTTAGGGGGGGGGGGGAGTTCTGTTTGGGAACAGTAATTAAAATATGGATATATATGGGACCCTTAAATCTTAAAGTTCGGATTCCTACACAAAGCTCATATTTGCTTGCAGCTGAGCAGAATGTGGTAGGGTTGGGCCTGCCCTTCTTGGGTAGATATTTGTCAGCGGTCCGTCCATATTTGGCAAAAATGAATTTCATTTCTAATATACCTAAAAAGAAGAGAAAAATTTTACCCATGGTTTGGCCCAATGACCTTACTTTAGGAGTACTACACTTGTTGAGCCCAAAATTTTACCCTCATTTATTTTCAAAATTAAAAGTGAGAAAGTTGTAAAAATATTGCAAGCCATTTTGCACGCAACTCCCCCCGCATTTGTGATGAATTCTTTTTTGGCCCTGGCAGGATGATGGAAGTGTACTAGATTTAGATGTCCAATCTGCACCATTCATTGAATGTCCCCGCTCAATCAGACAGCTAGAGTAGTGGGACCCAGTTCGTCAACCTGATAGTATACCTAATCTCCACGTGTCCTATAATCCCTGATATCGTAGACGGACTCTCACTCACCCAACGAAACGAAAAGTCAGACATTCTAGATTTGCTTTATCCGATGCCAGGTGTCAAGATCACCATCGCGGAATGACGGCACTACCCTTCCTTCTCCTGCTCATCCCCGTCACCTCTCATCGGCAATCTCATGTGATCGGTTATATATTGTCTCCCTACTAAATAATATATCTTTTTTTTCTTCTTCTTCAGATCCAAACACCACGGATATAGTTTGGGGCTTTTCTCTCTTCCAAAAATCTAAAAGGTACGATTTTGTTTTATCTTTATAGCATTCCTGATACAATTATTACTTAACTACCATTTTTTTTTGCGTGGATTTGTTTAATGGATGTTTTGATCTGGTGGTGCTAGTATGCGTATACTGTTTGTGATTGTATTTGTATTATTAGAATATGATGTTTTTATATCTGGGTTTAGTGGATCGCATGTTGTAAATCTGTGATTAGGTGGGACTCGAATTGAATTAGGAGTCGCGATATAGTAGATGTGGGTTATCTCAGGATCGAGAGTCGAAACCAATTGCTCTAATGTTATTGATTTTAATCGAATCATTAGATTACTTTGTTGTTTGAATTGAAACAATTTCTATTAAACTCTAGCTCTAATTAGATCAAAATTATTGACTTGGTATCATTTGCTAAATTATTGGTTCTGGCCTGATCCGTTTATATGATGGTTTCAAAACCTCAAAGTTTTAATAATTTGCTGATGTACAATAGAGAGGGAGAGAGGGAGAGAGAGAGAGAGAGGAGTGTTTACTTGTGTATTGTAAACGGAATCGAGAATTAAGAAGCAATATAATCTTCGTTAAAAATTTCGGATGGCATTGTTTTGGGTTTCATTGCTTATTCAGTTTCATTTGGAGGGGTTGTTAATTGAGTAGGGAGTAAGCTTGTTATTGGATATAATTGCTTAATTAAGTTTTTAATCTGATAAACAGTTAGGTCTCCCTTGATAATTTTCAAAGACATTAGGGGGATGATATCAAGGGGATGACTTGCGTGTTATTTTTCCAATTTTCATTATTTGTTATGTTGTTGACAGTATTTTTCCGTGTTTATGAAACTGTTTTCCCTGCCTGTTCTTGTTCATTTTCCCCCCTAGGAACTTATTGTCTGCAATATTACAACACTTACAATTGGATTTCTTGATTTTCACTGCAGGAGGGAAGGCCATGTATGTTTTTGAGCTGAACTGGCATTTTCACCCACAATCAAGTTATTAATTCCATTAGTGTACAGGATATGGGTAAATGCGAGGGCTGTGGAAAATTGGGAAGAATGATGCCAATGGACATGGTTGTTAATGCTTATCAATTTTCTCTTCTGCTATCACCTGTTGTTTCTGTTTGGGATTGTATTGTCCGCAAGATGAGGTATTCCTTCAGACCTGAGTGGGTGTAGTATCCAGATTCTGTTGCTATTAGTTCCTGAGTTTAAGTTAGTAATAGTTTATTAGTGTTAAATATCAAATTCAAAAGAATAAGTAAAAGGAAAAGAGAGATAATAACAAAGAGATAGTTATAGAGATAATGTATACGTCTTAGAGAATTGCTCTTGAAGAAAAGAAAGTCTTAAAAGTAAGAAGTTAGCAGACAGGCCTGAGTTTTAGGGAGCTTAGAGAGAAAGGACATACGATGGAATGTGCTAAAGTGTCATCTGGTATTAGAAAAGTCAAGAAGAAGCAAGCAAAGGATGAGTTGGACCGCATCAAACAGGCTGAGAAGAAAAAGAGGCGCTTGGAGAAAGCCCTGGCTACTTCTGCAGCAATTCGATCCGAGTTAGAAAAGAAGAAGCAGAAAAAGAAGGAAGAACAACAAAGGCTTGATGAGGAGGGTGCTGCAATTGCTGAAGCAGTTGCTCTGCATGTCCTACTTGGCGAAGACTCGGACGACTCATGTAAAATCATGCTCAAGAAGGACGAGTGGTTTGAACCTTGGGATTGTGATAGCAAGTTTGACCTCTTTATGACAGGAAAGAAAGCAGTTCTGCCTCATCAAGATCTCTCAATGCGTTCACTTGAAGCAATTGGGAGGGTTTCTAATGCCCACAGATCTGGATGCATGTGGAATGATTGTGGCAACAATGCGTGGACAGTCTCATCTGGGCCTTTCATAAGGGACTTCCACATGCCATATTTTAATGAGCAAGATTTGGAGGCTGCAGATATCTCTGCAGGTGTAATAGCTGTGCAGGCTGTTGCGTCACTCCAAATTACAGAAGATTCACATGTAGACGCGTTTATGTTCAACCGAATGTTAAGCGGGTAACATAATGTATCGATTATTTTGCTTCACTCACTTTTGTGATGCTTTAGTAGTAAAGATGATGTCCTAAATAATGTTGTGTAGATATTTTTGTTGAACATTCAGATCTTGCTTGTATTGGTGTGTGAACATTTTTCACTGCCATGCTCTGAAAGCTTTTATTTTATGCGTTGATTGCTCATGACAACTTTTATCTCCTTGCAAAGTGGTCTCACAACCATCAATGGAGTGCAATTTTATTATATTATGTGTTTATTTTTTTGATTCATATCAATGGAGGCCTCGATTGTACAGGATTCTTACCCAAGGGCACTGGCAGCTGCATTTTTGCAACTATCGAGGCCTGTTTGCTGCCTTTCCGTTTGATATGGTATGACTTTCTTCATTCCCAATCAAATCTCCAGGATTTGATATTCTATGGAACATTGGCTGTGTGACAATTGAATCTCCGACATTTAAAATTTGTTGAAGCATTGGCATTTTCAGAAGAAGGAATAATTGGACAATAGAGGGAATTGATGGCCAGCAATCAGCATATTGGGTGGGGGGAGTCATGCTTACATTAATTGATGTCAACATTTTCGAACGTAAATCCAAAATAAAGTGGCTATGCTTGCTTGATACCAGATGTTGGTACAATCATTTTATCTACATTTCCATAAGACGCCAAAATTAAATATGCACCTTAATTTAATTTTACTCTTGCTTTTGAAATCGGAGATCAGCACAAATTGTTTGCAATTATGTCATTAATATTGAAAATTTATATTTATTTACACTCCTTCCCTCCAAAATTAAAATAAAATAAATTTTTTGTAATTAACTTTCAAAATTTATGTAATATAAAATTTTTAAATGAAATAATTTTCTTTTTGATTTGTCCAAATCTATTTTTGACATTACAACCACACCCCTTTTCCCATCTATCTATCCTCTATTTTATTGTTTCAAGAAAGAGCTGGAAAATTAAATAAAACAAAAAAGATGATAATAAAGTAATTAAGATGAGTAATTTGGAGATCAAAAAATTTTCTTGATTGGCTTTTACTTTCAAACCAAGACAAGTAAATTTGAATGGAGAGAGTAGAAAATTATAATTAGAGTATCAACTAAAATATGATTATAATTATTGTATCAACTAAAATTAAATAAATATAAAAAATCACTGCATTTCTAAATGTGGAAATATTTTACTTATGAAAATATCAATTTCTAAATAAATTTACATTTAAAATTTAATAATACTTATAAAAAAAATTGTATCTTTAATTTTAAAATAGAAGAAATATTAATTTAACAACTTTGAACACTTTTTATCCTTAAATTTGTATTTATGTAATGTGATGTATAACGTAATAAACTGTTATAACCAATTAGTTTTTGGTTCTAGCGAGGAAGTTACAAAATGTGGTAAATGTAATGGGTGTCTTTATCACTCTCACAACCATGCATTTCCAGTAAATTATAGAAGAGCGTGCCGTAAAAGGTGAATTTCCATCATATCAGATGGTGAGATTAAATAGTAGCCCATTTTGAAACATTCAACATGTCAAAATTGAAGAAAGTAGAGAAAAAAAGTGTTGAATACTACTACTCTGTCAGCATCAACAGTCTGGTAGAAAAACTGAATTTTACATTAATTCACAATGAAAAATTGACAATGAATTCTGCTCGTCTTGAGTCCAAGTACTGATACACAAAGCACTGGTGCTCTTCCATTACATACTTTGTCTCTGTGGTGCTTCTGCATCACGTCGTCTTTGTTGCAGGAGAACATCCTCATCATCCACTTCTGAACTGCCAGATGGTTTTGGACCAGCAGAAACAAGGTTTTTAAACCAAGCAGCTTGAAATCTAGGAGATCCTCTGTTAGAATTTCCCGCGGACTCTGAAGAAGCAGCTGAGCCAGAATTAACACCCAAAAGAAATCGATATGCCACTTTGCTCGCCGATACAATCTCTGTTTTCGCTTGCCTAAACTATTTTAACAAAATAGCAAAAATATTAATAAATATAAAAAAGAAATAAGTGAAAACATAGATATATTAAATTACTGAACCAAAATAGTACTTAAAAAATTCAACCAAGGGCAAATGCAATTCGGTATCTCTGTGAAAGATATATTCCCTTTGAAGTTGGTATTTCACACTAGGAAGACAGTTTTGTATTATTATGGCCATCAAAAAAGAAAGATTCTGCACAAGATCTTAAACATGATGTATAGCTGCAGGGGTTGTAAGACGGATAAATTCAAATACTTTAATGGATAACTAGATGTCTCTACTATTTTACTTCTCTTTACTTTAATAAACTGTTCATGGGATGCACATGGTCTACAAAGTGGTCACACCAAAACTACCAAGGCAGACCAATCTTAGTTGTGGCTTTATATACTTATAAATGATGATAATAGGGGAGGGGGGGAGGGGAGGGAGGGGGGCGCTAAGAAAGGAACAGGAGTTTCTGTCACTCATCATTGTAGTTAGTATTCTGGTTGATTTTAGTCAGAACAGGTCAAGAGATGTTACTACAAATGAAAAGCGCAGCAGTCTTACCCGAAAAGCTGTGTTTCCAGCTATTTCTACAGCAGTATCACCAGCATTAGCAAACCTGTTAACCCAACCTGTAAGAGAAGCTATTAGAACATTCTTCACATTGTGAATTGCTTCAACAAAGCTTTTCTCCTATTGAGGATTTTTTTCCTAGTCAGGCAAATGGAAAAGCATAAAAGCAACTAAGTCAGTCAAAGGGATAATTTTGAAAATGTATTTTGGTATTAAAAAAAAAAATTGCTGAAAGGGAGCTAAAATATGCACACATAGACACATGTTAAAGAAAAAGAGCAATAATAAGGGAAACATAATGACCTCAAAGTGCTACTTATAACCAAATTAAGAAAAGAAAAAAAAATCATATGAAAAGTGGTGTACAGATGAAAATTTAAAAATTCTGTATCTGTCATCCCTATGGATGATTACTGCTTGATTTCAAATAGCCAAATGTTTAGGTAGTTGCTCAAGTACCATAAAACAGATGCATACATCAATCCACGGCACAAGCTAGCCAGCCATGCACATACTGTTTCTGGATTAAACTTGATCCTTGATTTTATAGATCCGGTTTTTACTTAAGGACCTTCAAGTTACAAATTTGATAATCAGAATTCACAAAAATTGTCACATGTAAATATAAAATTACTTATATATAAAACTAAAAGAAAAACAAATTACCAGGAAGTTTAGGAACACCAAGTCTTTCACAAAATTCGTCACAAAAGTGATTGCAGTTTTTTGATAGCAAGTCATAAGAGTGCCCAGGCCACTCTCTACTGAGTTCCCTTAGAATCTGATTGACCTTGAAGATAGAAAAGTTTGTTTTACCAAGTACAATGCATTCCCGATAGGTATACATAGGATTCTTTCCAGAAGGGCAACTAAAAACTCCAGTGCCTTGTTCACAATACCCAAATGACCACTCGTCGTCTCCATAAACCTGCATATATTGCACATACCTATTAAATCATTGAGGTGTACAAATCACCAAATTTACAAACAATAATTCATAACTAAAATCAGTTGAAGTATAAGGTCACATTAATTTATTTATTTTAATAAGTATAAGTACATTAGAGAACCGTCGAAAAAGAGAACCCATGGACATTGGGAGTAGTTTACAGGTCAAATAGAAAGCAGTTAAAAGGAAGATCCGTCACAAAATATGAGGTAAACTAAAATGGGCATAAGCAATGTAATCACACTAACCTTATTATTTAATAAAAGGAAAGCAATGGCAAGGTTGAGTAGACAAGTATACAAAACCATCCAACAAAAAGCCAATAAAACAATTTACCACAAGAGCAAAAGTGTCACGATCCACAAATAACTCCAATATAACTCTTTCAAAAAGCTACCGTGGAAAGGTCGTCCAAGGAAAATATGCTTATACATCGCAGGAGAAAGCACCTGATTCTCAAAAAATGTAGTCCAGTCTTTCTTAAAACTTCAAAACAAACATGAAGCAGCATGTTGCCATGTTCCAATTAATCCTATTACTCATTTCATCTGACTTAATCCCCCCCGCCTTCGCCTTTTCTACTACTCATAACTTGACTTTTAATAAAACTAACACCTCATATGATAATACTTCCAAAAAGACATAATAAAGGAGAAATAAAGATATGGTCAAGCATTTCTGATGCAGACCATAAAATTGATGGAATGAATATGGGGAGGAGAAGGGAGTGTAGGAGCAGTCCATCTCCTTGGAAAGGTCGGATAAAATATCTCGTCCTAGAGAAACAAGTACCAAAAATTCTACAATATAAGCCAGAGAACCGAGCTTCAAAAGAAAAAGAAGATTGTATTTATTACTTATTTACTTAGAAAGACAGTGTACCAAGGCAAAGGTTTGGTTCACTGATTAAAGTGACCAACCTTCAAGCATTTGCTAAGGTTCAAGCCTCATCAACACCCCTCCCCTTGAATAAAATGTAATAGGTGTTCTTGATGATATCAAAAAAGGGAATATCTTGTACCAACATTGACATTGCATTGACCTATTACAAAGGACCCCATTGAATGACTATTTGGAAAGACTGGAGATTTTCTGACTATAAATAATATATACAAATAAATACCAGGAATGTAAATTTAATGACACCCTAATACAACACCAAAAGACCCAATACCAATTATTTGAGCTTTCAAGTTAAACTCCATGTGAAGTTGAACCGAATTGCCAAGCTTCTCTCTTCTTTCATCATTTTCTTTCTTAAGAATTTCACAGGCTCCATCAACTTTCTGGCAGCCTTAGAAGCATAATATCTTTTAGACAGATTTCAGAAACATACTGTCAATGGATCTCTATCATAGGCAATGGAACCTACCCCATAGTTAATTGTCCATTAGTGGGAGAAAATTAATTTATACCTAAACAGGAATTTAGCTATCCAGCATGCCAAGTATGGCACTAGGGCTGACATTCTTAGCACATCGGTTGGGCCCCTTCGATAATAATGATTAATTAAATATTACTTCATCAGGTAATTATAAACGTCCAAGTTATTGCAATATATAGAGATATAACATTGAATATGTATCTCAACAATATGTTGGCTACAGTGGGACACAAATGAACCACAACAATTTAGCTACATAATATATAAATTGATAATATAATACTTTTAAATTTTCAAAGATTCATAACAATAAACCGTCTAGACACTTGTTCAATTCTATTGATAAGTAAAAATATTGATTCTTGTTACAGATAGCATGTACAATTCGAAAACAAAAAAAAACATAGCAAATAAATTAATTAGTAAAAACACTTGTGCTACCAACATCAAGATACTAGAACCAAATCATGCAAATCACTTCCGTATATACTAATCAAACAACAAAACCCATACTCCTAGGCTTATCGCCAAATGCTAGATCTCGACCACGGTCAAAATTCAAACAAAATTTCTACTTGTATACAAGGATAAACATAGCTACATATAAAAGACATAGATATAGAGGTGTAAAAGTAGACCTGGACGGCGCTGTGGAAAATGCCACCAAGACCGATACCGTCTTTGAAGATCTTGTTGATCTGAACAATTGTACTGTTAGTCTTATCTGAACCACTATTCGTCACATCGTATATGTGGAGCATCACCTCCGTCATCTTCACACACACAAGCACACACTAGGTTCGATCCAGAAACCGTAAGGCCTAAGCCCTCTTTCTCTCACTGTATACAGGATAAGTATTGCTATTTAAGATGGAAACGATTCAATTTCAAAAATGGAGTAATCGAACACAATCATTATCATCAACACCACCAATAGATTCCAATCACCATCATCATCGTTAATTGCTCTTTAGGGCTGGCTCTGTGATTATTTTATTGTCTCGATTAGCACAACTTCCTGGAGTTTTGCAGTTTTGCTCCTTTTTAGCTACTCAATTGTTATGTAAAAATTCGGGGGAAGAGAACAAAACCTGAGATATAATAACATACGGGGCTTAGGAATTGCTTTCAATATTTTACGAAAAAAGGTTCTTAATAGTAACGTGAAATGGAAAGAACTGTTTACGCTGTCAAAAGTTAGGGCTGCTGGTTGCTTAAATTTACGGAAATACCAAGTGATTACAGCTGTATGCCACTAAGATGGATAAGGAGACCCCACGTATACGTGCTTTCAATCATTATTGACTGCTTATGCCGACTACTTCAGTTCAAATGACAATAATGCCCTTTACAATAGAAGTTTTCTCTATAATTAATATCCCGAGCTTTTAATTTTTTTTCATGGGAATTATCTTCATAATTATTTTAATTAAGAGATTAAACTTTTATTAT
The DNA here is from genome assembly GCA_020205615.1 of Panax quinquefolius. Taxonomy (NCBI): domain Eukaryota; kingdom Viridiplantae; phylum Streptophyta; class Magnoliopsida; order Apiales; family Araliaceae; genus Panax; species Panax quinquefolius. The sequence continues at coordinate 122,265,031 of CM035170.1, forward strand.
TTTTTTGTTTTTGAAATTGTCTTCTTAATTTTTTTAATTAGGAGATTAAACTTTTAATTTTTTTAAAGTACGCCTAATTGATTGTCACGTTATGACATGACGCGACACGTGACAAAAAAATACTTATGTGTAATATTGAGTCTCATTTTAATATGTATTTAATTATTTTTATGTGCCGAAAAGGATAAATACAAAGTCATTATTAATTTTTAAAAATAAATTTAATAACAATTTTACCCTTTTTGGATACAAAAATAATAATTTTATTGATTGTTGATGATCATGAAATAAACTTAAATATCATGGTATTATTTTATATTTTGGACTTAATTTTTATACCAAAATGATAAATTTGTCATTATATTAAATATATTGATGATTATGAAATAACATTAATTTAATTAGTAGTACATTTATACATTTTAAAAATATTTTATATTATATTGATTATATATGATTTTTTAAGCTAAGTTAATAATGTATCAAATTTACTTTAAAAAATAATAATGCTCTTATATTTATTTTTTGATATAAAAATTAATGGAATAAATGTTAAAATGATACTCAATATTATATATAAGTATTTTTTTTACGTAAATTGTCATGTCATATCATCAATTATCCGATGTTACACTATTAATTAGACGTAGTTAAAAAAAAAATTAAACGTTTAATTACGTAATTAAAAAAATTGACGAAAACAAAATTAAAGTATAAAAACATCAGATATTAATTTTATTTAACCCTTTTATCTATTATCCATGTGAAAGGATTTTAAATATTAAATTTTACTAATATATTTTTATAATGTAGTTATAAATAGGATATAAGTGTCTTTTTTATTTTTAAATACAAATTTTCTTTTTCTTTTGCTTGAGATCATTTTCTAAACTATTAAAATGTGTTTATAAAATTAAAATTATTATAAGAAATTATTTGAGAGAAAAGATACTAAAAGAAAGAAAATTTACTTTATTCCTACTAATTGTAAGGAATTTTATCCTTCGGACCATTACTAAAATCAAAAAAGTAGATTTTAATTCTCCTTCCTACATTTTCTTTATATTCTCTTTTATCTCCATTTGAACTCTGAAACAATTATAAGAAAGAAAGGGTGAAATCAACTAATAGTTAAGAAGAAATATTACGACTAAGATAATGCGTAATAAATTATCATTAGCTTTTATAAATTATGTTTTGTTAGAAACCGATAAAATATAATGAACATCAAGTTTAACTCCGTTTATGAACAAAGAATCCATTAAAATTTTCAAGTAGAAAATAAAATTTACTATCTTTTATGATTCAAAAGATCATTTGTTTTTCATCATGGCCTTAAATAAAATGAAACTCATTTATAAAATTAAATATTAAACATCATTTTTGAATCAATTTTTTTTTGACAAAACCATAGAATAAGGATATTCTTTAGTATATTTGTAAGACTCAAATTATTTTTAAATGAAAAGGAATTTTCTTTATTTATTATTTTGAAATAGTAAGGGTTGATTTGATTAATGTGGATAGTTATGGTTAAATACGCAAATATTTCAAAATAAGCAAGTGGTTATAAAATATTCATTATTGTCGAGGAATATTCGTTTGGTCGTGGAATATTCAGATCGTCGGAGAATATTCGCATGACGGCGCTTGAGCTTTTGTGGGCCCCATAACGAAAAAGCGATTGGATGAAGAAAACGACAAATATAAGTTGTTTTTAAATAACGGCGTAGTTTGTTATCAAGTATCATTGTTGAATACCCTTGGTTAAAACACACTAATACGCCGTTGTTGAACAAGAAGACACCAGTATTGCACCAATTATTGATTCTTACGTAAGAAGGCACTACTCAATAATGGTTACAAGAATTATCGCTCAAATTTTATTTTATTGAGTTAATAATTGTCTTTGCATTGATATTTTATATTCTCGTTGTTTCAATAATTGTCATTACACGTATTTTCCATTATCGAAGCAATAATTCATATTATATGAATAATATTATTAGATAACATTATTGGCAATGTCTAGAAAGTTCGCTTCAAGGAGAGGTTTTGTCACCTAATCAATGCTACCAAGAAGAAGAAATTTTACTGGAAAGCCCCTCTTTCCTGAACCTACCGGTTGTCAATATTGTGATTCTCGTAATATTATTTGTGAATAATTAATTATTGATTTATATGATGAGGAAAATATTAATTTTATGTGGATATAGATGGAGAAAATTTTTAAAATGACAATTGTTGAAAATTAATATTTTATCTTTTTCTCGATAAAATAATTCATTTAAATATATTATATATTTTAATAATATATTAATGGTGATATTTTTACAATGAATGTGGGATATATGAGTATATGAGGAGGAAGAGTATTTTTGTGGCATTAAATGTTTAACACATATTTTTGTGTGTTGGTGGACACAATTATTGAATCAAATTTGATTATAGCTTGTAAAATCACCTGTTTATGGATTTGGTCAATTTCTATTTGGAATTTGGAAAACTTTCTTCTGCAAAGTTGTAGAGAATTGAATTTCCTATAAAACTCGCGAGATTCGAATTTTCTGATGAAAGGGCTATTTATTATGAATTATTAAGTTCAAGTTCAAATAATTGATTTTGGGAGTTTTAAATTATTTTTTAAGAAAAACGTTTTTCAATTTTTTGGACATCATTAACATGTGTGGCTGAAATTTGATCAAAAAGTGGGCTAAGGAAAATGTTTTATAAAATATTAATATTATATTAAATTTTTGCGCTTTGGTGTTCTAAGCATTTTCCTATAAATAGGTGCTTAGGTTAGAATTGAAAATCACATTTAAACCCAAGTTTTCTCTCTCTCTCGATATTTTGAGCGTATTCTTGTGAGTATTTTGAGTATACTTTGAGTATTGATATACTATGCAAGTTCCTTCATAGACTTTATATCCTATTCCAAATGTAAGGCATCGCTCTTCGAGGTAAGTGGATGTTATTTTTTTCAAATGATATTATTTCTTCAATATCATTATATCGAAATGTTGATCTGAAGTTTTTATCAAATTTGAAATTTTTTCATGTCTGGGTTACTATTCACGAGTTACTATTCATGAGTTACTATTCACGAAGTTACTATTCATGATACTATTCACGAGTTACTATTCACTTAGTACTATTCACGTAAGCGTGAAAGATGTTTTTGTGGAATTTCTATCTTTTGGTGCTCTGAGTTATTATTCATGATATTTAAGACTATTCACGATACAAGACTATTCACGATATCTGTATTATTCAATTTAAAAAATAAAATTTCTTCTTTTCGTCCAAAACATCTATTCGGATACTAACTCGATCAGATCCATGTTTTGATCATTCTTGAATTTTACACCACTATGATTATTTTTGAGGTATTTTGGACGTGGATAAAACCAAGTACGTAATCCTTAATCCTTAATCCTTGTCATTTTGTTTCACCGGATTCGCTTTTAAAAAATATTTTTCATCATCCTCGCCTTAAATGATGATATTATGGAATATCTTTGGCCCAGTAGTGCAAAGATGAATGATTTCTTAAGAATATCTTTGGCTCAGAAAAAGATGAATGATTTTCAAGAATATCTTCGCCAGTAGACAAAGATGAACAGTGTTTAAATGAACATGACTAACTAATGAATATCTTTGGCCTGTAGTGCAAAGATGAATATTTGATTCCCAGATGTATATCGATTGATGTTACAGGATAAAAGATAGACGATGAACTTTAAATTCATACATAGAAGATAGTAGTTTGCATTCTCTACTTAACTCTTCTAATGAATTATTATTTCACGCGAATATTGATTTAAAATTTGTTGTCTATTGTATTCTATTATATTTTTCCTCGTTGAAGACTAACGATAATTTGTCAGATATTATCTTAGTCATAATATTCTTTATCCTGAGCTAGTTGAGCTCACCCTTTTCCTTTTTGTTCCATTTTTCTCAAGAGGAGGTAGAATATATAAAGTACGTAGCCTGGGGTATGGAATGAAGGTTTTAGAAAGGATTGTTTAGTAGTCCTCACCATTTTTGTAAAATAATGTATCAATAAATGTGATGAGGATTTATTTGAGTATAGATATTGTCTGTAAGATAATATTTGTATTCAAACTCATTTCTTGTTGTAATAATAAAGTTGTAGTTGCTTTTCGCACACGTATCGACAACTCGTAATGGGTGATGTATACTTATTTTGGGGCGCCACAATTGGTATCGTAGCTTAGGGATATGATCTCCCAAGTGAGATCGGGGAATAGAACTAGGAGGGAGAGACGAGTAAATCCTTCGCTAAAGTGTCCTACCTAAGCTTATTTGTTAGTTGGTCAAGATATAGGATATTATGTGATATATTGATTTCTTAATTAACCCTTGTTTTATGACATGATTTGAGAATGTCGATCGAGAATATTAACAATGGAAATGAGACCGTGGAGATGCTCAGACTCACCAACGAGGAGAACGTGCAACAGTCGTCGGCAATGTTCCTCCCGTGAACAACACCATCGGAAAGCGAGATGATGAACGAGGGATGTTTAGAAGTTTTTGCAGCTCATGCAAAATCGCACGAGGAGACTCGTGTTCAAAATACATGGAGGAAATGATAGCAATTCACTGTTGTCACACCAAGTTAGCTCAAAGAGTCGGGACCACCGTAATTTAAGGGAAAGCCGATCCGATCATGGCGGAATCATGGATCAAACAAATTACCAAGATATTTGATGTCTTGGGATGCACGGAGGAACAGAAGGTTCCATTCGCCACCTTTATGTTCCGTGATGGCGAGGCGTATCATCGGTGGGAGTCTCAGGAAGTTGCACTCCATCCACCGCACTCAAAGATGTCTCGGGAAACGTTTCAGAACTATTTAATGACAAATACTTTCCCGAAAGTGTTCGCTATATGAAGGAAGTGGAGTTCATCGATTGAGCAAAACAACACGACTTGTCTCAAAGACGAGGCAAAGTTTGCAGAGTTATCCGTGTGCTCACCTCATTTGGTGGAGAATGAGGAACGATGACGCGGATGTTTCTTAGAGGTTTGAAACCTAAGATACGCCAAGATCTCATTTCTCATAAATTTTTTCTTTATTCAGATGTTGTAAATGTGGCTCAATTATTAGAAGCGAGATAACGAGTACGGCCAACCGAGGGACCACAACCAGATCGTGATCGTAGAGATAGCAGCCAATGTAATAATGATAACTCATGAGAAAGAAACAGACGGACAAAATGGTAACCACTCCGTGGTAATCATGGCCATGAAAATAGAAGAAGCGAGTCAGAGGAGATTTTAAAAGAGGAGATTTAACAACGACTATGTGAAGACGATACGCGTTTAAGCAAAGAATCGGTTCTAAGGGAGGAGAACGACCACCCATTATATGCTACAAATGCGAAAAGAGGGACATATCGCCCAAACCGCCCACAACAGCTTCAAGGTATGCTATAATTGTGGAAAGGAAGGACATATCGCCGAGATCAGACAAAGAATAAACCTAGTTCAATGGGGATTATGACTCAAAAGATCGTCCCGTAAAAGTCAAAGTCAACGATTCCGGAAGAGCGCTTGTCATGATCGGTCATAATGCGAGAACCCAAACGAGGGTGATCACGGTAAGCTATTTATAAATTCTTGCTAAGTTTATACCTTACTTGATACCCGTTTACCCATTCATTTATCTCCGCATGTGCTCAACGCTTAAACTCGATCTCGAGAAATTAGACTTTGACCTATCTCGTGGAAACTCCGTTAGAGAAACTTTCATCACATCCATCGCTTATAAATCTTGTTTGATTCAAGTTGGCACCGCTACCTTACCCGCTGACCTTATCTCTTTAAAGATACTTGCTTTTGATGTGATTTTAGGATTGATTGGTTAACTACTCATCATGCCAAAATTGATTGTTTTCGTAAGGTTGTTAGTTTTCATATTCCTAACCAACCCGTTGTATTTAATTCAAGCAACTAAACCATTAAAATCAATCAACATCATATCTAATCATAAAGCTATTCGCTTATTAAAAACGGATGTCAAGCTTTCTTAGCCCATGTTATGGATTTGAATAAAGACACGCCAAATTTGAATAATATTCCTGTTGTTATCGATTTTCCGACGATTTCAAGAACTTCCCTGCCTACCCCCGTAACGTGAAGTTGAATTCTTTATTGATCTTGAACCCGTACAAAGCCCATTTCTAAAACCCCATATCGAATGGCTCCTATTGAACTTCAGAGTTAAAGGTCCAACTACAGGAATTGTTGGACATCGGTTTCATTCTGGCCCCAAGACATCTCCTCGGGGTGCTCCTCGCTTTTATTTGTAAAGAAGAAAGACGGAGTATGCGATTTTGTATTGACTATCGAATTGAACCATGTCACCATCAAGAATAGGTATCCTCACCTCGTATTGATGACTTGTTTGACCAGCTAGTAAGGGCACAATTCTTTTCAAAATCGATCTTCGCTCGATATCATCACCAAGATTAAAACCGAGGATATTCCAAAGACCGCTTCGTAACTCCCCAGATGGGCATTATGAATTTTAGTCATGTCTTTTTGGACTAACTAATGCTCCCATGGGCTTTCATGGATATGATGAACCGAGTATTCAAGGAATATTTGGATCAATTTGTTGTTGTTTTTATTGATGACATCCTTATATATTCCAAAAGTCGTGAAGATCATGAGCACCATTTGAAGTCGGTACTCCAAAGGCTTCGTGAAACCAACTATATGCCAAATTGAAGAAATGCGAGTTCGCTCGAGGAAGTAGCATTCCTTGGGCACGTGGTGTCGAAAACATGGAGTATCCGCTGATCCGGCCAAGATGAAGCAATACAAAGTTGGGAGCAACCAAGTTTGCGGATCAAGCACGTAGTTTTTTGGGCTTATTGGTTATTATCGGAGATTCGTGGAAGGGTTTTCTAATCGCTACTCCATTAACTCGCCTAACTTTAAGGATACAAAATTCGCTTGGAGCGAAGAATGCGAGAAAAGTTTCCAAGAGCTTAAGAGGAGACTTATTTCAAGACTCTGTTTCTAACAATACCATCCGGTTCGGATGGATTTGTTATCTATGCCGATGCTTCGTGCAAAGGGTTAGGATGTGTTCTCATGCAACGTGGGAAAGTCATAGCTTTATGCCTCGCGACAACTTAAAGAGTATGAGAGGAATTATCCTACTCATGATCTAGAGTCAGCAAAGAATAATGTTTTCGCTAAAAATATGGAGGCACTATCTATACGGGGAGAAAGTGGAGATATATTCGCACCATAAAAGCCTTAAATATTTCTTCACTCAAAAGAACTCAACACGCGGCAATGACGTTGGCTCGAGCTATTGAAAGACTACGACCACACTATTCAATACCATCCCGGTAAAGTTTAACGTAGTAGAATTGATTTATCGAGTAGAAGATCATATGCGGAACGAAAAGCGATGATGTCAAGTATATGACAGAGCCAACTTTAATAGAAAAAAGTTAAGGTCGCTTTCAAGCCACCTAATCCGGAAATGATGCGTATGAAGAAGAAAGTACAAGAAGGAGCTATTCTCGAAGCGAGAATTGATGAAGAAGGAATACTTGAGTCCACTCTAGACTTTGTGTTCCTAACGACTCGATTTGAAGTACAAGATTATGATGGAGGCACACAATACGCCATTTGCAATCCATCCTCGAAGTACTAAAATGTATCGTGATCTTCACATACATTTTGGTGGAACAATATGAAGAGAGAGATTGCAAAGTTTATCTCGATGTGTTTAACTTGCCAACGTAAAGGCGAGCATCTTGTACCTAAGGGTCCGTCAGAACCACTTGAGATTCCGGAATGGAAGTGGGAACACATTACTATGGATTTCACGGGTCTTCCTACGGTTTTTCAAGGCATCAATGCTATTTGGGTTATTGTTGATAGATTAACCAAGTTCGCTTCATTTCTTGCCGACACGGAGACTTATTCCCTTGAACGCCTTGCTAGTATATGACGTAAATGAGATTGTGAGGTTGCATGGCATGCCTCAGATCCATAGTTTCGGATCGTGACCCAAGATTCACTTCAAGATTTTGGGTTAGCTTGCAAAAAGCTATGGGCACGGATTTGCGATTTAGTTTAAGATACCATCCCCAAACTGGACGGACAATCGAGAGAGGACTATTCAAACTCTTGAAGATTTATTAAGACTCTGTCCTAGACTTCAAGGGCGCTTGGGATAAGTATTTACCATGGTGGAATTCTCCTACAACAACAAAGCTTATCGTGCAAGTATAGTGTGGCTCCATTCAAGCATTATATGGACGAAAATATCGCTCTCCAATATGTTGGGATGAGGTGGGTGAAGCAACATTGTTGGGACCCGAAAGTTAAGATACGTATGACTCACCGAAAAGATCCAAATGATTCGACAACGATACAAAACAAGACAAGATCGACAAAAGAGTTATGCGGATCTTCATCGAAAGGACGGGAATTTAATGTGGGGATCATGTATTGTCATGAAGTTGCTTCCATGGAAGGGAGTTACAAGATTTGGGAAGAGAGGAAAGCTCAATCCACGATTTATTGGTCCATTTCAAATTCTCGACCGAGTAGGAAATGTAGCCTATAGACTTACAAGCATTACCTCCGAGTATGTCTCGTGTTCATAATGTGTTTCACATATCCGCATTTCAGAATATGTGAAAGACCCGAACCACGTTATCGAAGTTAGAACCGGACGAGATAGCCAAGACTTAACGATGAGGAGGTACTGCCAAGATCTTGGATAGAAGGAGCATGTCCCACGCCAAGAAAGGTCATACCACAAGTTAAAGTTTTGTGGAGGAATCATGCTATAGAGGAAATGACCTGGGAATTGAAACGAAAATGAAAGCGAGGTATCCTCACCTTTTCAAACACACCAGTACGTGACGTTAATTTCGAGGACTAAATTTCATAAGGAGGGGAGGTTGTAAGACCTCAAATTTTTAAATAAAAGGAATTTTCTTTATTTATTATTTTGAAATAAGTAAGGGTTGATTTGATTAATGTGGATAGTTAGGGTTAAATACGCAAATATTTCAAAATAAAGCAAGTGGTTATAAAATATTCATTATTGCTTTGGGGAATATTCGTTTGGTCGTGGAATATTCAGATCGTGCTTGGGAATATTCGTATCGACGACGCCAAGAAAATGCATGTGGGGCCCCATAACTAAAAAAATGATTGGATGAAGAAAACGATAAATATAAGTTGTTTTTAAATAACTACAGAAGTTGTTACCAAGTATCACCGTTGAATAATTCTTGGTTAAAACACACTAATACGTTGCGTTGTTAACAAGAAGATACACAGTATTGCACCAATTATTGATTCTTACGTAAGAAGGCACTACTCAATAATGGTTACAGAATTCATCGCTCAAAGATTTTATCGAGTTAATAATTGTTGCGTTGATATTTTTATATTTGTTGTTTCAATAATTGTCATTACACAAGATTTTTTTATTATCAAGCAATAATTCATATTATCTGAATAATATATTAGATAACATTATTGGCAATGTCTAGAAAGTTCGCTTAAGGAGAGGTTTGGTCATCTAATCAAGGCTACAAGAAGAAGAAGAAATTTTATCGAAAGCCCCTCTCTTCTCTGAACCGCCTCGGTTGTCAATATTGTGATTCTCAGTAATATTATTTGTGAATAATTAATTATTGATTTATATGATGAGGAAAATATTGATTTTATGTGGATATAGATGGAGAAAAATTTTAAAATGACAATTGTTGAAAATTAATATTTTATCTTTTTCTCGATAAAATAATTCATTTAAATATATTATTTTAATAATATATTAACGGTGATATTTTTACAATGAATGTGGGATATATGAGTATATGAGGAGGAAGAGTATTTTTGTGGCATTAAATGTTTAAAACATGTTTTGTGTGTTGGTGGACACAATTATCGATCAAATTTGATTATAATTTTGTAAAATCACCCGCTTGTGGATTTCGGTCAATTTCTATTTGGAATTTGGAAAACTTTCTTCCGCAAAGTTGTAGAGAATTGAATTTCCTATAAAAACTCATGAGATTCGAATTTTCTGATGAAAGGGCTATTTATTATGAATTATTGAAGTTCAAGTTCAAATAATTGATTTTGGGAGTTTAAATTATTTTTGTTAAGAAAAACGTTTTTGTATTTTTTTTGGACATCATTAACATGTGTGGCTGGTGTTTTGACCAAAAGGTGGGCTAAGGAAAATTTGTATAATTATATTAATATTATATTAAATTTTCTCGCTTTGGTGTTCTAAGCATTTTCCTATAAATAGGGTGCTTAGGTTAGAATTGAAAATCACACCGTAAACCCAAGTTTTCTCTATATTCTCTCTCGATATTTTGAGCGTATTTTGAGAGTATTTTGAGTATACTTTGAGTATTGATATTTTTGCAAGTTCATATAATTCTAGATTCCAAATAAGTAATCGATCTTCGAGGTAAGTGGATATTATTTTTTTCGTCAGAATGATATTATTTCTTCAATATCATTATAATTGAAATGTTGATCTGAAGTTTTTATCAAATTTGGAACTTTTTTCATGTCTGGGTTACTATTCACGAAGTTACTATTCATGAGTTACTATTCACGAGTTATTATTCATGAGTTACTATTCACGAAGTTACTATTCACTTAGTACTATTCATGAAGCGTGAAGATGTTTTTGTGGAATTTCTATCTTTTGGTGTTCTGAGTTACTATTCATGATACTAAGACTATTCACGATACTAAGACTATTCACGATACTTGATTATTCACCGAAAAATAAAATTTCTTCTTTTCGTCCAAAACATCTATTCTGGATACTAACTCTGATTGTATCCATGTTTTGATCATTCTTGAATTTTACACCACTATGATTATTTTTGAGGTATTTTGGACGTGGATAAAACCAAGTACTAATCCTTAATCCTTAATCCTTGTCATTTTGTTTCACCGGATTCGCTTTTTTAAAAAATATTTTCATCATCCTCGCCTTAAATGATGATATTATGGAATATCTTTGGCCTCAGAAGTGTAAAGATGAATGATTTCTTAAGAATATCTTTGGCCAGAGAGTGCAAAGATGAATGATTTTCAAGAATATCTTTGGCGTATAGTGCAAAGATGAACAGTGTTTAAATGAAACATGACTAATCTAATGAATATCTTTGGCCAGTAAAAGATGAATATTTGATTCCAGATGTATATTGATTGATGTTACAGGATAAAAGATAGACGATGAACTTTTAAATTCATACATGTAAGATAGTAGTTTGCATTCTCTACTTAACTCTTCTAATGAATTATTATTTCACTGCGTAATATTGATTTAAAATTTGTTGTCTATCAGTATTCTATTATATTTTTTCCTGTTGAAGACTAACGATAATTTGTTGTATATTATCTTAGTCATAATATTCTTTATTGAGCTAGTTGAGCTCACCCTTTTCCTTTTTGTTCCATTTTTTCTCGTGGAGGCGAGAATATAGCGAAAGATGTAGCCTGGGTATGGAATGAAGGTTTTAGAAAGGATTGTTTAGTAGTCCTCACCATTTTTGTAAATTAATGTATCAATAAATGTGATGAGGATTTATTTGAGTATAAATATTGTCTGTAAGATAATATTTGTATTCAAACTCACAGCTTTTATCGTTGTAATAATAAAGTTGTAGTTGTTTCGCATTTGTGAGACCCATGTATTTTATTAATAAAGATTTAAATTTGGTGAAATAATTTTTAATATTGTGGTGTGAATTTGAGATAATATTATAACAGGGTAGTATTTATAAATTTTGCAAAGTATGCAAGTGGTTATATTATATTCGATTGGTGGGGAATATCTTGGTTTAGCAGGAATATTATTCATACAACTACGGCTCAATCATTGGTGGACCCCTAATAAGCGTAATTATTGGATCGAGAAAACGACAAAAATATTTTATTGAAATAACTACGAAGTTTTACCGCTGATTATATCGTTGAACTACCAGTAGTAAAAAGTACAAAGAATACGTGTGGTCGCATAAGTAAGCACACCAGTATTGATTATCGATGCTTATGTGAGAAGTCACCGGTTTGATTCCATTATTGTCGATTAATAATATGAATTATTATAATGATAATGACGCTTTTGTTTTATTCAGATTATTAACGTAATAAAAATGTAAACATCTTTTTATATAAAATGTAATACTTTATTAAAGTTATTCTATAAATAGAATATATTATATTTTATTATGATAGTGTTGCATAGTGTGTTTTCAGATAAATAGTTTTGCGTAGTATTGCATAGTGTTCAGATAGTAAAATGTTTTTATATAAATAGAATATATTATATTTTATTTAAAAGATTTTTCTTTAAATATGGACCGCCGATTAAAGTAAATCAATCTGGACCGCTCATGGATTAATTACTATGCATTCCATTTTCCTATAAATAGAAGCTCATTCCTTCATTATTTTCTTACTTAATTCATTGAAACTCTAGAGAGAAATTATAGTAGAGAAACTTATAGAGAGAAAATTATAGAAAGAAGAAGAGTATTCTCGCTACTTCACTACTTCTATATTCAGTTCTTTACGGTAAGGGTGTTATTCTTTTTCTTCGAAGAGAACTTCGTTATTCCATTCATTATTATTACATTGAATAACTTTGTAAAAAGTGACATACCCTATACATAATCAGATATGCCAGATATCCTATACTTGGTGAAATCCTTATGTTATTTCATTCTTATTTATTACATTGGAATAACTTTGTATAATGCGGTTTACCCTATACTTGGTGACATTCTTCTATTATTCGTTGGAACATCCTCATCTCAAGGTTTTACAATCGGACGGTTCCGCTTTTTATTATTCTCGTTGAACATCCCGTTCGTAGGTGTTTACACAGGACTCGGTTCCGCTTTCTTTATTATTCTCGTTGGAATATCCTATCTCGTGTTTTACACCGGATCCGGTTCCATCTTTATTATTCGTTGGAACATCCCGCTTGCGGTGTGAATTTCACCCGACCGTTCCGTTATTATTATTATGTGGAATAACTCGCCTATGCGCGGCACCGCACGCATGGTGATTTCTTTTGTTATTCCATTCTTTATTATACCCAATAAGTTAAAACTTTGACTTCTATACTCCATGAAATTAGTAGAATATCCTTGATATTTGCGTTTCATCCAAAGATCTTTCATGGAAATATTCTTCCGATCATTCTTGAATTTTACTCTCACTAAAACAAGATCATGTTGACAATTTGGACGTTAATAATTCATGGATTAAATAATTCTTGAACTTGTTTTATTGAATTATTATGTCATTGTCATCATCCTCATGTTATATTATGTTATCTTGGCTTACGTGCATAGATGAACTTAGTATGATTATGACTGTGAGGATCATTTAAGTATAATCATGACTTGATATAAATGATGTGACAAAGTCCTCAAAGCTGGTTCGTAATGCAAGTTGATGGATAATTTTTGGTATGATTATGACCTGGGGTGATTCTAAGATAGTCATGACCATTGATAATTTGATGAAAATCCTTGACCGTGGTATGTGGATGATTAGATGTGGTGGTTTATTTATTAAATCGAGTCTCAAATGATAAAAATTGATGAAAACCTTTAAAACCTAAAAGATAGTAGACTTTATTCTCTACTTGACTCTTTTAATGGATTGCTTATTCCGCTGCAGTTAAACTGGTTGTCTATTGTATTTTATCAGTTTAACACTGTTGAAGGCTAATGATAATTTATTCGCATTATCTTAGTCATAATATTTCTTCTTGGGCTAGTTGAGCTCACCTTTTCTTTCACCGTTTCTTCGTGAGAAATGAGAACATAGCCGGGACGAAGTCGGGAACGTAAGTAATGGTCCAGAGGATAGCATTAATAGTCCTCACTATTCTGTGAAATAGTGTGATAATAGTTGTAATGAGGACTCCTTTTGAGTTTGTATAATATCTAGTAGACAATATTTGTATTCAAACTCATAGTTTATGTCGTATTGCATACATTACGCTTATATTAGTAAGTTGTATTTGAATTTATGTACCATGTAAGTGGCGACTCAAGATGGGTGACGATACACAATTTTGGGGCGCCACGGTTGGTATCAAAGCTAGGGATATGATCCTGGCTAAGATGTGAGATAAGAACTAGGAGGGAGAGACGGAAATTCCTTCGCTAGTATGACCTACCTAAGTTTATTTGGTATTTAATTGGTCGGTCGTAGTATAGGGATAATATGTGATATATTAATTAACCCTTGTGTTGTGGCGGTGTTTTGAAATGGAGAAAATGAAAATATTCACAATGGAGTGAATGTGACCGTTGTGACACCTTTAATCACTAATCAAAGTTAATGCAAAGGTCGACGAGGAACAAATTAGAGATATCCACGTAGTGAATGAAGAACTAATTGTTGCTAATCTTGAGCTAGTTGCGAGCAGTAGGTAGAATTGAAAGTGAAGTGAGGAAGAAGAGGAAGAAAGGAAGAAGAGGAGAATTGGTTGTAAGAAATTTATGATCAAAACTTAGAATTACAAAATCGTGTTCGTGAGCTAGAAGAACAGTTGAAGAACTAAAACGGTAGTGGAACAAAGGATACAACAATTCAAAATTGGGTTACCCGATATGTGATGCTCGAACAAAATCACGCTTTGGCGAGGTGTAAGATATTAAAGTTGGAATCGAGAATTTAAAAATCAAAGATCAGCTAAAAGAAGAAACAAATCGAACGAAGGAGAATAAGCGATGCATGGGTAAAAAAGCTGCACAACGCGTTGATAGTGTAGAAAAAGACGTCCGATCCAATAAAGCCAAAATAGATGAAATGGACTTTGCTTTTGGACAAAGAATTGGGAGATTTAACATCGAATTAGGAATTACCATGCATAGCGGTCAACCCGAATTCGATATGGATCTGAGAATAATGATTCAAATAATGGATCAGAATGTGAAGAAGCACTTAAGGGTGGAATGTACCTATAGTAAAGTCAAACTGGAGGTAATTTAAGCAAGAGGCGTTTGTCGAGAAAAACCGAACGGGTTATTACGGTAAGTTAATTATAAATTAATGCTAAGTCTATACTTTATTCA
Organism: Panax quinquefolius; assembly: GCA_020205615.1. Taxonomy (NCBI): domain Eukaryota; kingdom Viridiplantae; phylum Streptophyta; class Magnoliopsida; order Apiales; family Araliaceae; genus Panax; species Panax quinquefolius. The sequence goes on from CM035170.1 coordinate 122,280,180, forward strand.
ATACAAGTTCTACCCACTCTTTTATTTCACCTAGTTGTGTTCAACGCTTAAATTTGACCAAGAAGTTAAACTTTGACTTATTCGTTAAAACTTCGTTAGTAGGAGCCTTCGTTATCGCTTACTATTTTTAAATCTTGTTGATTCAAATAAACATTTTCACGCTACTTCGCCGATCTTATCTTTTGAAAATACTTGCCTTTGATGTGATTTTAGGAATCAATTGGTTAGCTAATCATCATGCTTTTCGTAAGGTTGTTAGCTTTTATATTCATAACCAACTCGTTATTATCTTAATTCAAAGTAACCAAACCCTAAAGTTAATCATCGTTATATCAAGCCATAAGAAAAGAGCTCGAACCTTTCGTTGTTGACTTCCTTGTGTGGAATGCAATCAGGCCGGACTTTCAGAGGCTTACATCGTGAATGAAGATGGCAAGTTTATAGGTATCATTGTGAGGTCTTTATCTAGGTTAAGGGATAGAAGTCACAGTTTGGTATCAATGTGACGTATTATCCAAGTCTTGGATAAGAGTAACAGATTTTGAATGATATTTCTATCATTAATAAATTTCTTGACGTATTCTTGAAGATTTCTAGCCTACCCTAGAGCGTGAAATCGAATTTTGTATTGACCCCAAGATAAAAACCCATTTCTTAAACCCTCAAATATTTCTTCAACTAAATAAAGCAGTTTATACGTGGTTTATGATGAAAGTCATAATAAAAGCATTGGAATAATGAAAATCATGGGTATATGAAGTATTAGTAAATTTTATGATGAGTTATGTTGGTTAGTATGTAAAAACATGAAAGTTTCTTAGAAATCACAAAGAGTTGAAAATCGATTTTAGTGAAAACGTAACATGAAATTAAATTGACCATATCTCCTATTATATTTTGAATTTTTGAATGTGGTCAAGTCCTAGAGTTAGATCTATGAGTTACCTAACTAATCCAAGTAGAATTACTGGAAAAGGTGTTGTAGATTTTGTGTGGACTGATTTTAGCAAAGGAGTGCAAAGCTGCAAAAAAACCGAAAAAAGCTAACGCCATGATTTTAGAGAGGCTGTTTCGGCCACTTAAATTATGAGAAAAATTCTGGCCTTTTGGGACATGAAAGTATATGGTATAAAGTACCTCCTGTCCAAAAATGAACTCATTCTCGACTTAAAATGAGCAAGTTATGACTATTTCAATATTTAGGTTTTTCCGATTTAAAAACGCTATAACCGGAGTTCTATAACTCCGATGACCATGAAATTTAAACTGAAGCTCACGTTAACATGTGTAAGGTCCTGCCAAGATTTGGGAATTTTGGAGTTAAACTTGAGGTAGCTAATTTCTTAAGGAATTAAGTGGAAATTGATTTTTAAAAATAGTAAATAAATTTTAAAATTCGAGAAAAATATATTTTCATTATGGGACTATATTATGCTAAATCCCAGAAAAGAAATATTTTGGGGCTGATTTGGTATTTTCATGAAAATAGTTTAGTTATGAACATATGAGTTAAATATGTTATGTGAAGTAACAAAGTTGAAAATAGGATTTTATGGCCTTTAGAGAATCCTATATATAGTATATGCATATTTTTGATGAAGGATTTGATAATTGGTGATGATATCTTATGAGTATGACATTTTGAATGATTAAATGCATTATATGGTAAAGTGTAAACAATTAAGATAAATTGTTTATAAATTTAAGAAGTGATTAAAATATTGTTATAATATTAATGTTATTAGATTATGAGATTATTAAATGATTGATAACATGGGGATATTCTTGAATCCTCGGATAAATTATATTATAAATGTTTAATATTTATCCTTTATCTCATTTGATTGATTCTTTATATCATTATCCTCATGTTTATATTATGTTGAAAGTCATCGCATGGCTCAGAAGTATAGATGAACTTGGTATGATTATGACCACGGATTATTCTAAGATAATCATAACAGTAAATGAATACACAATTATCTTTCGTCAGTAGTGCATGGATAATTTGTGGTCGTGATACTAATGAATATCCACGGCACGTATGTAGGGATGATTAGATGATGTGGATTAATTATTGAATTTGAGTCTCAAAGAATGAAATATTAATTCATGGATGTGTTCAAAGTCATCTCGCGCTTACGTGCATAGATGGACTTGGTATGATTATGACCGTGGATTGTTGTGATAATCATAATCAGTAATGAAAACACAATTATCTTTTGGTAGTAGTGCATGGATAATTTGTGGTCGTGATACTAATGAATATCCTTGGCCACATGTAGTGCGTGGATGATTCGATGATGTGGATTAATTATTGAAATGAGTCTCAAAGAATGAAATATTAATTCATGGATGTGTTCAAAGTCATCCGTGGTTTACGTGCATAGATGGACTTGGTATGATTATGACCGAGGATTGTTCGGATAATCATAATCAGAATTGAAAACACAATTATCTTTTGGCCAGTAGTGCATGGATAATTTGTGGTCGTGATACTAATGAATATCCTGGCACATAGTTCGGTGGATGATTCGATGATGTGGATTAATTATTGTGGTCAAAGAATGAAATATTAATTCATGGATGTGTTCAAAGTCATCCGTGGCTTACGTGCATGCATAGATGGACTTGGTATGATTATGACCGAGGATTGTTCGGATAATCATATGAAGTAATTGAAAACACAATTATCTTGGCAGTAGTGCATGGATAATTTGTGGTCGGATACTAATGAATATCCTTGGCAGTGTAGTGCGTGGATGATTCGATGATGTGGATTAATTATTGAAAGTGAGTCTCATTGAATGAAATATTAATTCATGGATGCGTTCAAAGTCATTGATGGCTTACGTCGCATAGATGGACTTGGTATGATTATGACTGAGGATTGTTCAGTATAATCATAATCAGTAATTGAAAACACGAATATCCTCGGCCGGTGGTGCATGGATAATTCGTGGTCGTAATACTATTAAGTCGAGTCTTAGCATTATTGGTTTTATGGTTGTATATCTTTAGCTTTGTAGTGCAAAGATGAATTGTTAATGAATAGCTTTGGCCTGATTTCAAAGATGAATTTAATATTTTTAAACGATAAAGGTATTCAAGGTATCCTCATCTCTTTATCATACTAGTATCGCACCCTAATTTCGAGGGCTTAAATTCCATAAGGAGGGAGATTGTGAGACCCCAGATTTTATTAATAAAGATTTAAATTTGGTCGAAATAATTTTTAATATTATGGTGTGAATTTGAGATAATATTATAGTTGTGGGTAGTATTTATAAATTTTGCAAAGTATGCAAGTGGTTATATTATATTCGATTGGTGGGGAATATTCGGTTTAGCGAGGGAATATTCGCATAACTACTCAATCATTGGTGGACCCCATTAATGTAATTATTGTTTGATCGAGAAAACGACAAAAATATTTTATTGAAATAACGGGCGGAAGTTTTACCGTTGATATTGCTGAACTACTCGGTAGTAAAAGTACAAGAATACGTGTGGTTGCATAGAAAGACATTACCTGTATTGATTATCGATGCTTATGTGAGAAGTCACTCGGTTTGATTCCATTATTGTCGATTAATAATATGAATTATTATAGCGATAATGACGTTTTGTTTTATTCGTATTATTAACGTAATAAAATGAAACATCTTTTATATAAAATAGAATACTTTATTAAAGTTATTCTATAAATAGAATATATTATATTTTATTATGCATAGTGTTGCATAGTGTTTTGCATAGTGTTTTGTATAGTATTGCATAGTGTTCAGATAGTAGAAATGTTTTTATATAAATAGAATATATTATATTTTATTTAAAAGATTTTTCTTTAAATATGGACCGTCGATTAAAGTAAATCAACTGGACTAATTTCATGGATTAGTTACTATGCATTCCATTTTCCTATAAATAGAAGCTCATTCCTTCATTATTTTCTTAATTAATTCATTGAAACTCTAGAGAGAGAAATTATAGAGAGAAACTATAGAGAAAATTATAGAGTAAAGAAAGAGTATTCTCGCTACTTCACTACTTCTATATTCATTTCTTTACGGTAGTGGGTGTTATTCTTTCTTCTTGAAGAGAACTTCATTATTCCATTCACTATTATTCTGATGGAATAACCTGTAAAAGTGACATACCCTATACATAATCTGTATATGCGGCATATCCTATACTTGGTGAAATCCTTATGTTATTTCATTCTTATTTATTCTGTTGGAATAACCTGTATACGCGGCTTACCCTATACTTGGTGACATTCTTCTATTATTCTATTGGAACATCCTGTCTGTGTGTTTTACAGGACCGGTTAAAATTTTTATTATTATTCATTGGAACATCCATGCATGTGTTTTACACCGGACCCGGTTCCGCTCTTTATTATTACGTTGGAATATCCTATCCGTGTGTTTTACAATCGGATCTGGTTCCATCTTTATTATTCGTTGGAACATCCCGCTTGTGAATTTCACCCGACCGTTCCGTTATTATTATTATGTTGAATAACCTCGCTCATGCGCAAGTACCGCATGCGTGGTGATTTCTTTTGTTATTCCATTCTTTATTATACCCAAATTGGTTAAAACTTTGACTTCTATACTCCATGAAATTAGTAGAATATCCTCGATATTTGCGTTTCATCCAAAGATCTTTCATGGAAATATTCTTCCGATCATTCTTGAATTTTACTCTATTTAAACAAGATCATGTCGACAATTTGGACGTTAATAATTCATGGATTAAATAATTCTTGAACTTGTTTTATTGAATTATTATGTCATTGTCATCATCCTCATGTTATATTATGTTATCTTCGCTTACGTGCATAGATGAACTTAGTATGATTGCACCGTGGATCATTCTAAGATAATCATGACTTGATATAAATGATGTGACAAAGTCCTCAAGTGGTCATGTAATGCGATGATGGATAATTTTGGTATGATTATGACCGGGGGTGATTCGGTATAGTCATGACCATTGATAATTTGATGAAAATCCTCCAAGTAGTATGCATGTGGATGATTAGATGTGGTGGTTTATTTATTAAGTCGAGTCTCGTGATAAAAATTGATGAAAACTTTTAAAACCTAAAAAGATAGTAGACTTTATTCTCTACTTGACTCTTTTAATGGATTGCTTATTCCGCCGCAGCTTAAACCGGGTTGTCTATTGTATTTTATCGGTTTTAACATGTTGAAGGCTAATGATAATTTATTCGCATTATCTTAGTCATAATATTTCTTCTTGGGCTAGTTGAGCTCACCCTTTCTTTCACTTTATTCTCTTTGTGAAATGAGAACATAGCCGGGACGAAGTCGGGGAACGTAAGTAATGGTCCAGAGGATAGCATTAATAGTCCTCACTATTATTACGTGAAATAGTGTGATAATAGTTGTAATGAGGACTCCTTTTGAGTTTGTATAATATCTAGTAGACAATATTTGTATTCAAACTCATAGTTTATGTCGTATTGCATACCTACGCTTATATTAGTAAGTTGTATTTGAATTTATGTACCATGTAAGTGGCGACTCAAGATGGGTGACGTATACCTAATTTTGGGGCGTCATATACCATGTATTGACAACCTCGAATAGGTGATGTATACCTATTTTGGGGCGCCATAATCACGACCACAATTATTCACGACTACGGGCCAAGAATATTTGTGTATTCATTAATGGTCAGCGATCATGCCAACAATCGGCCCATCAACGCATACTACAGACCCGAGAATTTTACCACATCATTTGTAACATTACGGCCATGATTACAAGAATAGTCTCCGGTCATAATCATACCAAGTCCATCTACGCACAACAGCCACGAGATGACTTTCAACATAATATAAACATGAGGATGATGACAATGATATAAGAATTCAATAAAACAAGTTCAAGAATTAATTTATCTAGGAACCAATAACATCCAAACTGCATCAACATGATATCGCTTTAGAGTAAAATTCAAGAATATTGAGAAGAATATTTCCATGAAAGGATCTTTGGATGAAGCGTAAATATCAAGGATATTCCACTAATTTCATGGAGTATAGAAGTCAAAGTTTTAACCAACTAGGTATAATAAAGAATGGAATAACAAAAGAAATCACCATGCATTTAATAAATCAAGACAAAAAGGTTATTCCAATGTAATAATAAATAATGGAATCGTGCGGCGTGAAACGCATGCATGACGGGATATTCCAACAGAATAATAAAGAATGGAACCAGTCCCACAGTAAAACATACGATGAGGATGTTCCAACGAGAATAATAATAAAGATGAAACCGGTCCGTGTAAAAACATCTACGTGATATGATGACGCCCCCAAAATAGGTATACATCACCCATTACGAGTTTACAATACGTGGTACGAAACAACTACAACTTTTATCATTACAACAAGAAAGCTGTGAGTTTGAATACAAATATTATCTTCTAGACAATATCTATACTCAAATAAATTCTCATCACATTTATTGATACATTATTTTACAAAAATTGTGAGGACTACTAAACAACTCTCTCTAGAACCTTCATTCCAACCCCGACTGCATTTTCGCTATATTCTCGCCTCCCGAGAAGAAAAATGGAACAAAAAGGAAAGGGTGAGCTCAACTAGCTCGGTAAAGAATATTATGACTAAGATAATATACAACAAATTATCGTTAGTCTTCAACAGGAAAAATCTAATAGAATACAATAGACAAAAAATTTTAAATCAATCTTCGCAATGAAATAATAATTCATTAGAAGAGTTAAGTAGAGAATGCAAACTACTATCATCTATGTATGAATTTAAAAGTTCATCGCTCATCTTTTATCCCGTAACATCAAACAATATATATCGGAATCAAATATTCATCTTTGCACTTCTGCCAAAGATATTCATCATTAGTCATATTCATCTAAACACTGTTCATCTCTGCACTACGGGCCAAAGATATTCTTCAGAAATCATTCTTCTTTTGCACACAGCCAAAGATATTCCATAATATCATCATTTAAGATCAAGATGATGAAAAATATTTTTAAAGAAAGCGAATCCAGAGTTAAACAAAATGACAAGGATTAAGGATTAAGGATTCAGTACTTTTGTTTTATCTACGTCCAAAAATACCTCAAAAATAATCACAGTGGTGTAAAATTCAAGAATGATCAAAACATGGATACAATCAAAGCTAGTATCCGTAATAGATATTTTGGACGAATTTTTTTTTCATTTTTCGATGAATAGTCGTGATTCGTGAAAAAGTCAGATATCGTGAATAGTCAACAGATATCGTGAATAGTAACTCAGACACCAAAAGTTTCAAATTTGATAAAAACTTCAGATCAATATTTCAAAGATAATGATATTGAAGAAATAATATCATTCTGAAAAAAATAATATCCCTTACCTCGAAAGATTAAGTACTTTAATTTGGAATAGGGTATAGTCTTTGAAGGGAACTTACTTAAAGTCTAACAATACTACTCAAAGTATACTCAAAATACTCACAAGAATACGCTCGATAATATAGAGAGAAAACTTCAGATTTAAATTGTGATTTTCAAATCTAACCTAAACACCCTATTTATGAAATTGCTTAGAACACCAAAGCGAGTAAAATTTAATAAATTAATAATATTATTGTTTCAAATTTCCTACGCCCACTAATTTGGTCCAAGACATCAGCCACCATGTGACAAAACATTAAAAACGTTTTCTTAATTTAAATAATTAAAACTTCCAAAATCAATTATTTGAACTACGGAACTTCAATAATTCATAATAAATATCCCTTTTATCAGAAAATTGAATCTCATGAGTTTTATAGGAAATTCAATTCTCTACAACTTTGTAGAAGAAAGTTTTTCCAAATTCAAAAACAAAATTGATCGAAATCCAAAAACGAGGGATTTTACAAGTTTATAATCAAATTTCAATCAATAAATGGGGTCCATTGAGCATGTTTAACATGTTTTAAATATTTATTACAACAAAATACTCCTCCTCCTCGTATACTCATATATCTCACATTCGTTGTAAAATATCACCATTATTATATTATTAAAATATAATAATATATTTAAATGAATTATTTTATCAGAAAAAAATAAAATTTCAATTTTCAACAATTGTCACATTAAAAATTTTCTCCATCTATATCCACATAAAATCAATATTTTCCTCATCATATGAATCAATAATTAATTATTCACAAATAATATTACAGAATCACAATATTGACAACCAGGCAGTTCCCAGGAAAGAGGGGGCTTTCCAATAAGAATTTCTCCTTACTGGCGCGCAATTAGGTGACCAAACCTCTCCTTGATGTAACTTCCTAGACATTGCCAATAATGTTATCTAATAATATTATTCAGATAATATGAATTATTGCTTGATAATGAAAAAATCTTGTGTAATGACAATTATTCAAACAACAATGAATATAAAATATCAACGCAAAGAATTATTGAATCAATAAAATAAAATCTTTGAGCAATAATTATCATGTGTAACCATTATTGAAAAGTGCCTTCTTACGTAAGAATCAATAATTGGTGCAATACCGTGTCTTCTTGTGTTTTAACCACCGAGTATTTTAACAAGATATTAACAGAATAACCACGCCCAATTATTTTTAAACAACTTATATTTGTCGTTTTTCTTCATCCAATCGCTTTCAGTTATGGGGGCCCACACATGGTCGCTTGTTGTCATACGAATATTCCCGACAAGACGAATATTCCACGACCAAACGAATATTCTCAAACAACAATGAATATTTTATAACCACTTGCTTATTTTGAAATATTTGCATATATCTTTTACCCTAACTATCCACATTAATCAAATCAACCCTTACTATTTCAAAATAATAAATAGAAAATTAAATTTCATTAATAATAAGTAGGGGTCTTTACATGATGTTCCAATGAATAATAATAAAGAGGCGGAACCAGTCCAAGGTGTAAAACACATGATGACGGATGTTCCAGCGAGAATAATAGAAGAATGTCACCAAGTATAGGGTAAACCACGTATACAAAAGTTATTCCAACAGTAATAATAAGCAATGGAATAACAATGATTCTCTTCACTGAATAAGAAAGAATAACACCCCTTACTTTTTGGTAGGAGATTGAATCTGCGAAGAGTGTAGTAACAAAATACTCTTCTTCTTTTCTCTTATTCTCTCTATACTTTCTCTCTCTCTATAGCTTGAATGAATTAAGTGAAAATAATGAAGCACTAGGCCCTCTATTTATAGAAGATTTCTAGCTTAAGACCGCCATGTGTGAAAAGCAAGTGGAGCAGCATTTGGTGATGTGAAAAGAAAAGTGGTTTCGACATCCTTTGTAATGTGAAACGACAAGTGGTTCGACCTTTGTAATGTGAAACGACAAGTGGTTTGGCCTTTTGTAATGTGAAACGACAAGTGGTTCGACGTCCGACAAATGTAATTACTATATTGACGAAGGTAATTACTTATTCACAAAGGTAATTACTATTGGCGAAGGTGTATTACTATTGATGAAGAGACTCTTAGATGATGACATATTGGCTCCCCATAAAATAATCAAACTTACCACAAACGTCTCATGCGGACTCTTTATATACATTAAGGATTGAATAAATATTACCACAAATCATTTTATTTTAATCAACACATATTTAATCTTTCAACAATTATTAATCATTTATAACTTGTTGTCTCAATTATTGATTTAATACTATAACATATTATACGGATGATCTTTGTGACAATAATTGAATCAATAATATAAGAGATATGATGCAAACAATTACTATAGCAATAATTGAGCATAGTTGAGTGACTTCTCACGTAAGCATCAATAATCAATATTGTGTGCTTCTTATACAACTACGCGTATTCGTACTTTTACTACCGGATAGTTCAACAGTTTTAAATTCAGAACACACCTCTGTAGTTATTTTTATAGAAAGATAATTTTGTCGTTTTTTAACTACGACAATACTTTCCGTTATTAGGTCCACTAATGATTAAGTCGTCGTACGAATATTCCCCAAAAAGAATATTCCCCCAGCCAAACGAATATTTTATAACAACTTGCTTACTTTGCAAAATTTATAAATATTACCCACAACTATAACATTATATCAAATTTATTCCATAATATTCAAAAATAATATTTATTGAAAATTCATCTTTATTTATAAAAGTCAGGGTCTTACAACCTCCCCTTCTTATGAAATTTAGCCCTCGAAATTAGAAGTGCGATACTGGTATGTCGAAGAGGTAAGGATACCTTGATTTCATTTCAAATTCTAACTCCCAAGTCATTTCAACGACATCGTGGTTCCTCCTGAAACTTTGACTAGAGGTATAACTTTGGAGCGTAGAATATGTTCCTTCTTATCAAGATTTGAACAGAACCTCTTTATCGTCAAATCTTCCGCTATTTCGTCCGGTTCTAACTTTCGATAATGTGGTTCGGGTCTTTCACATATTTACGTAACATGGATATGTGAAAAGCGTTATGAAACATGAGAGAGACATACTTAAGCGGTAAAAGCGAGTCTACATAGGCGCGTTCCTACTCGATCGAGGATTAAAATGGACCAGATGAATTGAGGATTGAGTTTTCTTCTCTTTCTAAATCTTGTAACTCCTTTCCATGGAAGCGACTCTTAACAACACATGATCTCTATATCGAATTCCACGTCCTTTCGATGAAGATTAAGCATAACTCTTTTGTCGATTTTGTGAGGTTTTTATACGTTGTCGGATCGTTTGAATCTTTTAAAGTAGTCATACGTACCAACTCCGGTCCCAACAACGTTGCTTCACCCACCTCATCCCAAAGATCTTGGAGAAGCGACACTTTCTTCCATACAACGCTTGAATGGAGCCATGCCAATACTTGCTTGATAGCTGTTGTTGTTGTAGGAAAACTCCATCGATGGTAAGAACTTGTCCCAACTTCCCTTGAAATCAAGGACACGAGTCTTAATAGATCTTGAGAGTTTGAATAGTCCTCCGACCGTCAGGTAAAATCTTCGAGGATGATATCTTAGAAGCTAAATCGTAAGTCTGTGCCCATAGCTTTTTTGCAAACTAACCCAAAATCGTGAAGTGAATCTTGGGTCTCGATCGAAACTATGGATACCTAAGATACCATGCGATCTTACAATCTCGTTTATGTACATACGAGCAAAGCGTTCAAGTGTATAAGTTTCTCGTATCGGTAAGAAATGAGCGGACTTGGTCAATCTATCAATAATGACCCAAATCGCATCTATGCCTTGAGAAACCTTAGGAAGGCCCAGAATCGAAATCCATGGTAATGTGTTCCCACTTTCATTACGGAATTTCAAGTGGTTGCAATGGACCTTTTGGTACTTGATGCTCCGCTTTTAACTCGTTGACAAGTTAGACACCTTGAGATAAGCATTATCTCTCTCTTCATATTACTCCACCAAAATGTATGGCGAATATCATGATACATTTTGGTACTCCCGAGATGGATTGCAAATGGTGTGTTGTGCGCCTCCATCATGATATTATACTTTAAATCGTGGTCGTTAGGAACACAAAGTGCAGAGTTGACTCAAGTATTCCTTCTTCATCGATTCTTGCTTACGGCAAGATAAGACCTTCTTGCACTTTCTTCCTCATACGCATCGGATCCGTGTGCAGCTTGTGAAGCAACTTTAACTTTATCGATTAAAAGTCGGTTCTACTTTCGTATACTCGCTATCATCACACGCGTCCCCAGAGTCTTTAACTCTATCTCCATACTTTGCAAGTCACACAAATGGGCGCTGCGTTGACAATATCACACTCGTGCTTGCGATATGATCTTTCACTCAACGCGTCACTACCACGTTCACTTTTCGAGGATGGTATTGGATGGTATGATCATAATCTTTCAGCAGTTCGAAAGCCAACGTCGTTGTCGTATGTTGAGTTCCTTTTGAGTGAAGAAATATTTGAGGCTTTTATGATCAGTAAAGATCTCCACTTTCTCCCCATACAAGTAATGCCTCCAAATTTTAAGTGCAAAGACAACATTTGCCAACTCTCTAGATCATGAGTAGGATAATTCCTCTCATATTCTTTGAGTTATCGCGAGGCATAGGCTATAACTTTTCCATGTTGCATGAGAACACATCCCAACCCCTGCTAGAAGCATCTTTGTAGATGACAAATCCTCAAGGCGGATGGTATTGTCGAGCAGTCTTTGAAATAAGTCTCTCTTGAGTTCTTGAAAACTCTTCTCACATTCTTCGCTCCAATAGAACTTTGTATCTTTTCGAGTCAATTTGAATCGATGGAGTAGCGATTCGAGAAAATCCTTCCACGAATCTCCGATAATAACAAGCTAAACCGAGAAAGCTTTACGCTTCGGGCCATCGATTTAGGTTTTTTCCGGCTTTGAATAGCTTGATCTTTCTTTGGGTCAGCGGATATTCCATGACTTGATACCGCGTGCCCAAGGAATGCTACTTCTTCAAGTCGAACTCGCATTTCTTCAACTTGGCATAAAGCTTATATTCACGAAGCTTTTGGAGTGTCGACCTCAAGTGTTGCTTTCATGATCTTCACTGGCTTTTGGAATAAATAAGGATGTCATCGATAAAACGACCATAAAGTGATCCAAATATTCCTTGAATACTCTGGTTCATCATATCCATGAAAGCGAAGAAGCATTTAGTCAATCAAAGGACATGACTAGAATTCATAATGCCCGTCTCGAGTTACGAAAAGCCGTCTTTGGAATGTCGTGATTCTAATCTTCAATTGGTGATATCCTAACGAAGATCGATCTTTGAAAAGAATTTGGCTCCTTGCAATTTGGTCAAACAGGTCATCAATACGTGGCAATAGATACCTATTTTTGATGGTGACATGATTGACTCCCGATAATCAATACAAAGTCGCATACTCCCATCTTTCTTCTTCACGAATAGAGCAGAGGAGCACCCCAAGGAGAAGTACTTGGGGCGAATAAAGCCGATGTCTAACAATTCCTGCGGTTGGGTCTTTAACTCACGAAGTTCAATAGGAGCCATTCGATATGGGGCTTTGGAAATAGGTTTTTCTCGGGTTCAAGGTCGATACAAAATTCAATTTCAAGCTACGGGAGTAGGCCGAAGTTCTTTGGGAATACGTCGGAAATTTATTAATAATAGAAATATCGTTCAAAAGCGGCGTATTTTTGTTTAAATCGTGACATGAGCTATGAAAGTTTGACATCCGCTTTTCAATAAACGAATAGCTTTATGGCTTGGGATGACCGTGATTGATTTTAATGGTTTGGTCGCTTGAATTCGCATAATAGGTTGGTTAGGAATATGAAAGCTAACAACCTTACGAAAATAATCAATTTTTTGCATGATAAGTAATTAACCAATCAATCCACAGAATCACGTCAAATGCAAGTATTTTTAATGAAATAAGATCGACGGGTAATGTGAGGGTACCGATTTGAACCAAACAAGACATATAAGCAAAGTGGATGTAATGAAGGTTTCTCCCAACGGAGTTTCCACGAGATAAGTCAAAGTCTAATTTCTCCGAGTCAAATTTAATTGATGGCGCAAGTAGAAGAAATAAAAGAATGGATAAACCAGGTATCAAATAAAGTATAGACTTCATTAGAGTTTATGATAAGCTTACCCGTGATGACCTCATTCGGATTCCTTGCTTCTCTGGGAGGTCACAACAAACGCTTCTCCCTTGACCTCTTGGTTTTGACTTTTACGGGATGGCGCTTTTGGTGCATCCATCCTATTTGAATTTGTCTTGATGAAATGACAAAATCGAGCTAAGTGACCTTCTCTTCCATAATTATAACACGCTTTTGACTGGCGTACTTGATTTTGATCGATGTGTCCCTCTCCTCCGCATTTGAAGCATATGATAGGTGGTCTTTTCCTTCCTTAACAACGGGTCTTTGGTCTTGACGTCTTTCCATCATTATTGAATCTCCTTTTCTTGAAATGTCCATTCTTATTGTTTTGGCCCTAATTACCCACCAAGTGGTTACCATATCCGCTTTGTTGATTCCTCCACGCTTGTTGTCACCGCTTCGATGACTACTCTCGGCCGGTATTATAATTTCTTGCATTACGCTCTCTTTTAGTTGCGTTGACTCGTTATCGGCTCCACTAAGCTGAGCCCTATTTACAACATCTCGAATACAAACACGGTTTATGAGAAATAAGATGTTGGCGTATCTCCCGACTTCAAACCTCTTAAAAACATTAAGCGCCATTCTCTCTTCATTATCCACCAAGTGGGAATTAAACCGTGATAACTCCGCAAATTTTGCCTCGTATTGCGACACGGCCATATTATTTTGTTCCAACTTGATAAACTCCACCTCCTTCATTATGGCGAATACTTTCGGAAAGTATTTGTCGTTGAGCGACTCTGGAACTTCTCCCAAGATATCTTGATCTGGCGAGTTGAGTCGTTTCCGATTCTCACCGATGTCTGCCTCGCCACAACATAATGGCGGTAAAGGAACCTTTTGCTCTCGGAGCATCCCAAGACATCAAATATCTTGGTAATCTGCTTTATCCATGCTTCCGCCGAAGTGGTTTTGGCTCTCCCTTAAACTCCCGGTGGTCCCAGCTCCTTGAAGCATTTAGCGGTGGCCGATCACCGAGAGTTTTCCGTGTTTCCACCAACGCGTTTTGGATGAGAGTCACTCTCCTCGTCTGCTTTGTTGCATGATCGCATAAAGCCTCCGAACATTGATCATTCATCATTTGGTCGGTGTTGTTGTTTATATGAGGATTGTCGTCTTCACGATTTACATTATCACGATTATTGATATGTGGTGAATCAACGATCGCTTTGTGCTCCATTCTTATTCTCAACATTCTCATATGTCATTTTTGAGATCATCACAAAACAAAAGGTTAATTGACGTATAACATATTATCCCTATATTACGACCGAGCCGATAAAATAAAGCACATAAACTTAGGTAGGTCATACTAGCGAAGGTATTCCCCGTCTCTCTCCTCCTAGTCTTATTCTCACATCTTAGCGGGGATCATATCCACAAGCTACGATACCTGTTGTATGGCGCCCCAAAATTAGGTATACATCACCCGTGTTGGGTAGTCGGATACATGGTATGTAATTTAAATACAACTTACTAATATAAGCGTGTGTACAATCTGACATAAAGCGTGAGTTTGAATACAAATATTGTCTACTAGAGATCATACAAACTCAAAAAGAGTCCTCATTACAATTATTATCACACTATTTCACGAATAGTGATGACTACTAATCTTATCCTCTCGGACCATTACTCTAGTTCCCGACTCGTCCCAAATTTATATTCTCATTTCAAGAAGAGAGTGAGTGAAAGAAAAAAGGTGAGCTCAACTAGTTCGATGAAATATTATGACTAAGATAATGCGAGAATAAATTATCATTAGCCTACAACAGTGTTAAAGCGATAAAATATAATGAACATCAAGTTTAACTACAATGAAACCAATGAATCCATTAAAAGAGTCAAGTAGAAAATAAAATCTACTATCTTTTATGATTTAAAAGGTTTTTCATCAACGTATCGACTTTAATAAATATTCCACATCATCGAATCACCCCGCACTACTGGCCGAGGATATTCTTTAGTATCACGACCACAATTATTCATGCACCTACTACGGGCGAGAATATTTGTGTATTCATTAATGGTCATGATCATGCCAACAATCGTCCATCAATGCACTACGGCCATCGAGAATTTTACTACATCATTTTGTAACATTACGATCGTGATTACCAGAATAGTCTCGGTCATAATCATACCAAGTCCATCTATGCACTACTACTGCCCACAGATGACTTTCAACATAATATAAACATGAGGATGATGACAATGATATAAGAATTCAATAAAACAAGTTCAAGAATTAATTTATCTAGGAACCAATAACATCAAATGTCAACATGATCATCGCTTTGTAGAGTAAAATTCAAGAATCTTGAGAAGAATATTTCCATGAAAGGATCTTTGGATGAAGCGAATATCGAGGATATTCTACTAATTTCATGGAGAATAGAAGTCAAAGTTTTAAACAATTTGGGTATAATAAAGAATGGAATAACAAAAGAAATCACCATAAATGCGATAGGCCGAAACGGCGAGGTTATTTCAACAGAATAATAAATAACGGAACCGGTCCGGCGTAAACGCATGCAGACGAGGATATTCAAGCGAATAATAAAGAATGGAACCGAGTCGGCGTAGAAACACATGTAAGCAGGATGTTCCAACGAATAATAATAAAAGATGGAACCGGTAGGTGCAAAAAACACAGACCAGGATGTTCCAACAGAATAATAATAAAAGGCGGAACCGGTCGGGTAAAAAAACATGACAGGATGTTCCAATGAGAATAATAGAAGAATGTCACCAAGTATAGGGTAAACCACGCATTATCAAAGTTATTCCAACGAGAATAATAAGCGATGGAATAACAACAGTTCTCTTCGTGAATAAGAAAGAATAACACCCCTTACTTTTGGTAGGAGATTGAATCTGCGCAGTAGTGTAGTAACAAAATACTCTTCTTCTTTCTCTCTTATTCTCTCTATACTTTTCTCTCTCTATAGCTTGAATGAATTAAGTGAAAAATAATGAAACCACTAGGCCTCATTTATAGAAGATTTCTAGCTTAAAGACCGCCACGTGTGAAAAGGCAAGTGGCTTGATTTGGTGATGTGAAAAGAAAAGTGGTTTGGCGCTTAATGTAATGTGAAGCGACAAGTGGTTCGGCGCTTTGTAATGTGAAACGACAAGTGGTTCGGACGCTTGTAATGTGAAACGACAAGTGGTTCGACGTCTGGTAAAGGTAATTACTATTGACGAAGGTAATTACTATTCACAAAGGTAATTACTTATTCGACGAAGGTAATTCTTATTGACGAAGAGACTCTTAGATAATGACATATGGGCCCCCATAAAATAATCAAACTTACCACAAACGTCTCATAATGAGACTCTTTATATACATCGAGGATTGAATAAATATTACCACAAATCATTTTATTTTTAATCAACACATATTTAATCTTTCAACAATTATTAATCATTTATAACTTGTCGTCTCAATTATTGATTTAATACTATAAATATTATCTGAGATGATCTTGTGTGATAATTGAATCAATAATATAAGAGATATGATGCGCAATTCTTAAAGTAATAATTGAAGCATAGGTGAGTGACTTCTCACGTAAGCATCAATAATCAATATCGTGTCTTCTTATACAAATCTGGCGATATTCTTGTACTTTTTTTACTAGGGTAGTTCAGCGGTTTTAACGGTAACACCTCTGTAGTTATTTTTATAGAAAGATAATTTTGTCGTTTTCTAACTACGACAATACTTCCGTTAATATGGGTCCACCAATGATTGAGCGTAAATACGAATATTAAAACAAAAAGAATATTCTCCACTAAGCGAATATTTTATAACAACTTAACTTACTTTACTTTTGCAAATTTATAAATATTATCCACAACTATAACATTATATCAAATTTATTCCATAATATTCAAAAATAATATTTATAAAAAATTCATCTTTATTTATAAAAGTTGGGGTCTTACATAAACGTTTAATTTTATAATTAAAAAAAGCGAGAAGACAAATTCTAAAGTAATAAAAATTATTAAGATATTAATTCATAGTTAACCTTTTATCTATTATCCATGTGAAAGGATTCTTAAAGTATATTAAATTTACTTAAAGATCTCTTAATTTTATTATGTAGTTATAATTTTTTTGTAGGATATCAAAGTGTCTTTTTATTTTTAAATATTTATTTTCTTTTGCTTGAGTTTTAATTTTCTAGTCACTATTACAATGTGTTTATAAAATTGGGAAAAGAAGAAAATTAAGAAATTTAAAATTTTGAGAGAAAATATACTAAAAGAAAGAAAATTTACTTTCTTCCCTTGTAATTGTGAAATTTTGAAGGAAATTTTAACTTAAAATAACATATTATTATTTTACCTTTATGATATTAAATTTTATAAATTATTACAAGGGTACTTTTGGTATTTTAGCTTAGAAGTAGTTTGTTTAGCAAATTCCCTTCTAAATCTTTCTAACTTTAGAAGGATTTTTTTCTCTTTTTTTTCGTATCGTCTAAAAACTCAAAAACAATAGATTTTAATTTTCCTTCCTACATTTTCTTTCTTCTTCTTTCTTTTATTTAGGGGCGACAATCGTGTCATGTTAAGCGAATCAGTGTCGCGTCGAAACTCCTATATACAAATGTTTATAACACAAACCTGTTTATAAATCGTGTTTTGTTAGAAATTAAAACGTGTTTCAGATGGTGTTTATATCACCACCCCGTTTATAAAACATGTTCATACCATATCGAAAATTTTCGCCCCAAAATACAGTGTTAAGTAACATTGAATAATTCTGTGAACTCCCTCCTGACCTTAAATAAAATGAAACTCATTTATAAAATTATGAATATTAAAAATATATTTTTAGTTCATTTTTAGTCGAGAACGGAAAAAGGTTATCATAATAACCGCACACTCAAATATGAATAAATTTGTCTTCACTAATTAATGTCAGTCAAACCCTTACACGGAGAGATGATGAAAAAATAATCGTAGAATGAGAAAATCTCAAACTAAGGAAAGAAAGGCTTCATAAATTGAAAAAATAATCCAAATTAGGAAAAATAAAAATTCACAAAATAAGAATAATTAAATGAAAGAACGTAAGAAAAATTTTGGGAGAAAAATTCCTTTAATATAGATCAGAGACTCTTTCCATATCTAAAAATATGGATACTAGGATTTTTTAATAAAAAACATTATTTAATATTAGTGATGTAATTATAAGCTACCGCTCTTTTTATAGTACTTTTTTTTATTTTGTATAGAATGGATAGAGTAAAATATAAAATAATGTTATTATCACATAAAGATGATAACATAAAGATCACATGTTGCTAACGTGGCAGTATGTGATTTGTTGTTAAGTGGGTCATGTCAACAACAAATCACATACAGTCACGTCAGCAGTATGTGATCTTTATGTTACCATTTTATGTGATAGTAGCATAAAATCTCCCAGCAAATTTGCACAAAGCCAGCTCCCAGCCAATTTGCACACACACAACACACACATATATGAAAACAAAAATATAACTGACTAGTTCCGCTCATATGAAAAATGGTTTTTTATGATCAAGTATAAACTAGTTTTGTAGTAATGGGAATATCTGCACCATATATGAAAACCTTAAATCAGGTTTTGACTCAAAAGATTAACCTATTAGGGTATGTTACATTAGAACATATATGTCCTCACTTTTTTTGTTTGTGTTTCGATGTGAAACTTTACTATGATGAGTCCTAATTTCTGCCTTTGAACGAACAATCTTGCAACAATCAATATAGGCATGATTACACGGTTTTATATAATTTTGTGGACGCAGTTTCAGTATCACAACCAACCAACAGGGAAACAGCTACAAAATTAGAAAGATTTGCCTAAGGCATTCATTACATTGTTCTATGCAAGCCTAGTGATATACATAAGAAGAAAAGTTAAAAAGAAGAGAAATACTAGGAAACAAAAAGTATTTGAGTTACCTCCGTGATAGTGTTGAACTTTCGAGCCACGAGTTGACAAATAGGAATGACAGCTTATTAAGTGGAATAAACTATAAATTATCTACCTTCTTTGGTCACCAATTGAGAAAAAACTTCATCTGCTGTTATGTCTGAAATAGCATCATGATTATCAACCTCAATCCTAGAGTTGCAAGAGCCTACTTCAGAAACAACTCCAGATTCTAGGATCTGTGCAGTGATATCATCGTCATGATGTGGTTCTCTTGGCCTTCCAGTTTGCTGGAGCTGCAGTGCATATTCCAAATTCCACAACACATCACCCATTGTTGGCCTATCAACACCATATTCTGTCAAACATTTCTCTGCTGTTTCCCCAATTTTTTTCAGAGAGCTTAAATGTATCGTCCCCGTTAGATGGCGATCAATAATTTGAGCAAGCAGACCCTTCTTATGCCATTCCATTGCCCACTCAGCCAGATTTACCTGCTCCCTAGCCAACACTGGGTCCACAGCTGGTCTAGCACAAAGGACTTCGACAAGCACAACTCCAAAAGAATAAACATCAGATTTATCTGTTAGTTGCTGCCTACGAAAGTACTCTGGATCTAGATACCCAAAACTACCCTTCACACCCGTACTAACATGAGTCTCCTCAAGACATGGACCAGATCTTGAGAGACCAAAATCAGCAACTTTAGCAACATAATTTTCATCAAGCAAGATATTGGTTGATTTAATGTCACGATGGATGATCCCTTGTGCCGAACCAGTATGAAGATAGTGTAGACCTCTTGCGGCGCCTATGCAGATTTCAAGCCTCTGCTTCCAAGACAAAGGTGGTAACCCCGAACCATATAAATGGTTTTTTAGCGACCCTTTCTCCATATAGTCATAAACAAGTATCATTTCTGACTGTTCTTCACAATAGCCAACAAGGGAAACAAGATGACGGTGTCGGATTTTTGATAAAACTGTTATTTCAGTATGAAATTCAGGCAGACCTTGCCTGGAGCCAGGTACACCTCGCTTCACAGCAACCTTTGTGTTGTCTTTAAGAACTCCTTTATAAACCTTACCAAATCCACCAGAGCCAATAATCAGATTCTTGTCAAAATTATTCGTTCCCAATTGTAGATCAATAAAAGGAATCTTCAAGCCGAGATAACCATTTGGCCCTGGAGAGGTCAACGTAGTCCCTATAGACTGTTTACTAAGTGAAGTGCCTCCATAAGCAGGTAGAGGTGTCCAACCCATACTTTCTTCTGCAGGTTTTGGTTTTGCTTCTCTCTCCCTACGCCTCAAGACAAACAAAACTGCAAGTATTGCTAAACATAACCCAACAAGTCCAACAATTGAACCCAACGAAATCCACATATTTTTCTTTCTAGACCCAGTCTCTAGACCCACAAAGTTTACCATCTTCATGATCTCTACCCCATTCAGTATTGCATTCTTTCTTAGAGGACTACTCAAATCAGAAGGACCAACACTAACACGAACAATCCCAAAATTATCGGAATCCACAACAAAATCAATGTAGTAAGGAGATGCAATCGAATGGACTGTTAGTCTAGACAGATCAAGGTCTTTATATGCAATGTAACCATTAATGTAAACATCAAAGTACAGCTGATTAAGCGCAACACTAACAATATCACAGAAATGCAGGCGAACAAAGTGTCTAACAAACCCCATTTCCACCGGAAAATCCCATGTTATATTAAACAATGAGAACCCTGTTGAGTTTTCCCTATTCATCTGCTGTGCAGTCATGTAAACACTGTCAGGAGCAATCTCTCTACTAGCATCACCCTTTCGATAATTTGGAGTATGAGTACTACTTGCCGTTTTGGCAGATGATTTTAGAACTAGAAATTCCTCATCAGGAACCCAAGTCCTCCAAAGCGTATCATTAATAGGAGTCAATTTTAGGCCTCCAACATTTATCCTATGAACAGTTTCTAAAATTTGGGAAGGAAGATCGGTAAACTCTTGAACTCCACTGGAACCAATCAATTTATCTCCGCTAACAAGAATAAAATCTTTAGGAGCTGAAAACACTTCAATTGCACTAACAAATGCCAGTCCGGACTTGCCGGTGGGCAAGAACAACAAGTCAAACTCTACCTTATCTACCATCAATATAAACTCTTTCAAAACAGTAACTTGAATACCAAAAAAGTTCGAAAGCGAAAACCCATTAGCTAAAACACTGAAATTGGCATTATGAAGATTGTAACTTTGAGCACTGAATGGTGAAAAATGGAGACGTACCAAGTGGGTCCCAAATTTCTTGATGTTGAATTTATAGCTCGTAGCACTTGTGAAAACCCTGGCCGTGCTATAAAGCATAGCTGAATTTGAATTTGGGTTTGGGTTTTTCAGGGATATCGAATTACCCAGAGCTAGATAAACGGAGCCAGGTTCCGTCAAATCCCCCACAAAATGTCTGTTATCAACCGTGGCATTTGTGTTTGATCCACAGTTAACGAGATGGTTGTTTGGGGGTTCAAAAGCTGCAGAGAGAGAGAAGAGAGAGAAAGTTAGACATAGAAACTGAAGGATTCTGGCATCCATTTGTGGGAAAGATAGAAAGAGAGAGTGAAGCATTTTTGTGATGGAGATTCTTCAATTCCTAGGAAGGGAAACAAGGCAGAAAATTGAAAAAATAAAATAAAATAGAAAGTGAGAAAGATTCATATCAGCGTCTAAGGTTGAATGATTAAATGAAAGTGTTTTCTGGAAGACATAAGTTTGACTTGTAGCAAAGATTATGAACATGGTCATTGAAATTAATGGTATTTTCAGTGGTTTCTTAGAATACTTTCCTTTCTTCCAACAGTTGATGTGGGCCAAATTCAGTTTTGGTGGTGGGGGGTAACCGGATATAGCGCAATTGCCGCTCGAAAGCTCTGTCCCGACTCCCGGCATATCATGTGCTTTCAGAGGCTCGCGAACATAGTGTATTTAAAATACATTCATATTCAATTTTCTCTACACATTTTTGTTTCTCTATCCATCTGAGCAGGAGATTGTTAATGTCAAAAGTTGATATACATTATGTCAAAAAGTTGATAGAATAATCCCATGGTGGCAAATATTTTTCAAGAGTTTTATTTTATTTAAATATAGAAAAGCATTTGGTGGGACAATCTCGTTCAAATTTTTATTGGATCGGGGTTGGTGAATGTCAATCCCATGCATGTCACCACAAATGAAATCCCGAACTTTAATATCTGAAAATTTAAATGTTCCTTCACTACCCCTTTTCTAACTCTTCTGATAAATAATTATTTTTTATTTTAAAAATTAAATATACATTAACCATAATAGTAGTAATTAGTTGCTGATGTCGCTGTTATTAGTGGTTGTTGATAAAATTTGAATTTAAATCGTGATCGTTAATTAATTTAATTGGTGGTTATAGATGTATTTATTTAAAATTGATCTATAACAAATAATTATTGTGCATTATTTACCATGTGTATATAATTATTAGTGTTAATATATATGTGTGTTGGATGGATACATAAGTGGCATGATATGTATATGTATATTACTGTTTCGTTATCAAAAGTTGGCATAAATATATTTTTATTTAAAAAATAATTAAATTTATCTTTAATAACCTCATAATATTGCGTAGTGACGATTCTTTTTTTCTTTTTATACTGATAGATTCCACTAAATAAAATAATTATTCTTTAATTTGTGTATTTATTGTCATATTTTTTAGAACAAAAAAATGTATCTTAAGCCATACTTTTTTTAGGACGAATGGAATAACATTATTCTATAAGAACTACTTTTGGGTTCGAATAATACCCATCTTGTCGGATTCAAATTCCGGTATTATCCACAAGGTTGAGTGTAAATTCCCCCTAACGAGTAGTGTTTGGTTATATATTTTTACTTCTTTTTATCTCGCATCTTTTTTATGCGGTAATATTGTTTGATAAAAAATTAACTTTTTTTTAAATCTTAAAAAAAAATAAGAGTGAGACAAGTTTGTTTGTTTTTTTGAAAAAAGAGTATCTCATTACTCTTTACCCTCACTATTCTAATTTTATTTAATTTTTTAATTCACTTCTCTTATTACACTACCACCCATCACCACCAACACCTATCACCACCACTTTCGCCACCCACCACCATCACCATATTTTATCATATTTTATCGTAATTATATAAAATTGTCATAATTATTATTATATTTTATTAGACTTTAAATATTTTAATAATTATACATTCTTGATGATTTTATTTAAATTAATTACTTGATGTTTATTATATTTTTATCTTTCACCCCAAGTTTGCATAAAATAATATAAATAATAAAAATATTGTATTTAGGCATTCATTGACTATCAAACAATTATTTTATATATATTTTTAAAAGAGTCACTATTTTAATAAACTTTTATAGTTTTGTCAAACACTACTGTTTTAACACATGAAATAATTCATAGTATAAGATGGTTTTTCCTTGCACTTTACTTTAATATTTTTATTTTATTTCAAGAGGCCTCCCTCTCTGTTTGGGATCAATCAGCAGTATTAAAATTATAGAAAAATATATGTTATTTCAAATTTTGATATTTTAATGGTCATATTTCAAATTTTGATAAAATACATCATCATGGTTTAAAATAAGTATGTGAGGGTTTTAGGTGGGTTGAATCATAAGAAAAAATCAAATTCATATTTAAAGGTTTGGAGATATTCAGTGTTTTCAATCTTGATTATGATTATACCGAACAATCCTCGGTCATAATCATACCAAGTCCATCTATGCATCGTAAAGTAGCGAGATGACTTTGAACGCATCCATGAATTAATATTTCATTCATTGAGACTCACCAATAATTAATCCACATCATCGAATCATCCCCGCACTCTACTGGCGAGGATATTCATTAAGATCACGACCATGTTAAATTATCCATGCACTTCTGGCAAGATAATTGTGTTTTCAATTACGGTTATGATTATCTGAAGACAATCCACATTATAATCATACCAAGTCCATCTATGCCGTAACTGCCAGAACATTTATAATATAATTTATCCGTGATTCAAGAATATTCCCATGTTATCAATCACTTAATAATCTCATAATCTAATATCATTAATATTATAATAATATTTTAATCACTTTAATTTATAAACAATTTATCTCAATTGTTTACGCTTTACCATATAATGCATTTAATCATTCAAAGCCCTGCCATACTCATAAGATATCATCACCAATTATCAAATCTCATCAAAAAATATGTCATATATTCTATATAGGATTCTCACTACTATAAAATCTTATTTTCAACTTCATTCTGACATAACATATTTAACTCATATGTTTCAGAATTCAAACTATTTTCATGAAAATACCAAATCGGTCCCAAAATATTTCTTTCCGGGATTTAGCATAATATAGTCCCATAATGAAAATATATTTTTCTAAATTTTAAAATTCATTTACTATTTTTCAAAAAATCAATTTCTAATTAATTCATGTTAACGTGAGCTTTCGGTTTAAATTTCATGGTCATCGGAGTTATAGAACTCAGCTTATATTTTAAATGAAAAACCTAAATATTGAAATAGTCATAACTTGCTCATTTTAAGTCAGAATGAACTCATTTTTGGACAGGAGGTACTTTATACCATATACCTTCATGTCCCAAAAGGCCAGAATTTTTCTCATAATTTAAGTGGCCGAAACAGCCCGCCTAAAATCATGGCGGCCGACTTTTTAGGTTTTGCAGCTTTGCACTCCTTTGCTAAAATCAGTCCACACAAAAATCTACAACACCTTTTCCAGTAATTCCACTTGGATTAGTTAGGTAACTCATAGATCTAACTCTAGGACTTGACCACACTCAAAAATTCAAAATATAATAGGAGATATGGTCAATTGAATTTCATATGTTACGTTTTCACCAAAATCTGATTTTATTCTATACTTTTTTATTATGACTTTCATCATAATCACGTAAATGATCCTTTTAGTTGAAGAAATATTTGAGGGTTTAAGAAATGGGTTTTGACTTAGAATCAATAAAAATTCGATTTCACGCTCTAGGAGTAGGCTAGGAAATCTTCAAGAATCGTCAAGAAATTTATTAATGATAGAAATATCATTCAAAATCATCTTTCTCTTATCAAGACTTGGATAAGATGCGTCACATCGATACCAATTGTGACTTCTATCCCTTAACCTTGATAGCACCTCACAATGATACCTATAAACTTGCCATCTTCATTCACGATGTCGCCATACGTAAAGTCCGGCTTCGTGCATTCCACACAAAGGAAGTCAACAACGAAAGGTTCGGACTCTTTTCTTATGGGCAGTGTTTATTTGATTCAAGATTTAAAAATAAGAATGCGTGAACGCAAGGCTCCTACTAACGAAGTTTGAACCAATAAGTCAAAGTTTAACTTCTTCTTGGTCAAATTTAAGCGTTGAACACAACTAGGTGAAATAAAAGAGTGGGTAGAACTTGTATTGAATAAAGTATAAACTTAGCGTTAATTTATAATTAACTTACCAAGTAATAACTGGCGACCCGTTCGGTTTTCTAAACGCTCTCTCGGCTTAAAACCGTATGCAAAGGGTAATTCAATTGATGTTGGTTCTCAATTCATTGTCCAAAAAAGAAAGTCCATTTCATCTATTTTGGCTTTATTGGATCGGACGTCTTTTTCTACTACTTATCATCGGCGTTGTGCGGCTTTTTTACCCATACGTCGCCTATTCTCTTTCGTTCAGTTGTTTCTTCTTTTAAATTTGATCTTTGATTTTTAAATTCTCGATTCCAACTTTAATAATCGGGTAACCCGATTTTGAATTGTTGTATCCCTTTGTTCCCATCGCTTAGTTAGCTTCAATTCTTGACTTTTTCTTAGCTCACGAACACGATTTTGTAATTCTAAGTTTTGATCATAAATTTCTTAACCAATTCTCCTCGAGGTTCTCTTTCTTCCCTCTTCTTCCTTCACGCAATGGTCACATTCACTCCATTGTGAATATTTTAAATGCTAGTTTCAAAAACACCCTGACCTGAGCGGTTAATTATATATGTCGAATATTATCACTATACTACGGCAATTTCCCAATTAAATACCAAATAAACTTAGGTAATGCAAATGCTTAGCGAAAATTTCATAACTCTCCCTCCTAATGTCTATTCTCACATGTCTTAGCGAGGATCGTATCTAATACTGGCTACCAGCTGTTGTGGTCCCAGAAATGGGTATCATCACCCGTCTTTCAATAAATAAATTATACATAGATAATAAATTCCGAAAATCTGACTCTCAACTAATATAGCTAGGTATGCAATCTGACTTATATTCGTGACTTTGAATACAAATTTTGTCTACTAGATATTATCTCAGAAGCTTCGAAAAGAGTCTAAAAATACAACTATTATCATATTAAATATTCCCCGATTTATATTATAAAATTGAAATTAAAAATATAGGTTGACCTTTTGGTAAACAATATATTGCCCCCCCTTTGAAAATAAAAAATAAAAATCTAGGTTGACCTTTTGGTTTTGAGATACTCGTATATGTATGATCTTGATGTCTCTGAATGTATGACTGTAATGAAGTCAATCATGTTAAATATTATTGATCGCACACTTAAAGATTCCAAATAATTGTTCATTTGATTAGGGTGAAAAAAAATCTATTAACGACTAAGGGCCTGTTTGTTTTGCTCTGAAACGGTGTGAATGGCTCTGAATCTGAGCGATTCAGCCATTCAGACGGTTTATTTACAAAATTTGAGATTTGAATTGGGCTGAATGTATCTGATCGATTCTTTTAAAAAAATTGGGCTGAATCGGCTGAATAACGAGTTTTACCCAAATAGCCTCGTTGCTCTCCCTAGCGTTGCTCTGCATTTGGCTCTCCATCTGTTCTCTGCATCTCCATCTCCATCTCTTCTCTGCATCGTTGATCCATCGATTCTCTGACAGGTAACCCTCGTCTCTCGTCGCTGCTCCATCGCCCTATTTTGATCTATGTTTCTTCTCGTCATTGCTTCATCTCTTCTGCATCATGGGAACAAGGGTTAGCAATTTGTTGTTCTTCTTTATTTTAAAAAAACCCAAATCACTTTTCCAATGATTTGTGATTTGAGCTTTAAAATTTAGTGGGCATTGTGTGTTTCTTATTTGGCTTTGGGAGAGAGAAAGGGTGGTGATGATGATTCTCCACGTACCCTCACTCTACGATTTTTTTTTTCTTGATTTCGTGGGTTTTGTTTTTGTGAGAAATATTTGCATAAAAGTTTTCTAAATATTTGAAATTCACTAAAAAAGTGTGATATTTAACTTGGTGGCTTCGATAATGATTGATATCCATATTTATGTATTTACTTTGTTTGTCGATTTGAGTCTTGACTTTGTGAATTTGATTTTGGGTGATTTGGGTATTGTAGAAGAAATAATATTCGAGATATAATTTGGGAACTTATTTTGCTATTGAAATACATTATTAATTAGATTTAGAGGCATATTGTGATTTTGAGCATTTGAGAATATATATATTGTGAATCTGATTATTATTGTAGTACATTTTGTGAATCTGATTTTGGTATAACTTATCTATGTTGGCCATCGCCTTGCTTAATTTAAGTTGTAACTATCTTGTTCTGATATATGTTCATTGGAGTTTCTATTTTAGATATAGGTTATATACCTGAAATTTAGCAGATATAGCTCAAAAATGGGTGTGGTCTGGAAATAGGTCAAGCATGACTATTGAAGATCAACTTTTATGCTTAATCATTATGTATTGTTACTTGAAACGAAATCATTCAACAAACATACCAAGAATTAGAGATAACACTTCAATCTTGAGTGGACATGCTTATACATTGGAGTTATTACATGGATCAAGTACGCAATGTTAAGAATTGATGCGACTTTTGTAAGACCCCAGCTTTTATAAATAAAGATGAATTATCTATAAATATTATTTTTGAATATTATGGAATAATTTGATATAATGTTATAGTTGTGGATAATATTTATAAATTTTGCAAAGTATGCAAGTGGTTATATTATATTCGATTGGTGGGGAATATTAGGTTTAGCGAGGAATATTCGTATTACAACTACTCAATCATTGGTTGACCCTATTAATGAAATTATTGTCGGATTGAGAAAAGCGACAAAAATATTTTATTGAAATAACGGCGGAAGTTTTCTGGTTGATCTTGTTGAACTACTCGGTAGTAAAAATACGAGAATACATGTGGTTGCGTAGTAGCACTTGCGGTATTGATTATTGATGCTTATGTGAGAAATCACTCGGTTTGATTCCATTATTATCATGAATTATTATAGCGATAATGACTTTTTGTTTTATTCAGTATTATTAACGTAATAAAAGCGAAACATCTTTTATATAAAAGCAGAATACTTTATTAAAGTTATTTTATAAATAAAATATATTATATTTTATTATGCGTAGTGTTGCGTATTGTTTTGCATAGTGTTTTTGCATAGTGTTTGCATAGTAAAATGTTTTTATATAAATAGAATATATTATATTTTATTTAAAGATTTTGCTTTAAATATGGATAGTTAGATTAAAGTAAATCAATCTGGACCGTTCATGGATTAATTCTTATGCATTCCATTTTCTTATAAATGAAAGCTCATTCCTTCATTATTTTCTTACGAATTCATTGAAACTCAGAGAGAGAAATTATAGAGAGAGGTTTATAGAGAAAGTTATAGAAAGAAGAAGAGTATTCCGCTACTTCACTACTTCTATATTAGGTTCTTTTTACGGTGAGGGGTGTTATTCTTTCTTCTTGAAGAGAACTTACATTATTCCATTCACTATTATTACATTGGAATAACTTTGTAAAAGTGGCATACCCTATACATAACTTTTGTATCTGCCAGATACCCTATACTTGGTGAAATCCTTATGTTATTCCATTGCTTATTATTACATTGGAATAACTTTGTATCTGTGATTTACCTATACTTGGTGACATTCTTCTATTATTACATTGGAACATCACATGCGTGTGTTTTACAGGACTGGTTAAAATCTTTATTATTATTACTGTTGGAACATCACATTCGTGTGTGTTTTACAGGACTGGTTCCGTCTTTATCATTACATTGGAATATCTATCGTGTGTGTTTTACCGGATGCAGTTCCATCTTTATTATTACTGTTGGAACATCACAGCCGATTGTGAATTTCACCACGACTGGTTCCGTTATTATTATTTTGTTGGAATAACTTTTATACATGCGAAATCGCGTGCGTGGTGATTTCTTTTGTTATTCCATTCTTTATTATACCCGGTTGGTTAAAACTTTGACTTATACTCCATGAAATTAGTAGAATATCCTTGATATTTGCGTTTCATCGATATCTTTTCATGGAAATATTCTTACGATCATTCTTGAATTTTACTCTCAAAAAGCGATGTCGTGTTGACAATTTGGACGTTAATAAATCACGGATAAAATAATTCTTGAACTTGTTTTATTGAATTCTTATATCATTGTCATCATCCTCATGTTTATATTTTTTTAAAGTCATACGTGGCACCTGTAGAGCATGGATGGACTTGGTATGATTATGACGGTGATTACCGGTGTAATCATGGTAGTAATGTTACAAATAATGTGGGTAAAATCCTCGATTGGTAGTAGTGCATTGATGGACGATTGTTGGCATGATCATGACCATTAATGAATACTGACTATTCTTGGCGTAGTGCGGGAATAATTGTGGTCGTGATCTTAAAGAATATCCTTGGCCAGTAGTGCGGGGTGATTCGATGATGTGGATTATTTATTAAAATTTGAGTCTAAATTTATAATGATGATGAAAAACCTTTTAAATCATAAAAGATAGTAGATTTTATTTTCTACTTGACTCTTTTAATGGATTGAATTTTTCATTGCAGATTAAACCGGTTGTCTATTATATTTTATCGGTTTAACATTGTTGAAGACTATTGATAATTTATTACGCATTATCTTAGTCATAATATTTCTTCTTTGGGCTAGTTGAGCTCACCCCTTTCTTTCACTTTATTCTCTCTTGAAATGAGAATATATTTGGGACAGTCGGGAAGCAGTGATGGTCTGAAGATAGCATTAGTAGTCCTCACTATTACGTGAAATAGTGTGATAATAATTGTAATGAGGACTTTTTGTTTGAGTTTGTATAATATCTAGTAGAGCGATATTTGTATTTAAACTCACGGTTTATGTCGTATTATACAAAAGCAGTTATGTTAATAAGTTGTATTTAAATTACATACCATGTAAGTGGCGACCCAAGATGGGTGATGTATACCTAATTTTGGGGCGTCACGGTTGGTATCGAGCTAAGGGATATGATCCTGGCTAAGATGTGAGAAAAGTACTAGGAGGGAGAGGCGGGGAATACCTTATTTAGTATGACCTACTAAGTTTATGTCTTTATTTTATTGGTCGGTCGAGAATATAAAGATAATTGTTACATGTCAATTAATCTTTTGTTTTGTGGCGATGATCTGAAAATGACATCGAGAATGTTGAGAATATGATGGAGCACTGAGCGATCGTTGATTCACCACATATCAATAATCGGGATAATGTGCATCGTGGGAAGGCGACAATCCTCATGCAAACAACAACCTTGACCAAATGATGAATGATCAAATGTTCGGAGGCTTTATGCGATTTATGCAGCAATGAAGGAGAGCGACTCTGTCCAAAGCGTGGGGTGGAAACACGAAAAACTCTCTCGGTCACCATTAAACAATTCAAGGAGCTGGGACCACCGGAGTTTAAGGGAAGCAAAACCACTTACGGCGGAAGCATGGATAAATGATTTACAAGATATTTGATATCTTGGGATGCCCGAGGAGCAAAAGGTTCCCTTCGCCGCCTTTATGTTGCTTGGAGAAGGCGATTCTTGGTGGGAATCGGTAAAAGCGTACTCAACTTCTTTGTCTTGAAGATATCTTGGGAGAAGTTCGGGAGGCATTCAACGACAAATACTTTCACGAAAGTATTCGCCACATGAAGGAGGTAGAGTTTATCAAGTTGGAACAAAACAATATGGCCAGGTGTCGCATGATACGAGGCAAAATTTGCGGAGTTATCACGGTTTCGTCCCCACAGTGGATAATGAAGAGAATGGCGCGAAAATGTTTTTAAGAGGTTTGAAGTCGGGAATCGTCAACATCTTATTTTCATAAAGCTGTGTTTGTATTCAGATGTTGTAAATAGGGCTCGATTAGTGGAGCGCGATAATGAGTCAGCCTTGACTAAAAAAGAAAGTAAGCAAAGTTATAATACCGGTGAGAGTAGTCATCGAGCGGTGACAACAAGCGTGGAGGAATCAACGGGCGGATATGGTAACCGCCGGTGGTAATCGAGGCCAAAACAATAAGAATGGACATTTAAAGAAAGCGGAGATTCAATGATGATGGAAAGACGTCAAGCACCAACACCGTTGTTAAGGAAGGAGAAAGACCACTATCATATGCTTCAAATGCGGAGAAGAGGGACACATCGGATCCGAATGTGCCATCAGTCAAAGCATGTTATAATTGTGGAAGAGAAGGTCACTTAGCTCGATTTTTTGCGTTCTGAAGACAAATTCAACTAGGATGGAGGCACCAAAGGTAGTCGGAAAAGTCAAAAGCCGGTAGTCTGAGGGAGGCGTTTGTTGTGACCTCCCGGAGAAGCAAGGAACCCGAATGAGGTCATCGCAGGTGAAAGCTTATCATAAACTCTAATGAAGTCTACACTTTATTTGATCTGGGTTCTACCCATTCTTTTATTTCTCTACTTGCGCTCATCGATTAAATTTGACTCAGGAGAAATTAGACTTTGACTTATCTGTGGAAACTCTGGTTGGGAGAAACCTTCATTACATCCCATTTGTTTATAAGTCTTGTTTGGTTCAAATCGGTACCCTCACATTACACAATCGATCTTATTTCATTAAAAATACTTGCATTTGGCGTGATTACAGGGATTGATTGGTTAACTACTTATCATGCAAAAATTGATTGTTTTCGTAAGGTTGTTAGCTTTCATATTCCTAATCAACCTATTATGCGAATTCAAACGACCAAACCATTAAAATTAATCACGATTAAATCTCAAGCCATAAAAAGCTATTCGTTTATTGAAAAATGGATGTCAAGCTTTCTTAGCTCATATCATGATTTAAACAAAAATCGTCGGTTTTGAGCGATATTTCTATTGTTAATAAATTTCTGACGTATTCCCAGAAGAACTTACTGGCCTACCCCAGGCGTGAAATTGAATTTTGTATCGACCTTGAACTGGTACAAAACCTATTTCAAAGCCCCATATCGAATAGCTCTATTGAACTTGAGGAGTTAAAGACCCAACTGCGAGGAATTGTTAGACATTGGCTTTATTCGCCCTAGTACTTCTCCTTGGGGTGCTCTGTTACTATTCGTGAAGAAGAAAGATGGGAGTATGCGACTTTGTATTGATTATCGGGAGTTGAATCATGTCACCATCAAAAATAGGTATCCATTGCCACGTATTGATGACTGTTTGACCCGATTCAAGGAGCCAAATTCTTTTCAAAGATTGATCTTCGTTAGGATATCACCGATTGAAGATTAGAGCCGTGACATTCCAAAAGGCGACTTTCGAGAACTCGATGCGGGCATTATGAATTCTAGTAATGTCCTTTGGATTGACTAATGCTCCTGCCGCCTTCGTGGATATGATGAGCCGAAAGTATTGAGGAATATTTAGATCACTTTGTGGTCGTCTTTATTGATGACATCCTTATTTATTCCAAAATAGTGAAGATCATGAAAGCAACACTTGAGGTGACACTCCAAAACCGTGAATATAAGCTTTATGCCAAGTTGAAGAAATGCGAGTTACGGCTTGAAGAAGTAGCATTCCTTGGGCACGTGGTATCAAGTCATGGAATATCATTGACCCGGCCAAAGATTGAAGCTATTCAAAGTGGGAACAACCTAAATCGATGATAGAAGTCGTAGCTTTCTCGGTTTTATTTGGTTATTATCGGAGATTCGTGGAAGGATTTTCTCGAATCGCTACTCCATTATTTCGGTGACTCGAAAAGATACAAAGTTCGGTTGGAGGCGAAGAATGTGAGAAGAGTTTTCAAGAACTCGAGAGAGACTTATTTCAAACACATTACGACAATACCATACGGCTCGGAGGATTTGTCATCTGATGATGCTTGAGCAAAGGGTTGGGATGTGTTCTTATGCAACATGGAAAAGTTATAGCCTTTATGCCTCGCGACAACTCAAAGAATATGAGAGGAATTATCCTACTCGTGATGCGGAGTTAGCATTTATTATCTTCTTGCACTTAAAATTTGGAGGCATTACTTGTATGGGGAGAAAGTGGAGATCTTTACGGATCGTAAAAGCCTCAAATATTTCTTCACTCAAAAGGAACTCGACATGCGACAACGACGTTGGCTTGAGGCTGCATTGAAAGATTATGATCATACCATCGATACCATCACGGAAAAGCGAGCGTGGTAGGTGATGCGTTGAGTAGAAGATCGTATATGCAAGTCTGAGGCGTTATT
This sequence comes from Panax quinquefolius, assembly GCA_020205615.1. Classification (NCBI taxonomy): domain Eukaryota; kingdom Viridiplantae; phylum Streptophyta; class Magnoliopsida; order Apiales; family Araliaceae; genus Panax; species Panax quinquefolius. Next base: position 122,314,434 of record CM035170.1, read on the forward strand.
GTCAACACAAAGGCCCGTTTGTGTGACTTGCAAAGGATGGAGATAGAGTTAAAGACTCGAGGGACGCGTGTGATGATAAGCGAATATCTGAGTAGAACCAGACTTTAATCGATAAAGTTAAAAGCTGCTCAGCTACTGGACACTGGAGGCGATGCGTATGAGGAAGAAAGTCTGAGAGGTGTTATCTTAGGAAGCAAGAATCGATGAAGAAGGAATACTTGAGTCGACTCCGGACTTTGTGTTCTAACGACCACGATTTAAAGTATAATATCATGATGGGGCGCACAACACACCATTTGCAATCCATCACAGGAGTACCAAAATGTATCGTGATATTAAGTCATACATTTTGGTGGAAGCGATATGAAGAGAGATAGCCTTTGTTTATCTCGAGGTGTCTAACTTGTCAGCGAGTTAAAAGCGAGACATCAAGTACCAAAAGGTCCATTGCAACCACTTGAAATTCCGGAATGGAAGTGGGAGCACATTACCATGGATTTCGATTCTGGGGTCTTCCTAAGGTTTCTCAAGGCGTTGATGCGATTTGGGTCATTGTTGATAGATTGACCAAGTCCGCTCATTTCTTACCGAAATCGAGAAACTTATACACTTGAAGCGTCTTGCTCGTATGTACATAAATGAGATTGTAAGAGCGCATGGTATCTTGCGGTATCCATAGTTTACGATCGAGACCAAGATTCACTTCACGATTTTGGGTTGGTTTGCAAAAAGCTATGAGCGCAGACTTACGATTTAGCTTCGGCATATCATCCTCGAGGCAGACGGACGATCGGAAGGACTATTCAAACTCTTGAAGATCTATTAAGACTACGTGTTCTTGATTTGAGGGAGTTGGGACAAGTTCTTACCATTGGTGGAGTTTTCCTACAACAACGAGTTATCAAGCAAGTATTGGCATGGCTCCATTCGAGCGTTGTATGGAAGAAAGTGTCGATTCTCGATATCTTTGGGATGAGGTGGGTGAAGCAAGCGTTGTTGGGGCCGGAGTTGATACGTATGACTACGGAAAAAGATTCAAACGATCCGACATGACGTATAAAAACCTCACAAAATCGACAAAAGAGTTATCTTGATCTTCATGAAAGGGCGTGGAATTTGATATAGGAGATCATGTGTTGTTAAGAGTTGCTCCATGGAAAGGAGTTACAAGATTTGGAAAGAGAGAAAACTTAATCCTCGATTCATCGGTCCATTTTAATCCTCGATCGAGTAGGAAGGCGTGGCTATAGACTCGCTTTCTGCTTGAAATATGTCTCGTGTTCATAGCGTTTTCACATATCCATATTACGTAAATATGTGAAAGACCGAACCATATTATTGAGTTAGAACCAGGACGAAATAGCGGAAGATTTGGCGTATGAAGAGGTTCTGTTCAAATTTTGGATAAGAAGGAACATATTCTACGCTCCGAGGTTATACCTCAAGTCAAAGTTTTGTGGAGGAACCACGATGTTGAGAAATGACTTGGGAGTTAGAATCGAGAAATGAAATCAAGGTATCCTTACCTCTTGACATACCAGTCGTACCCTAATTTCGATGAAATTTCATAAGAAGGGAGGTTGTAAGACCCGACTTTTATAAATAAAGATGAATTATCTATAAATATTATTTTGAATATTATGGAATAATTTGATATAATGTTATAGTTGTGGGTAATATTTATAAATTTTGCAAAGTATGCACAGTGGTTATATTATATTCGATTGGTGGGGAATATTCGGTTTAGCGGGGAATATTAAATGCAATGGCTCAATCATTGGTGGACCCAATGAAATTATTGTCGGATTGAGAAAATGACAAAAATATTTTATTGAAATAACGGCGGAAGTTTCTGGTTGATCTTGTTGAACTACTTTCGGTAGTAAAAATACGATAATCGTGTGTGGTTGCATAGTAGCTGCGGTATTGATTATTGATCTTATGTGAGAAATCACTCGGTTTGATCCATTATTATCGATTAATAATATGAATTATTATAGCGATAATGACTTTTTGTTTTATTAAGTATTATTAACGTAATAAAAGCGAAACATCTTTTATATAAAGCAGAATACTTTTTTAAAGTTATTTTATAAATAAAATATATTATATTTTTATTATGCGTAGTGTTGCGTATTGTTTTGCATAGTGTTTTTGCATAGTGTTTGCATAGTAAAATGTTTTATATAAATAGAATATATTATATTTTATTTAAAAGATTTTGCTTTAAATATGGACCGTCAGATTAAAGTAAATCAATCTGGACCGTTCATGGATTAATTCTTATGCATTCCATTTTCTTATAAATAGAAAGCTCATTCCTTCGTTTATTTTCTTACGAATTCATTGAAACTCTAGAGAGAAATTATAGAGAGAAGCTATAGAGAGAAAGTTATAGAAAGAAGAAGAGTATTATGCTACTTCACTTTTCTTATATTAGGTTCTTTACTAAGTAAGGGGTGTTATTCTTTCTTCTTGAAGAGAACTTACATTATTCCATTCCTTTATTATTACATTGGAATAACTTTGTAAAAAGTGGCATACCCTATACATAACTTTTATATGTGGCATACCCTATACTTGGTGAAATCCTTATGTTATTCCATTGCTTATTATTACATTGGAATAACTTTTATACGCTGTGGTTTACCTATACTTGGTGACATTATTCTATTATTACATTGGAACATCACATGCGTGTGTTTTACAGGACTGGTTAAAATCTTTATTATTATTACATTGGAACATCACATGCATGTGTTTTTTTACAGGACTGGTTAAAATCTTTATCATTCATTGGAATATCTATCATGTGTTTTACAGGATCTGGTTCCATCTTTATTATTACTGTTGGAACATCACGTCGGTGTGAATTTCACGACTGGTTAGATTATTATTATTTTGTTGGAATAACTTTGCACACATACATCAATCACGCATGCGTGGTGATTTCTTTTGTTATTCCATTCTTTATTATACCCAGTTGGTTAAAACTTTGACTTTATACTCCATGAAATTAGTAGAATATCCTTGATATTTGCGTTTCATCCGATATCTTTTCATGGAAATATTCTTACGATCATTCTTGAATTTTTACTCTACAAAGCGATATCGTGTTGACAATTTGGGCGTTAATAAATCACGGATAAAATAATTCTTGAACTTGTTTTATTGAATTCTTATATCATTGTCATCATCCTCATGTTTATATTTTTTTAAAGTAAATACGTGGCTGTAGAAACATGGATGGACTTGGTATGATTATGACGAGGATTATTGATTGTAATCATGGTAGTAATGTTACAAATAATGTGGTAAAAATCCTCGATTGGTAGTAGTGCATTGATGGACGATTGTTGGCATGATCATGACCATTAATGAATACCTGACTATTCTTGGCGTAGTGCGGGAATAATTGTGGTCGTGATCTTAAAGAATATCCTTGCCGTAGTAGTGCGGGGGTGATTCGATGATGTGGATTATTTATTAAAAGGCGAGTCTCGACTATATGATGATGAAAAACCTTTTAAATCATAAAAGATAGTAGATTTTATTTTCTACTTGACTCTTTTAATGGATTGAATTTTCATTTATGATTAAGCTGGTTGTCTATTATATTTTATCGGTTTAACATTGTTGAAGACTATTGATAATTTATTCTGCATTATCTTAGTCATAATATTTCTTCTTGGGCTAGTTGAGCTCACCCTTTCTTTCTTTATTCTCTTGAAATGAGAATATATATTTGAGACGAGTCGGAAGCAGTGATGGTCGAAGATAGCATTAGTAGTCCTCACTATTACGTGAAATAGTGTGATAATAATTAATAATGAGGACTTTTTGTTTGAGTTTGTATAATATCTAGTAGGCGATATTTGTATTTAAACTCACGGTTTATGTCGTATTATACAAAGCAGTTATGTTAATAAGTTGTATTTAAATTACATACCACCATTATGTAAGTGGCGACCCAAGATGGGTGATGTATACCTAATTTTGGGGGCGTCACAACTTTCACGTGTTGCATATGTGCATTTATGCAATCATTTTAGGCAAAAACAATGGGTACAAGATAGTAAGTACGTAACTATTGAGGAAAAGATTGTTATGTTCTTGACTATAATAGGTCATAACGAACGATTTAAAGTAATGAAACGAAGATTTCAACACTCTACACAAACAGTCCATAAATTTTTTCACAAGGTGCTGAATGGAATGATAGAATTTGCAAGGAAATCATAGTGCCCACATCTTTTGATCCAAATCCAAATGTTCCGGAGACCCATAAAGACTTATGGAAAAAATTTTTCGGTATGTAATTTTAAATTTGATAAATATAATTGGCACAAATATATATTTACGAATATGTGAATAACACACACTTCAGACACATGCGATTATTCTGTCAATCAACAAGCTCATTTATAGAGGGGCGAGGAAGGGTGAATGCTATCAAAATGTATTAGGAATTTGTGACTTGATATGATATTCACATTTGTTTGAAATTTGAATAGGAAGGAATAGATACATGATTCAAGAGTATTAATGAAGTTGTCTTGATCCTAGTTAAACTTTCAATTTCCCCCTCAAAGTATGTATTACAATTTTTATTTGATTATCATATTTGATTATTTATTTTAATAACTTGGGTTAAATTTTGTTTTTATAATTGTAGATAAATATTATTTTGTGATGCTACGTATACAAACACTCGAGGCTTTTTATCTCCATATCGCAACACAAAGTCTTGGTTAGCAGATTTTCGGCGTCGGCGTGCCTTAAATAGAAAAAGAAAAGTTTAACCATATTCATGCCCAACTCGAAATATTATTGGCGTGCTATGGTGTATTAAAAGCAAGATTCCCAATATTGAAGCAGATGGCGCCTTATCCTTTTTCAGTGCAAAGAGATGTAGTTATTGTTTGTTTTGTTGTTCATAATTTTATAAGAAAAGAGAATATTGAGGATGAGTTATTTGCTCATTATGATCAAGCTACCACAATTGATGAAGATGATGAACAATATGAAGAAAATCACGAAGGAGAAGTTAAAGATGTGCGGTCTGATGGGGCCCTCAAGGCGTACAATATATGAACAATCTACGTGACCAAATTGCTCGTGAACTATAAAATGACTCACTAAAATTAATCTAATTTTATTATTATGTTGACATGTTTGTTTAACTCGTTACATTTCTTATTTTCTATGAAACTTGGGTTAAAATTGTTTGAATAAATCAATACTTTGTTTGATAATTTATTTGAATTATTTATTTTTATTTGTTGTACAATGAATATTGTATTTAATTAATTTTTTTAAATACGTTCAGACAAAATTATATACTTGTTCAACATAGTTTAGAGGGGTAAAATAGTAAAATACTGTTATTCAGATATTTCAGACATATCAATTATCAAACAATATTTTTCATTCAGATTCAGCTCATTCAGATTCAGATTTTTTCAGTTTTTATCAAACAGCTCCTAAGACCTTATTGGAAAAATGACATGTTCAAGTCACTACTAGTTAGATTGGAAGGGAGATTTACAAGTAGTGGATGACCATAGAGCTGGTCTAAAGAAATAATTACACTAAAATTTCACACCAAAGAAATAATTAGGATTGAACAAAAAATAAGTATAATCGAATTATCGAACCAAAATAATTTAACCGAAATGGTTATTTTTAATAATTCGGTTATAGTCAATTTTTTTACGATTTTCAGTTAGTTAATAGAGATTTTAAGTTTCAGTTATTCGGTTAGACCGAATAAAGCCAAACCTAAAATGATAATAGTCCAGTTCCAGTAGTCCTTTGTCTCAAGACTCTCAACTCTCATTTCATTTCTCAGCCCTGACTTCTCTCGATCTCGAACAGTCGAACTCAGTCGACTTCTCTTGATCTCTCAGCTCTCAAGTCTCATCTGACATCTCTCATCTTGATCTGTCATCCTATCATCCCTCAGAATCTCAGATCTCGAGTTCTCATCTCTGTTTCTGCCGTAACCTAAGGTATGATACGAATTTTTTTGTCTTCTTACAAGAATAAAAAGCAAGGATCATATCTTAAGTTTTTACATAAACAAAAGCTCAGCCTTGCGTAGAAATTTATTAGAACTGACAGCTGAAGCCTGAAGAGATGGTTGGTGGTTGATAGAAACCTAGTATACTCCAGTTCATTTTTTCACGGACTTGCAGAAATTATCAAGTGTCAGGACTCGGGAAACAACTCTACAGCTGTTACTTACATTTTGTGATCTCTTTCATGCATCCCTTTCATTGGCTTTGTCTAATTTAATATAGGGCCAACTTGTTCTTTGTTCTAAACTATATAGCTGTGTTGTTTAATTTGTTTCTTATTTTCATCTTTATATTTATTTTTCTTGGGATTTACATTCTAATATATGTCTTATATACCTATGATTGTTTTGTTTGTTGTAAGGAATTGTTGTGAATTGGTGTGATGGAGATATTGCATGAGTTTGGAGTAATAACTAATAAGGATGAATTTCTTTTTTGCAAGAATCATGTATAAACATCTATCATATTCTGGGATTTAAGCTAGGCCTAATGCCCTTGTGGTGTTTGAAAAAATGTCTCAGTGAGGTTGAAATGTGTAAAACTGAGATTAGGATTGTTGGATTTCAATGAAAAGGGTTCTTTTGAAATTTTAAATTACTTTTTAATACTAATGTTACTATTTCTTGATTTGTGTAAAATACCAGTGGGGACATCTTTGATTGATTGTTAATGTAACAATGCCTTCTTTTATGTTGTAGATGGCAAGGGCCCAAAAGAATAAAGCTTACTGCCCATCACCTTGGCTTGCTGAAGGTAAATATTATCCTTTTAAGCAAGTGTTGTGGAAACAGGAAATGTTTATTTTTGTCTAATCAAGTATGCAAATACTTATCTATCTTATTATATTACTAATACTCAATTACTATTTCCTTCATTCCTTGCATACCCCACCAGTTATATTTCAGATTATTATATCTGATGGGTTTCTGTACTCTGGGGAACAGGTGCCTAAGAGTGCCTAGCAGGTCGACTGAGCAGCAACTCTTTGTTCATTCTACACAAAGCTCATCCCTCGCCTATATACAACATATATACATATACTTCTAATCAGGTGAGCCAATGAATACACTAACTGGGACTGTACAAAGGAGAGCAGGGTGGAATATTAGTAGCATGATCTATATGTGCCAATGAATACACTAACTGGGACTGTACATAAGATGTTTTTGTTTCTTGTTCTTTACCCCTTTTTCTGTTTCAGTTCCTCTTCATAAAAAAGAAGCATTGTACATGCATAATAAAATGTGCCCAGCTACTTTCTGCCTGGATGGTATATTTGACATATTATTGTCATTTAATATAAAGTTGTAATGATTTATATCATTTTTCAAATCAAATGTCCAATTCTAACTTTTTTTTTATTGGGGTCAAAGTCTTGAGTTGGATTATGGTGATGATAACCTTGTCCTGGGGTCAGAAAGTTTTATTGAGGTCAAAATTATTGTTGAATATTATGTGGAATTGCAACTGATGTAATTTCTTTCTTTTTATCAATTTGGCAAATAATAATGCAAGAACTGTTGAGACTATGAGACATTGAGACTTGTTGATTGTTGCTGCTGACTTGCTGTTAATTTTTTGTAATATATATGTTTTGTAAACACTGATGCTAATATCATTGTGTACTGTTAATGTTAAGTTAGGCAGAGTTGTAAGCTATTAAATTCGGTTATTAATCATGTATTTCGGTTAGTTGTTTGGATATTCAAAACAGTGCCCTTTCGGTTTTCGGTTATAACCGAAATGTTTATTCGGTTCGGATAATAACCGAATGCTCACTCCTAGAAATAACCGGCTCAAAAGATAAACATTTTTCAAATATTGTCACAAAATTAGAGTAGTGATACTAAATTGCATAAAATTTGTTGTTTAAATTGATTTTGGAACCGAAATCGCACCAAATGAAACCACACTAATTACAAACGATTTTATGTGTGGTTTTGAATTTGTCAAACCGCACCTAAACGATTTCAAGTATATTTTGAGCTCCAAACCGCACCATATTCACCCATAATCATATCTTGTGGGTTTCATTTATTATTTACGTGAGACGAAGTATCAAATTTCCGTCAATTCACGTCGTCGTTTATAAACGAGTAAAAATAGATGGGCAATTAGACACCGGGACTCCGTAAAATCGGATTTATACTTCGCGAGCATCTCTGCATTGCAACGTTTATTGAGGAGCCGTGACTAGTCCTTGAACAAATTATTTATTTAGGCGCTTTTGATAGTTGAATTAATAGATTTATACAAAACTACTAGTATTGCATACAATTTATAAGATTATCAGAACTTTGTTAAAGTTATCATGGTAATTACTCCTTCCGTACCACTAAAATTTCGTATTTTCACCTTAAGAAGTCAATTCTTGAAATCCTACCATTTTAAATTGATGTGAATTTATTTAAGTTTTATGTAATTAGTAGTACTTTTTAGATAATTATTAATTTACGCAATCTTATGGACAATAAAGTTAATTAAATTCATATCAATTTTGAACGGAGATATGTCACAAATTGGCTTCAAATTAAATTGGAACTATTTTATTTGCAAAGGGAGGTACATTTGGATTGGAGAAATGAAGGCTGATTTGAGTGCAGCTTTAGTCATTGCTACCCTAGCTCTGCTTCTACTTCTGCCCCATTATCTAGAGAGGCTTTAGAGCATCGGGTACAACTTTTGACCTTTGAGAGGGATCAGGATCAGGCTCGGACATTGATGTTGATGGCTTTATCCAGCAGGAATGCAATTTATCTTGAGAGGGATGCGGCCCAGGATGTTAGAGATGCCGCTGTTGCTGAGAGTGTTGCTATCAGGGCTCTCCTTGATGAGATTGCAGATCAGGCTCGAACTCTTCATACTGCGATGGAGCTTCTGACCCGTATTGATGTGATGACATAGGAGCTTAGGGCGGCTCCTCAGTCTGCAGAGACAACTTTGCTCTTAGAGTTGCTGGCCCGATTGACTTCGGGTTTATAGCTTAGCTTTTATTTCCTGCATAGACTAGATTAGTCCCTTTTGTTATGTATTGGATACAGTGTGTATATCAAACAGTAACATATAAGAAAGTAAATGTATTTTAGTTCATTTCCCTTTTAAATATATTTTGACCTTGTATGCTGCTTGCTCTTTTATCTCTGTGACTTGTTGTCTTGATGAGTAGTCTTTTCCTTGATGGAATGACGTTGAGATATCATAGGGCCTTCTCAGCATGGGTCGTTGACCTTGGGGGCTTTTCCTGGGTGTAGGCTTTTCAAGTATGATTTTGGTGTCTTGGGACTGATATTTGGATTGATGTTTAGGTTGAAAAGGTAAGAGTGTTTAGTTGTTTTTTTAGGGTTAGACCACACCATAGATGGCTGCCTACGTACTCTCGTGGATTGAAGGAGATCATGTCTTACGTAGGTTTAGGCTCAAACTGACAAGACCTGATTTGATTTGATGATGATTGATGATGTTTTTTTTCCACAAGGATGGTTGCTGCAGAAGGTTCAAGCATAGTACCGTTTCACAAAATCTAAGTTGATCAATTGTGGAATTTTTTCGCCGTCTATCTCTTGTAATCTGAGGGCTCCCCCAGACAACACTCATTTGACAATGAAGGGGCCTTTCCAATTTGGGATGAATTTTCCTTTGGCTGCATCTTGATTTAAGATGACCCTTTTCAGCACCAGTTCATTTTTCTTGAATTGCGGAAGTCGGACCTTCTTGTTGTAGGACCGAGCAATCCTTTGCTGATATAACTGACCATGGAAAATGGCGGCAACTCTTTTCTCTTCTATCAGAGATAATTGACTGTACCGATCTTGCAACCACTGATCTTCTTCCATATGGGTATATTAAGTGAGAATGGTTACGGAATGAAAAAAGTTGTGTTTGGAACGGAATGGAATGGACCATTCCCATTTCTACTAAATATTTGAATTTTTTTCCAGGAGAGCGTATGGAATGACTCATTCCAACTAAAAATGGAATAAATCATTCCATTATATATTCTATTCCTTCACTAATTCCATTCCTCCAATTCAAATGTAGCATTATAGATTCAATGTATCAGTTAATCACATGTATTATTTACTAGTAATATGCTTAGGGAGCCTTGACTTGAAAAGTTATATAACTAAAGTTTGCTGTGAGACTAGGGTGATATGATGAGGGGATAGACATACAAGAATGGATTATTGTCTTGTAAGTGTATTATGGTATGTTAACTTTGAGGAAGAGATCCCCATTCCCTTGGGCCATGTTTGTTTACAAAAATATATTTGAGATTTGACTATTTATTTTAATTTAACACTACTTCGGACTATTTTATCCCATTGGGGATTAATAGTCCCATAAACTATTTTTTGTCATTCCTAAAGCTATTTATAAGGGATTATATAATTCCATATTAAATAAGTTATCAAATGACTTTATGGGACTAATAGTCCCATATTGAGGGACTAATAGTCCCTCGTCAAAGGATTAAATAGTTCGAAGTAGTATTAAATTAACAGAAATATTCCAATCCCAAGCATGCTTTTTGCAAACAAACATAGCCTTGGAGTCCTAATTGTTAAACAGTGCTTTGGGAGAGTAGCTATCTTTGCTGGGGAAGCAGCTGAGGAAGTGGTTCTCAGAAGGATAATAGTAGGAGGAAGACCTACCTAATTTTCCACCTTTTTCAATGTAAAATTGATGGTGAGATTGTATCATATATACTTTACAGTAGAGTTGTTAGAGCACTGGAAAATATTTGGCCTGTATTGTCTTTTATGGGCCATGTCAGTGGGGATTGCTGAGCCTGTCCTTGTATAAGAGAAGGAAGTGGTGCATTATGAAATTATCTCATTCTTCAGTTTTTTGGTGCCTATAGATAGAGAAGATTTTGAGGAAATAGATATGTTTATAAATCAATTACGGTTTTCACGGAGGCTTTTCCCAGGTCTTTTGCTATTTATTTTGTATTTTATTCAGCTCCGTGTGCTGGTGTGAGGAAGATTTGATTTTTAGATTGTTCATTTATGACGCGCTGATATTTAGTGGCTTTAAAGTTTGACAAATTATATCCTGTGGATGACAATAACTTCGGTTCATTGGATGTGTGCCAAACAAATAACTTTGACAGTGAAAAGTTATGAAGCTTCAAATTGTCTAACCATTCGTCTGGTTGTCAGCTTACTATGTAGTTGAAAGAAATGTTTAACTTCTTGAGCATAATATATGTGGTTGCAAACAGCATAAGGTCTTCATGTGGTTACAAATAGCTCATTCATTGTTTTCTTTAACTTGTGCAGGTGGAATCAATCTTGAGATTTCAGATTCTTTTCTGTGGTTGTGAGCTGGGACAATCTGTCAGTGGGTACTTCTGCAGTGTATAATGGTATTTTCACTGTCATTAGGCTATGCTCCTTTTGTATTCTAATTTTTCTGTTTGTGTTTGCGAAACGAGTTATGAGTATAATTGTTTATACATCATTCTCTTACCTAACATTTTCATCTTCATCTTCTACTTCTATTTTTTTTTTGGTTTTGTTTTTATGCGTTTGTATCATGTTAAAACTTGTACCTTATCAATTGCTGTTTTTTCCCTGCCTTGTGTGTACTTTTGATGGATGTTATTTAGCTCTTGCACTGCCTAACTGTGTTTACTGGATCCCAAGATCGCAGCCAATTTTGGCAATGCTGGTTTGATCCGGTTGTTAACTCATTTGAGGCAAAACCATTCTTAACATATGATTCATAACATAAATGTTGATGGCGGAAGTTGATCTGGTTGTTCCGTTTCTCTAAGGCATTCAAGGCGCAATGTAGTCCTCCAACGCGTCGTCTAGGCAACCCAAGGCGAAATTACCTGGCCAAGGCACTTGCCTTTGAAGCATTATCCAAGTTGTGGTCTTGCCTTGCCACTTCCGTGCCTTTTGATGCCGTGGTGATGACTTTCCAAACCATTATGTACATATATGTTTGACAACCATATATATATATATATATATGGGTAATCATATAACAAGCGTCTGTCTGATTTTTCTGGAGTGACGGAGAAGATTGTCATATTTGATCTCCATATGAAATGGCTTAGATTGCTAAGTTGTTTGTTGAACGTGTGTATTTTCATGGCACATTGCCTTTAGCCTTTTTATGCATTGGCCCACCATTTATAATACATAATTGAGCATGTAGGGTTAGAATCTTTAATGTAAAGATAAGTTTATATTTATGTATACATAATGTAAAAATAAAAGATAATGTAAAGATAAATAATGTAAAAATAAAAGATAATGATAAGGAGTGAATAAAAGATAAATTTATTTTATAAATACATAATATAAAAATAAGATAAGTTTGAATAAAAGATAAATTTATCTTTTATAATAAAATAAATGCACAACACTATAAATTTATTTTATAATAAAAGATAAATTTATTTTATAATAAAAGATAAATTTATTTTATTATAAAAGATAAATATATTTTATTATAAAAATAAATTTATTTTATTATAAAAGATAAATTTATTTTATTATAATTTATTTTATTATAAAAGATAAATTTATCTTATTATAAAAGATAAATTTATCTTTTATTCAAACTTATCGTATTTTAAGAAAGTCATTTAATACTATCATTTAATAATTAAAATTTGAGTGAAATTCCATAACTACCCCTTTATGGGAAGTTGAAAATTATTAATACAAGGAAGAGAATTTCTTGGGACAATGAGAGAAGGTAGAGGTGATACACGAAAGTAAATAATTTATTCTCCTAGAAAGTTGTAAGCGACAAATAAATTGGAACAAATTTTTTCCTTCTAAAACATCACTTATTTAGGAACGGAGGGATTATCATTTGTCTTTGAAACGGATATAGTGTGTGTGTGTATATATATATATATATATATATATATATCTTATTTTACTATGTTATGTGTGCACTGGGTAGACCCTGGTCTCGGGAGGCATCTCTATGAAACTTTTCTTCTCAATTTGATTACTCACATCTCAATGTTGTTCGAAGAAATTTCTCCATCTACACTTAATGAGAGATAAAGCATTGCCATTCATTGCCATTGCCGGAAATACTAGGCCTACTAAAGGCAAACTGTTGCTTTTTTTTTTTGCAAAATTTTGCCTATACACAACTTTACATTGATAATGATTGAAATTACAATTCGTGACTCATTATCGGATCCATGAGTAAGGAAACCAAACCAATATGCTAAGATTTTGGCCGAGTACTTTGAACCATGATATGATGTTTCCTCATTTTTATTATACATCATTTCTTAATTGGGTTGCTGTGATAATTGAATGTAGGGACCCAATAGTTTTATTGATGAGAATTTTGAAAGCAGACTTTACGTTGGCAACATTGATCTTAGGATAACAGAGTAAGGACATTCTCATGCATTGGGTTCTTGTTTTGCACAATTATTTTGAAAGTTAAATAGTTTTCTTTTGTAGATGCTTCAGTAAAAAAATTAATTGTTTCTTCAGAGCTGCTTTGATCAAGATGTTTTCACCCTTTGGGGATATCGTATCCGAGGACTTTCTGTGGCATACTCGGGGTCCAAAACGTGGAGAGCCTCGTGGTTATGCTTTTATCCAGTTTCGTACCAAAGAGGTAGATTCCACATTTTGATTTCTTCATAGGTTTGCATTTCCTGATTTTGCAATTTTAAAGTGAGCATGCAGGAAGCTAAACTGGCAAAGGAAAAGATGCATGGAAAGTTGGTGTATGGCCGCCCTTTGGTTGTTCGTCTTGCTAGCGAGAAATATTTGGAGGAAGGAGCAGATAATTCTGCTAAAGCCGTTGAGGCAAAGAAATCTGGCCTTACTGGTAGCTGTTCAGGAGAAAAGCCTCGAAGTGCTAAAATTGCTGCTATAAAGAACAAATTAAATGCTATGGAGGAAGAGAGCCGTGAGCCAAAAAAGCAGAAACAAGCTGACAGTGTCCCTCGGGTGAATAGTCTTGATCCTTCCTCACTAATCAAAAAGATGAGTTAGGTTGAAGAAAATCCTTTCTTCCAGATCCTATCAACAAAAATAATGAGCATGTACTTGAGCTTCTGTATTTTAGGATTTATAAGGTGGTCGGGTTCATGTCTACGATTGTGTATTTGTGCTGAACGTTGTTTTCTGTTCTTCAAAATGAACTATTAAATTTGATTTCTTGTAAACAGGATTCATTTTTATGCTCAAATATACTAATTTAACTTTATAAATTCCATTGGTTATTCATTGCAGTTTAAATTTCACATCAAAAGCGAAAATTCAAATTCTAACAATTGAATTGACATTAATTTGAAAAGTGTAGTTAGAGTTCAATCAATACAGTTTTAAAATTTAAGATTGTTATTGACTTTTTGAAATTAATTTTAATCTCAAAATTGAAATTAATTGTTTTAGTTTTAATCAATATCATATTATTGTTAATTATTTGAAAAAATATTATTTATCGTAAGATTTATTGTGTATGGATTTAGACATTCAACCCCATCCTGAACCGTTTAATATATATATATATAAATGTTTTATTTGTTATTTGTTGAGTATTTAAAATCCTTTTAAACAAGTAGGTTTATCTTGTGGCTTGAAATGCACTAATTATATTGAGTTGAACTTTTGTTGCTTGTAATAATACTGTATGTTTCAAATTATAATTATAAGATTAATATTAATTTTTTAAAAGTTAATTTTAGACATTTTTAAATTTAAAAGTAAACTACTTAAAAGGTACTATTAATTATAAAATTTAAATAAATTATATTAATTTTAAATTGATCTTTGGAAAGTTATATCGATGTAATTTGAAATGGACTTCAGTGAAAGTCCACCCAGGCACACAGGATCCCCGGCTTAGTAACAATTGAACACAAATGACGTGTTTCCCAGTTATATATATTATTCCCAAATCATATCTTCTTCTTCTTCCTCTCCAAACAGTTACTGGTTAGGATTTGGCTAAAAAGAATGAAAAGAGAAAGTTGAAGAGCAAAAATATTCATATTTTCGCCAACAATGCCGTCTCGAATTTCACAACGTTTTTTGAATAGGAAAAAAATAAAAAGCATCTGTGACAGTCAGGGTCGGACGGGTAAGGGCGGGGCGGGGCGGGCGTCAGTCTATTAAATCAGTAAGCAGTCCGGTCCAAATTTGAATGGACAACTTTGCGGGTGACTTGGCATTACTCGACAGCATCTGCAATTCTGCCCGCTAAAATTTGGCAACTTACAAGTACAAGTAGAAGCAGAACTGCCGGTGCTTATTTATACCAATTGCTGGGACTTGGGAGCCGATCATGGCGGCGAATCTTTTGTATCTGCAGCCGATTCGATATTCCTCCCGGCCGTTGCAGCAACGTTCATGCGTCCCCAATAACAAAACTATTTCCGCATTCTTAACCAACAACAGCAAGTCAATACTCCTATTTGCTCAAAATGATTACTACTCATCATCGTCCAACAATGACAAAAATACTTTAATTTCGCAACCTCTGTTATACCCAGTAAATCCTAATTTAAAACGGTGTCTAAAAGTTAGATCGCATCTGAATCTCCCTCTCATTTCTCCACAAGATCAATGGGGCACCTGGACTGCCCTCTTTGCCGCCGGCGCTTTCGGTATCTGGTAACTCCCTCCCTCTCTCTCACACCTCAAATAAAATTTTCAATTTAGGTCAATAGTCTTTCTGATATTTGTTGGGAATATCAAATTTCATCAACATCATTATTTCTATTTTCCTTAATATAGTTTGTTTTAGAGAAGTGTTTTTGTTGCTTAATATAACTTTGGTCCTCTCACTATTAATCAATAAATCCTAATTGATCAGTATCATTTATCTTCCTCTGATCAGTAATAGAGTTTGCTGGTTTAACGCTAATGCTACCCTTGGATTGAGGGAATGGAAAAGAGGAAGAAATGAAATAAAAATAGTGTATTTGATGATCATTTTGGAGGATAAACCATTCCAATGGAATGAAAATTCATTCAATCCCTTTGTTTTTTTATTCAATGTGGAGAATGTGAAATAAATTCCATTCTAATGGAACGGATATATGAGATAATTTTGTAGACAACACTCGCAATCAACAACTAAACATACACTTAAAATAACTTAAAATCATTCCATTCCACTCTTTCAATCCAAATGCAGCATAAGGTTAATTTATGTTGATGGATTAGGCTCAGTTGAGGTAAATATTTTTAATGGGTTACAGGGATTCTGTTTACTTGCATGATCTCTGCAGTAAAATGAAGATTTTAAATTCACTTTATTTTGTTAATGATTGAAGGTCGGAGAAGACCAAGATTGGAAGCTCGTTAAGTGGTGCATTAGTGAGCACTTTGGTTGGACTTGCTGCTAGTAATTTGGGGATTGTTTCTTGTGAAGCACCAGCCTATTCTATTGTTTTGGAGTTTCTGCTCCCATTGGCTGTTCCATTGCTGTTATTTAGGGCGGACTTGCGTCGAGTAATACAGTCCACTGGGACACTGCTTTTAGCTTTCTTGATTGGATCAGGTAATTCTTGTAGGGTTGAATAGTTATACGAGTTTATTGAAGTGAATAATATGTTGACTGTTAATGCCAAGATTTGTCCGCTCGCCGAATTACTAAACAACGAAATTATCTTGCACAATAAACAAACGATCACACCAAAAAGCTTATCGGCCGGAGCCACCGGGAGATATTGAGAGTAAGTACAGACCAAAAAATGTCAACAATGGAGGAATGTAATTGCTTTAGTGTGTAAAAATAGACAAAGTGTCATTATGTGGAACATGAATTATGGTTGTGTATTTATAGCTTGACCATACCGCCTCAATTTACTATGTTGTTTGAGATTCCTTATAACTGTAACTTTCATATCTGAATAAGATTTGACTTCCTCAGAAATAGGAAGCCAAATCAGACAAGGGAATCATAAGTCAACTTGGACTGTGACCCTTCTAGAATAACAAACTTCTCACTGCCAAATAATTAATATGCCAAGTGGCATAGGTCCGGATTAGAGCATCAATTATTGTCCTGAAAAACCTCATCCCAACATTGACCATGATATGGCACATTATGCTATTTAGGAAGTGAGATATCAGCTTCTTGACAATAAAGAGATATCCTTGATACAACATGCACCCCCATCTGTTTTGTGGTACTTCCGATGATCTCGTAATTTGCATCTTCTCAATAGGATATAGTGAAGAGTAATACAAGGCTTATAAAAATGCTTGATTTGCATTGTATCAGTCCTATTACTGAACCCTTCTAAAAGGATGATCATGAACTTTCTAATCTAGCACACCTTTCAATATTTAATTCAGGAAGGTTTCAAGACCCCTACTTCCGCTGTTCCTTTTTGCAAGTTTACTTTGATGTTCTTCTTCTGGTCCATATATCTGCTCTGCTTTCTCCCTGCAAAGACTCGAACATATTAAGAACCTGAATAAATAAGTTATTATTGAAGGAATCAAATCTCAATTTAAAGCATTACTCATATTTATAGTTATAAATTACATTTTTCTCATCGTGGGGCCACTTCAGTGTGTTGTGGTTCCATTTTTTTAATGCTTCTGTTGAAATAATTGCTTATGTGTATGTAGATGGCATATATTATCTTTTACTTTATCATCAGTAGCAGCAGGGATAAATCACTTTTTGGTCACTGAACTAGGATTCGGTTTTCATTGTGGTTATCCGGAATTTTTTTATTACAATCGAATAAATGTATTCTCAAAAATTACAAAATGGTCATTCCTTACAATTTCCGTCCAAAAAACGGACGGAAGTGCTGAGTTGGCGAACGGAAGTATTGAGTTGGCGATTTGACTCCGTTTTTTTTGCTGATGTGTATATGGTTTTGTCATATGTAAAAATAATTGTATGTTAATAATAATAATAATAAAAATAATATTATTAAGAATAATAAAAATAATAATAATAATAATATTAAGAATAATAATAATAATTTCAAAATAATAATAATAACAATAATAATAATAATTTTAATTAATAAAAATAATAATAATTACAAAATAATAAATAAAAAATTTTACAATAATAATTTCCTATTAAGAATAATAAAAATAAAAATAATTGTATCTTAATAATAATTTAAAAAAAATAATAAAAATAATATTATTAAGAATAATAATAATAATATTAAGAATAATAATAAAACTTTCAAAATAATAATAATAATTTTTAAATAATAATAATTTCAAGATAATAATAATAATAATAATTTTAATTAATAAAATAATAATAATTACAAAATAATAACAATAATTTATATTATTTTTTAATAATAATAATTTTAAATAATAATAATTACAAAATAATAATAATTTTTACAAATGTATTTATATAAAATTAATGAATTTATATTATTATTTAAAAATTATTAATATTTTTATTATTTAAAAATTATTATTATTATTATTAATACACATGGCAAAGCATATATGAACACATCAGCATTTCAAAATCACGTGTATGCCAACTCAGCACTTCCGTCCGTTTTTTGGACGGAAATCGTAAAGAATGATCATTTTGTAATTTTTGAGAGTACAATTATTCAATTGTAATAAAAAAAGTTTCGGTAACCACAATAAAAACCGGATTTTAGTATAGTGACCAAAAAGTGATTTATTCCGTAGCAGCAAGTAACGACTTTGTATCGTACAATAACACAGTAATGAACAAGTATTATCTAATGGAGGAAATTCTCAAAATATATGTGTCTACAGAGGTTGTCTCCCTACATTTCATGCTTTGCAATGTAAGCCTATCTCTTCTTTTGTTCATATATTACAGTTGCAACGACTGTTGGAACTGCTGTAGCTTTTCTTATGGTGCCAATGCGAGGACTTGGTCAAGATGGTTGGAAGATAGCAGCTGCATTAATGGGTAGACATATTGGGGGAGGTAATTTGTAAAGAACTATTACATGTTGATTTTTATACGAGTTTCTTGTACAAGCTTGAGAATTTTGAAAAGTACTTTTTTTTACATACCAAAATGGCAAAATCTTGTATTCCAATTGATCATCATTGGATGTACACATTTTTGGATATACAATGTATTTATTTTGCGAATGCTGAAAGAAGTAACAACTGATCATTTGGTTGTATAAGCCATCACCAGAAGTTTTTTAGGTAATAACTAATCACCTTGTCCTGATCTGTTCTGGATTTGCATGTCTGATTCCCAATACCTACTAAAAAAAGTTGTCACCAATTATTTTATCCTTATAGATTCCTTTTTTTCCTCTAATGAGATCTTCCATCGGGTTGGAATATTCTATCGGTTTAAGGATGATGGTTTGTAATTTGCAATTTCTAGTGATTTAAACAATTGAGTCAAAAATGGCCTTATCCTTCATCTTTCACCTTCCAAGGATGGTTTCTACTGCAGAAACATTTTTAAGGCTTTTAGTTTTATGAGTTCTGGAGATGAAGATATTTTATTAACTTGCTTATCACCTCGCACTTTTTCTATAGCTCCTTTTTCTCCCTTCAATTATGTAAATCCATTTAGGTTTGATGAACTTCTTTTGCACTTGGCCTTGCATTTCTGAGTTATGCAAAATGACTAATGAGTCTTTTGTTTTCGATTTGTGTAGCTGTCAATTATGTTGCCATTTCTGAAGCTCTCGGTGTCTCTCGTTCAGTTTTAGCTGCTGGACTAGCTGCTGATAATGTTATCTGTGCTGTATATTTTACAACATTGTTTGCACTAGCTTCTAAGATACCTCCTGAGGCTGCAACATCAACCACTGGTGCGTGGTTTTCTATTTTAATTCCACTTTTAACTCACTTTGGCTTTTAATAAGACCAATAATTTTCCCATGATTTAACTTCTCATTATGGCAAAAGAATAATCTTCCTCTTCTTTATTTAATTTCTTCCAAAGCTAAATATGTCATATATATAATACTTGGTTGTTAGTCATGTTGGTGAATTATGAATATAATGTTTTTTTTCATAATATGTGAACTCTATTGAAACCTGGAACTTTGATAGATGTTGGAATGGATAAGGATTCAGAATCCAGTAACAAGCTTCCTGTGCTGCAAAGTGCTACCGCTCTTGCAGTATCCTTTGCCATCTGCAGAATTGCCAATTTTCTCACCAAGTATTTCAGAATTCAGGGAGGTAGCTTGCCAGCCATCACTGCAATTGTTGTAATTCTAGCAACTGCATTTCCGAAGCAGTTTACCTACCTTGCACCTTCTGGCGAGGTTATGGCAATGATTCTGATGCAGGTGATGTTTCTACCTGAAGGTCCTTTACATTTTCTATTAATCTCTTATCTTCTTTGCTAGAAATAAGATTTTACAATATTGACAAAACTTCTAGTAAAAAGTGAGTTCGGTTAGAAATTTTAATTAATCAAGCACAAGATCTTTCAAAGTTTTAAAGAATAAAATGAGCTATTGAACTACAATGCGTATTGAACTGTAAGGATGAAACATTTTTGACAATTATGTGCACAGACTACAATGCATGTGTGTGGGATACAACCCTTTTGCAAAGTGTTAATTTTACATGGTGGAAGCATGTTAGTGGGTAGTCATAGCTGGGAGAGGGGTGGATACTTACAGGCCAAGGACAACATACCTAATTCTGTAATTAGCTCATCAATCTTGACATAAGACCTCTGTATCTGTGGTAATGCCAAGGCAATTCTTCTGTGGTCCATTTTTACATTTGCTTAGACTACTTGTTCTAAAGAGAGCCTAAACTACTTAAGGTAATAGTATTTTGTTACTAGTCAAACAACTGGAAAGTCTCCCAAGGGTAATCAACCCTTCCTATCTGCATGCTCGTTCTGCATTGTTTAGTGCGAGCTCAATTTGACCTCAAGATTGGCCTTCATGAACTATTTTCTTTTTCATTTGGATATTCCTAAAATTGTCCTTACATGTATACTTATTTGATATTGAAACTCTGCCTCCCCAACCCCCAAAACCTGCCCACTAATAGTCATTGTCAAAGTTGAGCTCATTATGTCACTTGTTTTGGAGTGTTAGGTATTCTTTACTGTGGTGGGTACAAGTGGGAGCATATGGAATGTCATGAATACCGCACCCAGCATTTTCCTATTTGCACTTGTCCAGATTTCAGTCCATTTAGCTTTGATCCTCGGACTTGGAAAGCTATTTTGCTTCGACTTAAAGCTGCTGCTTTTAGCATCAAATGCCAATGTAGGAGGCCCCACAACAGCTTGTGGAATGGCCACGGCTAAAGGATGGAGTACCTTAATCATTCCCAGTATTCTTGCTGGCATTTTTGGCATTGCTATTGCAACATTCCTGGGCATTGGTTTTGGAGTTGCAGTTCTAAAATATATGTAAAAATGATTCAGTATGCTCAGAAACTGATGTAAACCTATACGGCTATATGTTGTTGGGTTACAACCTATAAATACCATAAAAGTTTGTATTGTGGCCCAAATATCCTATAAGGGTAATTGGACCTACAACTATTATTTTTGGCATTCAATGCTAATGCTGGAGGCCAACAAGGCCAAAACAGCACGTGGAATGGCCTCTTTGATGGAGTTTCCATATGTTGTTCCTAGAGTAGTACTACTTCCCTTTACAGTTTCCAGTGTAATTGAGTTCTGCCTAGTCAAGGGTGAAGTGGTTAGCATGAAGATAAAGTGAACTTCATAGTAAATTCACTTCATGACTATATCTAACGCCGATAGCGCGGCGGAGAGATCACCTCTCGCACCTGCGTGTAAGAAGATCGTATTAATAACGTGAAATTACCATGAATTTCATTTCATGCTGACCGGGTCCGTCAAGGGGTATCAAATCTTGGGCTTGGATACCTCTAAGTAATCCTCTTATCTGCACGTAGCATAGGTTTCATCAGTATTTGGGCCATTTCCTCGGACTATCTTAATTGTATCTGTTACTCTTTAATAATTTAATCTTGCAATCTCTTAATCTTGATACTTGTTCTTCCAAAATATATTTTGGCTGGATAAGTCAATTTTTATTTCTACTGGCCTCTTGATTATTGTTTTTTGCATCGTGATTGCCTGATTGGAATTAAGTGTGCTGTCCTTTTCTATGCTGAAATGGGATTATTTTGATTTAACTCTTTCTATAATTTATTTTTTTTTAAAAAAATAATAATAATTTTACCCTTTTGGTAAATTACTAATTTTAAAAGTTTTAATTTTTTTGTAAATTTAATTTTGTAAAGTAAATTAATGATACTTTATGTAAAAATGACCCTTTTTATTTCTATTGGCCTTTTGATTATTGTTTTTTGCATCGTGATTTTTAAAGAAAAATTAATATTGGTCTTATATTTATCGTAGATAAAAATAAAATTTTTTTGATACTAAAAAAATGTAAAATAAAAGATTCAATATTACTGTACATCTCACAGATATATATTTTTCTCAATTATAAATATTACAAAATATTTAAATATCATACTAATTACAAGATTTTTATTACTAAAATTCCTCGTTGTTTCTTTTATTTTATTTTTTTTTACTTTGAATATTGTCTTTTCAATCAGAATTACTTTATCTCAATATTTTCAATTATTATGTTTAATTGATCAATTTTTAATGTAATTTTGTGTCAAATTTAAACATTTATAATCAATTTGAAATATTTTAAAGTTTAATAAAATGAGACTAAATAATATACAAAAAGTATTTTTAGTCATGTATAAATTGCCATGTAATCAATTTTATAAATGCCAAGACTATCAATTTAGATAAAATTAAAAATTTTAAAAGTTTAATGCCTAATAAAAAAAATTGAGAAACCAATTTTCAAAGTAAAAAAAAATTAAAAATTTAATCTCCTAATTAAAAAAAATTGAGAAAACAATACCAAAGTTGATTTTTTTTTAAAGTTTAAGGTATTAGTATTTCATATTTAGGCTATAGTAGTATACTCCGTATATACGACGACACAAACCCTCGTCTTGGTCGCAGTAGTCGTCGTCTTCTTTTTCTTCTTGAATCCAAGGGCAATTACTCTCCTATTTATTATCTCTCATCTCACAATAATTTCACACCAACCATAATAATCCTCTTCTCATCCTCTCTCTCCCTTTATTTATACATATCTATCTATATATATTTGCTTTTGTTTCTGTATCTGATCATTGTTGGTTAGGTAATTTTTTCTCTTATTTTTCTGGGTTCTTAATCTGTATCTGATTTGCTTCATTGGAGCTGTTTTAATTTAGATTGTTTTTCTGTCTCTCATATCTATATATCATGCAGATCGGGTTTTTCTTTTTTGTCAGGATCAATTCACGGTTTTCGATGGTGTTGTTTATGTTGCAACAGGTTTAGAAATTCAACAGATGTTAAAGTTGGATTCTTGTTTTTAAGAAATACGTCATATGTTCTCTAGATTTTTTTTTTAATTTTAAAAAAGTAATATTTTAATCTTTCAAGGGAGTTTGTTGGGCTAGATCTGGAGACTAGGTGTTGTCAAAATTGTTTCTAAAATTACGCTCTGTGATCCTTTGTGAATAATTATCTGGCATGACTATTAGTTTTTGGTAGAATTTAAGTTAAAAGTTGGGGTTTATTGATGTTATATTTTGTCGGATATTGTATAGCTGCTTTCTGTTTTGGGCGTGTTTAGCTTTCCAGTAGATTGCAAGCCTGCCAAATTTAAGGGATTTAGAAAAAGTTAGTTCCTGAATTTTTTAATATATTTTGGTTAGGTTCTATAGTGTGCCCTCATTTGTTTTTATGTAGTTTTATTTTTTTATGAAGGGCTTATAAGTGTTTGCCCAAAATTGTTTCCTAAACCACATCATCCCTGCTTTCGTAATTGCAAATGTTTATGTGGAGTTGAGCTCAATTTTTTCTTTTATAAATTTAATCTCAGACAATCAATTTATGGTTATTTTTGGTATATATCCTGTAGGGTGCCCGCATTCTACAGAATCACTTGGTGTAAGAGACTGCTGAAGCTGCACAAGTCTGCTGGCCTAGCAATAGTTCTTTAAATAAATAATAAGAACTTTTATTGCTATTGGAACTTGTAAGTGCTTCAGGAGTGTGTTCCAGGACTTCATTATCACATTTGCCAAATAAAGAGCGATGTCTATTTCAGGGAAAGAAGAGGTGTCTATCCCAGTTATAATTTACTGAAGGATTATATTACTAAACAGTTTTTAAATTTTTATTAATATTGATTAATTCATCTTGTATTGGCAGACTGGGGTTATTTCTTGGCAGTCTAGTAATTCTTCTGCAGGTATTCCAATCAAGAAAAGGAAGTTCCCATTGGTTCGACCTCTTTCACCTCCACCACAGGAACCATCCTTCCTTCTTGTCAAAGATGATTTAGTGGAGAATAAAAGTTCTAGCCCCTGTCACGAGTCGTCCTTTTCAAATGTTAGTGTTGGAACAAGTTCCCTTAGAAATTCTGATGCAAGCAAGAATTCAGTTTTAGAGATTAAAAAGGAAAACCCTGCTGATACAACTGTTAACTTGATCGGAAATGTTGACCTTTCCAGAGGCAAACATCAATCCCCTAGCCCAACAACTCACTCGGATTCTTTGGACACTGTAGACAGCAAGGAGAAGCTTTTAGTATTTGTGCAACAGAAAATGACAGGAATCACTAAGCTTGATTCAGCACCTAATGAAGCTCCTGCCACCCATGCAGGGAAGGAATTACCTTACAAACTGCATGCTGGGACGGAATGTACATCTAAACCAAGGACTGTTGAGTTGTCATTAGGACCTATTGAACCCCTTGTTCCTGAATTGGTGGCTGGTCAGAGTAGCGATAGCTTTAATCAGATGCCTGATAAATTAGATCCTTCTTCATTGTGTTTGTCTTTAAGCCAGGATAGCATACGTGGATGCAAAAATGGTGATGTTAAGGTAAATAGTGCCGGCACTCATGTCCATACTAATAGGTCGAACTGGGATCTGAATACTACAATGGACGCTTGGGAGGGTCCTGCTGGTGATGGTGCTGGTCCAGAAATTGTTAGTGTTAGCGGATTAAAGAAGTTTGGTGGCATAAATGGCTTAAAAAATTTAATAAGCTCAACTGCAGTACTTGGAACTATTAGTGATGTGGAGCTTGGAATGAATGACAGAATTTCCAATTTCTCCATGTTATCTTTACCACCCACTGGGCAATATAGATCTGAGGACTCCCTTCACCTAAGTCTGAGTACATTTGTTCGGCCAAATTTCAGTGGGGAACCTTCTACTTCTTCAGCTAAAGTAGATTCAGGCACAGTTCTACCCAACTCAAATTTGGTTGAAGGGTTGGTTTCTGCTGGAAGTATGAATTCCGTGGGATGTGCCACCGTAAAATCTGAACCTGTTGATGAAAATGGCAAACATGAATGTCTTGGAGCAAGAAGCAATCCCATGGGATTATTGGATATAGTAAACAGAGAAATGGTAAAGAGGTGTGGTATAAAAGCTTTTGATTCTTCAAATGTTAGCCCTGAAAAATTAATTGAACCTAGATCAATAAAATGTGAACCAGTTCAAGAGGGTAATCAGGAAACACAAGTGATACCACACAAGTCAATTGGAGAGGTTGTTCGGTGTCAAGACAATGTTTCTTCTGCTTTGGCAATGGCTTTAGTGCCCAGTAAGTCATGTCCTTTAGGTTTACTTCCTTGTTCAGTATTATTGATGGGTGGGGATGCACCAAATCAGTTTGAACATTCTACTAATAGAGAAGAAGTCAATATTGACACTAATACAACTCAGGGAACCTGTACAACGGTTGATCAGGTTGTTGCAAATTTGAATGTTGCATCTCGGGGCCATGAAAGTAAAGAATCAAATGCATCCGAAGGTATGATACACTCTGGTGATTCAGAAGATGCAATGAATTATGTTCCCCTGGATTCTCTTAGAAATAGTGAGGGTTCTGAAAGTGACGAGGAAAAGATGAACATATCAGCTGATATATTGGAAGGAGATTCTTATGGGTCTGATTATGAGGCAAATTGCAATCATGATATTGACGTTTGCATGAATTTAGAAGGTAGGCATGATGGCAAAGAAAATGGTGAGTATGAAGATGGCGAGGTCCGAGAAACACTACTGCATACGGCGGTAGCAGAAGGACCAATGGAAGATGGGGAGGAAGAGAAGATCATTCAGGGTGATTGTGATGGTAGAATCTCAAATGCTATTGATTTTCCTGGTGATGGTATTACTGCCCGAGCCCCTAACGAAAATGATGGTAAAGTTGAAGATCATGGAGAGATAAGTGACGATCATATTAAAGAGGAAACTGATCAGGCTATAGATAGAGATGGTTCTTTACAAGAATCATCAACAATTGAAAAGGTTGCTGCTGGAGCTGACAAACAGATGCCCATAAAGGCAACTCAAAAAGGACCACTTGATCTATCATTAAGGAATGATGTTCGGAAGGGCCATGATACTGAAGAATTATCTGATGGAGCAACTAATGGAGGTCAATGTATTGAAACTACTGTCAGTCAGATTACAAGTGCCAATATCAATGGAACCAATACAATGGAGAAAGTTGATCCAACTTTACTAAAGACAGAATCATCTGTTACTGTCAAAGATGATGCTAATGATGGTAACAGTGGAGGTAGTCGGAGCAGGATTATAAATTTACCTCGAGCTTCTAATGTGACTTCTCCTTGTAAATCTAGATTTATTTCAGATAGAACATTAGTATCAACCGAAAGGGAAAGATATGCTGATTTTGAGGGAGAGAAAGTACATCTACGAAGGAATAGGTGATTACATGCTGCGTGATTGCTGCTTGTTTTATCTAACCGTCTCCCCACCTTCCCTCCCACTCTCTCTTCCTAACCCCCCCCCTCTTCTTTTATATTTTAGATTGTCACCTGATGTATGATGTTTGACCTTTTCCTTTTAATTGTATTTTCCAGAGGTGACTGGTATGCTGACGGTTCCCGCAAATTTGATAGGGATAGGTTTCAAGATCAACCATTCAGAAGATCTAGAATGAATTTTGTGCGTGGAAGAGGGAGGGGTTTCAGACAACGAGGTGAATGGGATTCTGATTGTAACTTTGGTACAGAAATTTATAATGGTCCAGGTGATTATCGATTTCCCAGATATAAACGTGCTTCTGATGGGGGTGATGCAGAACTTGAAGGTAATTGTTATGGTATGGCTCCAAGTAGGGCTGTAGGCATGAGTAGGGGAGGAAGGAGGCCAATGAGTGATGAATTGCCTTCATTTCGTCATCCATCCTCAAGAAGGCTCTCTCCTGGAGTTAGGGATGGGACTGGACCAAGAAATATTCAAATGTTGAGAAGATTTTCGGGGAATGTTAGCCCAAGTAGATGCAATGGCGAAGATGTTTCTGACTTGGTTGGACCTAGGCATTGTGGGAAATTCATGAGGGGATTTCCTGAAGATGTTATTGATCCCATCTTCAGTCGTCCTCAGCCTACCTATCAGGGATTAGATGGCCAGTTTGGCCGAGGAAATAGAAACTTCTCTTCCGTCCACAGGAGGGGTCTTCTTCGAATTAGATCAAAATCCCCTGTAAGATCCAGAACACGCTCCCCTGGCCCATGGTCATCTCCTCGAAGAAGATCTCCTGATGGTTTTAGTGGACTTCCAGAATTAACTCACCGCAGATCTCCAACCACATACAGGATGGAGAGGATAAAATCTCCTGATCGCCCTTGTTTCACTGAAGAAAGAGTGGCTAGAAGGCGCGGGTCTCCTCCCTATATGGTGCGAACTTCCAATGATTTAAGGGATATGGATTCTGGAAGGCTTGGCCAGCCAAGGTCAGCTAATTCTAATAGGAGCCCATCTGGCCGGATTTTACCTAGAAGTACTAGGAGATTTGATACTCTAGATCCTCGAGAAAGGACCGTTAATGATGATTATTTTGGAGGGCCAATTCATTCTGGTAGATTTCACGAGGTTGGTGGTGATGGTAGGGGTGACGAGAGAAGAAAGTTTGGTGATCGGCGTGGGCTTGTTCGCTCTTTAAGGCCACCTTTTAATGTCGCTGATGGTGAAAATTTGCATTTTCATCCGGAGGATGGCTCTAGGCCTTTAAGGTTCTGTCAAGAAGGTGATTCAGAGTTCATTGAAAGAGGTAACTTGAGGAACAGGGAGTTTGATAGGCAGATCAAGAATCGACCTGGAATTGCACTTACTAGAATGAGAAACCTAGAGGAGGAGGAAGGGAACTGCAGTCATGGTGGGCAGGTTTGGCATGATGATGGGTTTGATGATGTCTCCCAAATGAAAAGAAGAAGATTCTAACTTAATTTTCTTACTACAACTATGAATTAATAACGAGAATTCTGTGAGAAAGGGTGTCAGCTGTTGGACTATGGTTATCTGAGCCTCAGGTTTGCCTTTAAACACAGAGTGATGCTGCATGTAGTTGGAAGAATAAGGGTATCAGGAATATGTAGTAATTCTGATCTTAGGCATGAGCAAGTGGAAAAGGTCTAATTTGTTGGAATCCCAATCTGTATTTGCCGTAAAACCCAGTGCAAATTGCCTTTTTCATGGATGCTTGAAATTATGGAAGTGATACCTAGGCAACCTTTGCCTTTGAGCTTTTCATTACTTGTATACTATTGACTTTTGCTTGGTATTGTACAGTTGATGCTTAAGTGAAGCAAGTTGCTCAGTGCTTGTGGGAATCCTTGCTATGAGCTCCTTTTTCCTATGCGCATTAGCTGCAGAGATCAATCAAATTCAGGAAGTTATAAATGGTCATAAACTTTGTTGGCTGCAAAATATATCTTAAGGTCAGTTTGGTGAAGTCAGTTCTTGTAAATTCTTGGTTGATATCCTTTAATAAACCATCTCCTTGGTATCTTTGACTATGATGGTTTTAATGCTTAGTGGGATGAAGTAGGATGGAGCAGAAAAATGGCTTCTTAGTATCTTTGCACAGTTGGACTGATAACACTGGACAAACATTGTTTGTACATTTGCTCCATTTTTTAGGGTTAGCTGATATTCCAGTTCTCTCCATGCATTTGTTAAGTTAACAAATTAGAATTAAGCTCATTACACTCTAAAGTCATTCATCACTCGGAAGTATGGGCAAGCTGAGGGGAATTGCACATTGAGGTTTTCCTCAGTTGTTTGGTGGTCTATTCATTTCTTGCTGAGTAGGTGAACTTATCTTGCTATTTTTCCTAGTTTGGGAGTGCATAGGGATGCCTGTAGTCAACAGCCTTTCATTGCACGTACGATTTACTTCAGTTATATGTAGAAGAGCTTTTCAGCATTGTAAATGGTTCTGGGGAGAGAGAGAGAGAGAGCATTCTGAATTCCTGTCTAACCTTACTCTTGATATGACCTCTTCCTTTCTAATATTTATGTGCTGAAGAAATTGGAGAATTGGAAACAGGGTATGGTATATTAATAGATGGTTTTGTTAGTAAGAAAAGTTTATTATACCTTGCATAGGCGGCTGCTGCCTTGGATATGCAACTATTATTATACAGGTGGTTGATCTTTCTAGAGGAAAGGATGGAATATTGATTCATAAAAACACCTCGTTTGGTAGATGGTCAGATAGAGGAGGAAAGGAAAATGAAGGAATAGGGAAGTCAAAAAATATTTACTGTAGGTCACAAGCAGCTGTAAGGTTCAACTCCCTTTGAAATGTGCAAGTACGAGGATAATGAAAGCGAGTGCATGTTGAAGGTTTCAAAGCTCCAGAATCTTGGAACAGTTGAATGTTTCATTTTTAGGGAAGTGTGAAAATGAACCTCTTTTCTTTTGAGGCCATTCAACGGGAAGCCATGTGATGCAAATCTAAACTTTGGACAAACCATCATATATCTACTTACTTTTAGCATACATAATACTAGCTTTTAGGTTGAACAGAAATGTCCTAGTTCTTTTCTACCTAGTCAAAGGTAAACTATAAACAGTAGAATTGTCACGTGACTTGTCCATGACCATTAGAAATGTCTAAAAATGAGATCTGTTATCAATTATATATTGTAAAAAAAATCAATCTTATTATAATTGTAATTGTGATGTATATATATGCATAATATAGGTTAAATTAAGAATTACTTAAATTTTATTTTAGGGTATACATTTTAAATTAATCGCAAATAATTACTTATTTTTTTGACTTAAAACTTAATTTATCAAAAAATAAATGGTTGTCAAACACTTTAGTAGTAAAAAAGAACTGACGTGAAAAGAAAGGAGGAAGATAACAAACCTTAGAGTTGACTGTCAGATTTTCAACGGAGGAGGCAGAACAGGCTCACCAAACGGATAGCTCACCGATCGTAGTTGTTGCCACTTTTTCTAGAGGGAATGGTGATATGGTTTGAATTTGAATAGGAAATAATTAATTTCATGTCATATATTACATCTTATTTTTGGGTGTGAAAAATATACAGTAAAATGTCATGTAAGAAAAAAAAATGTTCAAACAAAGTCAATTTTGTCAAAAAATTGTGGAAAAACCGACTTTAAAATTTTATGGGAAAAAAATATTCTTAGTTAAAAAAAAATCGGTGATTTTTAACCTTATTTACCCGTGTCCTAATGACTAATGATTACTGAATTTAGTGATGGGATGGGAATTCAAAATCTACAGAAATAACAGCATTGGCTATTGAGCGATACGATATGTCCTTGAACTTTGAAAATTAAACTAAAAAATCACCCGTTCCATGAGAAAAGGTAGGTAGGTAGCTCGGATCAGGCAGGAAAAAACCTCAACAGGTTTAAAAAGTCCTATCTATCTAAATGATACTATATAGTAATTCATTTGTAAAGGGAAAAACAAAGCAACGTGATCAGTTTTACCTTCCCTCATCGATCAACATCCCTGGGTATATCCTTTTTGATAGCACCCCGGCCGGCCCTACTAAAACAATCTTAATTCGGCATCATACCCGAACCTCCTCACTATTGCATGCACTACCACCTGCATCATAATCGATCGATATATGGCTCATCTTGTATTTGTTATCATTCATGTTTCCTCCTCGATCTCATCATATATCACAGCTGGAACGCGACCCAAACATTTATTGACTGAAGATCAGACGTGTATACTCATTAACCGTGTGCTTACAACTGTCTCGGTGGCCCTGGCTTCTACAAGATTTCATCAAACTTGTACAATCAAAGAGTGTTGGGGCAAAGAAAAATACCTCATTTTTGGCCTTACAGCATTATGTAGCTAGCTCCTCCTTGAAGAATGTTGCAAGCTAGCAATGCTTCAAAACAGAGCTGGAAATATGAAGGCAACATCAAGGTGGCTGCTACAGCGGCTTGACACCTACTAGTCTTGTCTTACGATAAAACTTGTAACCTAATATTCAAAATCTGAAGAAAGCAACCAGTGCAAAATTCTATCATCATTAACGCAGTTAGAACTTCAGATTTACATACACAGAACCTCAAAAAATGCTGCAATACCTCACAAATAAAAGTAACTTCCCAAAAAAAAAAAAGAGAGCAGTACTGCACCAGCAATAAAATAATGTTTGGAAAAACTAAACTCAGTTGTCTTTTCCAAACTGAGTACATGTACGAGAATAATCTTCCTAAAAGCAATTATAAAATAAAAGAAACAGCTGTTATATCAAGCTTCGCCTGAAAGTTGGGAAATAGAAGTAGGTGTATTGAGTTGTTATGCAGTCACACTTCTCTTGAAGATAACTGGAGGTAAATGTCAGGTTAGATTCACAATATTCCTAGATCATTGCAGCCTCATAAGAGACGACAACAGCCAGAGTCTGTCAACTATAAAATTATGGAAAACAATTGAAGGGAAAAAGGATAAGAAACTGTCACATCAACATTAGATAAAAGAAACTGTAGTATTCCAGAAAATTACAAGTACCCATTCAACAACCAAAGGTTGGTGGAGAAAGGATGGATTTTATTTTTTATATATATAAAAAAACACAATAGTTCTCTACCCAAGAGGACAAGAGTTTTGCATTGGCTTGAGAACTTCTGTTAGCAGTCAATCTATTTGTCAGAAAAAACACATGTACAGAAAGGTTATTACGGTCAAACTCCCCTTGGTGCAGCATCCTCCTCTAACTCTTGCTGTTCAAATGACGAAGCACTAGTATTAATTCTGTCATCATTATACTTAGAAGGACCTCTCTCTTCCCTAGAACTCCTAGGTACATCCCTTGGTGTAGCATCCTCCTCTAATTCTTGCTGTCCAGATGACAAAGCACTAGTGTCAATCATGGTAGTGTTGTATTTAGTAGGACCTCTCTCTTCCCTAGCGCTCTTAGGTACAACCGTTGGTGCAGCATCCTCCTTTAAGTCTTGTTGTCCAGATGACAAAGCATTATCATCAATCCTGTCACTATTATATTTGGAAGGACATTTCACTTCCCTAGCACTCCTTGATACATCCCTTTGGAAAGTACCCCTAGGGCAGTCATCCTCATCATGGGAGTTATGAGACTCGAACAAATCTTCTGCATCATGGCGGAACTGCCTCATAGTGCCACATGCATCATAATGTTGCACTCTACCCATCGTCTCAAATCTATAATGACGTTTCCTTCTATCATTGTCGCTATCCTCAAAATTACATCCCCTACCAGCACCAGCCATCTGTGAAAAAATTTCTTGACGTTTGAAGGATCTAAAGTTATTATCTGACTTCAATCTTCCAGAATACGCCACAGGGCTGCAACTCTGGCTCTGCCTAAACATTCTGGCAGGTGATCTTCGGTCCCTCCGTACATACCATGCATGGGGAGGAGAGCAAGAGCGAGATCTTGATCGGGAATTCTTGTAGGGACTTGAGAAACGAGCACCTCTACTAACAGTCTGAGAAAAGCCACGGTCTCTCCTGCTTAAGGAGTGTGATATGCAAGTGCAAGATGCACAGGCGTTGTCAGGCATACCTTCATAGTATTCAACCTTGGGGCCTCTCCTAACACGGTGCACATATTTTCCGGACCGGCATTGGCTCCAAGCATGGCCAATGCCTCTTGTTGGTGGTGTTCCCCAACGACTACCACTGAAATCATCTCTCTCAGCATGTGATCTCCTTCTGATAAAGGGCCTATACATGCCATTTGAGGAATAATTTACAGATCTCCTGTCATCATGGCAGTTCAATGCACTGCCCTCGGCAACAGAATTAGCAATAACATGTCTTGTCCTGGAGTAACCATGATCCCCTTGACCACGACAACTATGAGAATAACTATTTCTTGAATCCCGATGGCCAACCCAAGAATCAGCCCAGTGACCATCTGCCTCATTTTTCCTACGCACTGGGAAAGAAAAACCGTCCCTTCCAAGGGATTTGGCAGAACCTATATCTCTCTCAGCTCGAGAATATGAATAAGGAAGGTGATCAGATCTGAAACAAGAGTTATCAAGCAGCAATAAAATGGTGCGTTATTAGTAATGAGTTGCAAAGAAAACAAATTGGAAAACTATAAAGGAATTACCTTCGCCGCTGCTTAAAAACAGAATTCTTCCTATGAACGAGATCAAAATATCGGCCTTCAATATGTGATGATAATTTCTGTCTGGATTGCCGTGCTCCGAACTCCACTGCTACTAAACCTTTGTCATCAAGCTCATCCCTATATCCTTTTCCATTGACATCTCCTTGATGTTCACAGAACTGATTCCTTTCGGAAGCTTTTGTCTTTAAACTCAACGAGTGGCTTGGTATCATCAAAGTATCTCGTCCACGTTGTTCAACAGCTTTGTCAGATCCTGCATCCAGTGCAGTTTTTCCAACCATCCCACTATTCTCATTCCCATCTTTTTTATCAAGAGAATCAATATAATATTTGTCAACTGATCCATTGTCCAGTTGTCCAGTTTCCCAACTTTCAACTTCATTATCTCCCCAGGAACATAAACCAGACTCCCTCAGTTCCCCATCCTCAATGGGAGAATCATAACCTGACTGTAGTTCTCTTATGTTTTCCATGCTAACCATGGGTCCCCGATTATCCTGAGAGATATCTGAGCCATTAAAATCACTGGAAGGATCTTCAGAAGTAAGTTTACTAGAGCAATTAGTAGGATCTTCACCAGATGTTCTCCCAAAATCTTCACCATCTTTACTTTTTATGCCATCAGCATTACATACAGGCTTATCTAGGATTAACATGTCAGTTGAGAGTCTTGAGACAACATCAATCTTCTCAGCCTGACCACTTTGTAATGACGACTTTCCAAGTTCGGTGGAAGATGTTTTGGAAATATCTTTCTCGTATTGTGCCAACATGCTGGCAGAAGCATTAATCTTTTCCCCAACACATGTTCCAGCAATATGATCTGACCCAGGACAGCCACAATTATGATGGGTGTTCGTGATGATGACTGGAGTAGGAGGTTTTATTTCAGCAACAGCAGGATTCAAGGGTTCAAACACATTCTCCGTTGGAGTGGCAACACAAATTTTCTCAGCACTGCTGGGCCCAGAGCATTCTTGCAATATCCGTCTTTCTAGAACAAAATTGATAGTCCCAAGTTGAATACCACGTGGAGCAGATGAAACCAGTCTGCAAGACAAAGAATGAACCTTACCTCCATCATCGAGGACCGATCCTGGATCATTTATCTCAGAATTGGAGGTTTCTACTACATATGGTTCCGCCCATTCTTTCTTCAGAGTATTAAGGTCCCAGTGGGACCTGTTATTTTCTGAAGTAAGAGACCTTCCAACAACCCCACCATTCTTGTCATTAGGATGATTATGTGACAAAACAATAGAAGTATCCTGAACTAGCAAGTCATCGTCTACATTTACTGAATCGTTTTGTACGAATCTATCCCCTTCAAATGATCCCACAGTTTCTTTGATCGGTATAGCTGCAGTTGATGCCTCTACTCTTGTTGCTGCAAATTCTTCCACAAAAGAATCCTCCTTAACAATAGGATCATCATCAGTAGTCCCCTCAGAGATCATACCATTTCTAACATCATCAGAACCATCTGCAGATTTAACTTCTCCAGATCCATAGAGCTCCCCAATATTCCAGTTGGAATGAGATTGTTGACTTGAAGAAAGTTTACTATTTGCAAGATGCTCAGATTCTCCAGGGTGTGGAGAAGGGTTCTGAGATTGAGATGAGAGAGACTCTTTACGATCCGAAGAAGAGGTCCAAGGTGGTGACGAGAGAGGTTGGTGCCAAAGTCTCCTTTTCTTAAGTGGTATATTCTCCACGGTATCAGCAGACCCCCGCCCAAGAAATGCTACATTAAGCTGCCACAAAGAGAGTAAATATTTATGCTGATTTCAGACACTTTTAGTGGTTAGCAGTATATGGACCAAGAAAACATACCTTTCCAAATTCAGTAACTGTGGAGTCTTGCCTAGCCCTTTTGGGGTTATTGACTAGTTCCACATACAAGTTCATGCTTCTAACAGCTAGCTTTCTACACCACCTTGTTGTACTGATACAGCCTTTTGTTACCTTCTTCGAATGCAAGTCATGATTAATAATTCTAGTCAGTTCCACCTCAACTGTAAACTGCACTAAGAATGCTTGCAGATACAGGTAATAGGCCAAAACCTCAGAAAGCAACTATTTGACTATAATAAAAGCAGCTGCAGCATTAATATTAATGAACTAAAGGCCATGAGATAAAATAATAAGGGTGACTGGAAATTCTAGAAACTTACAAATGATACAAAGCCATCATTGGTCCTCGTTTAAACATTTAACAGAAAATATTCTTTTAAAGAAATTGAAACAGAATTCTATATGGCATTCATTGTGGCCACAAATAAGATTATATAGGGAGCCTGGAATTTTAGAAACTTACAAATTATATGAAGCCCAAATTGGTACCAATTTAAATGTTCAATGGAAAAATTCCTTATAAAATATTCATAACAGAATTCCACATGCCATGTTTTAAATGTAACCTGCAAATTGTCAAAACTCGGTCGGTGGCAAAACAAAAAGTGATATCAAGTGAATAATAAAAGCAATACAGTTTTGTCTATAAAAAAAATAGCATGTTATCTTTCCATATGCTGATGACATGACTGCATGTTACGTTGGCAGCGTTGGCGCAGATGGTGTTAACAAATGGCAAATGAAATTCTGTAAGTTCACTTCATAGTTTTGAATATGGTTGATTCCCGATAGTACACCTTCATAGCTGATGGGATACGGACACCGAAAGACTTTAAACATGACATGCCAACCGTATCTAACTCATTACTTTGATAAGTACGCGCACGACAAATTTAAACACGTCAAAGTTAGTCAGTATATTCCCATCATTCTATCGACTGATATATAATCATCATTTTGAATTAATATACTGCCAATGAAGCTAGAATAGCAATCTACATATGGTCACCTGATTACTGACACAAATAACATACAATGAAGAAGAATATTAGAATATCCAACTCCTCAGTAAATAGCACACTCCAACTTTCAAAAGACACGAAGCAACTATTTATTATACAAAATGGATAAGAAAAGTCAGCAACTTCTTGACAAAAGCAACAAATGTTTCTTTTAAGGATCCTAAAGCGGAAGATTTTATCTTTTAGCATCTTTTCACATAAAATCCTCTTTAAATTATTCCTTTCTATATGCAATCCAAATGCTCAGTTTCGTTGAATAATGATTAACGACAATAAGAAGCAAAGGCAGTTTCCTTGAATAACAAATAGGGCAACAATAAACAAGGACAGTCTCCCATTTCACCCACCAAAAAAAAAAACAAAGAATATCTTTTCTACAATCACAATCCACATATTAGGGAGTTTACATGGCCATGACTAAACATGGAGTGAGGCTGCAAATCATCCATAACTATAATTCATACATATATGACAAAAAGATTAATTCGATGAGATGTATCAAAAACTTTAGCATTCATCGCCATTGGTTCTCAAGGAAGAAATGCTTTTTATTTACCAGAAAAATATCTGTATGTTACTGTTCATCAAGCTATTTATTCAATGTTTTTATGATTAAAAGGTACACCATAAGATATAATTATTCCTTATCATTAAACTTTTATCTGAAAAATCCTAATTCTTTCCACGTTCCACATGCAAGGCCATTAACCAATCATGTTGCTTCAGTTACGGAATCAGGCAGGCCAAGCACTAAGGGTTCTTTCATAGTCCATTTCTCAGGTTTCTTTTCTGAAATTTCTGTCCTTAAGTTATCTCTTTTGAAAAATATTCCAAAAAGACTTATTCTAGTGAAATCAGGAAAGTAACCAAACGAATAATTTACTTTTATCTGAAATGCAGAATCATTTCCACTACAATAAGATTTGGTCATATTTTAGAATATATTTAGCCAAGTTAAATGTCATTCCATTCTGAACACATGTTTCCGTTGCCTTTTGAATTGAGTGTTCAAAATAAAACAAGGATTCTTCTTGCTACTCGCAACACTGCCATCACTCACATGTATAAAGATTAAAGAGGCCCATGAAATTTGACGAAATTACAGACTGCCATTGTGAGTTGTCTCAATGCTGCGAGTCGGAGGTAGTAGTAGATTGCTACAAAAACAATCCTAAAACCAAAAATGGAACCGCCATCCATTCACAAGGATATTTTAAAAAATAAAAATAACAGAAGATTCGAAACCGCTGCCCAAAGAGACCTTATATATACCTGGAACCCTAATGTCTACAAGCTCTACAAGGTTTGATGCAATTACGAACAAATGTGTGACTTCAGTAAAAGAAACAGAAGCTCATGAGCAGATAAACTAATCAAAATCAAGACTAAAAGACAATTTGCATCCCAAACTTTACACCTATGTTGACTTTTGCATCTCAAATCGAAAAAGGTGTTTAAGTACACCTCAAACTTCAATTACACGTAACAAAAAAACACATTTTCTTCACTTAACCGGTCAAAAGTGACCGGCTAAGGTTGTAATGTTTATTACAGAGGGGTAAACTTGGTACTTTACATTTATTTCACACAATCACCCTTCTCTCTCTGTTAAACCCCTTTCTCCCTCTCTGTCAAGCACATAATCACCAGCCCTCATCCGAACTCGATACGGGAAGCTGTAAACTTCCTCTTCAACCAAACAAAAGATGCAAATTCCAACAACATACCCAAACTATACAAAAAATTAGTTGCACCAATGATATCAGTAAATTCCATATAGGAAACCCCCAATGTGATCACAGTAGCTAATAATATCCCCACCCATGGAGTATTAAAGAAAAAGATTCTTTTGGAAGGATGATCTTTCTTATTAGATTGAACCCATGAATTACAGGGGAAATGAACTGGACCACATGCAAATCCTTCGAGCGTGATATTCTCCAGGAACAACTCCTTCTGGTGCTTGTTGCTCACAGTGATCGCTCCTGGCACCCCAAAATTTGAGTCCACCATGAAATCCGTGGTGAAATTGACCATCTATGCTTTCACATTCGATTTCTGTGACCAATCCTTTAACACAGCCTCCTTGTTTTTCTTTGGAGTTTTAGTTTCTTCAACAATCAAATATAATGCAAAATCAATCACAATTTCAACTTTTTATATATATATAAAAAAATTGATCATAACATAGTAAAAGTAGCATTTATCAAAACTAACAAGAGACCCATCACCCATATAAGAAAACCCAAATAATTGCCTAAAACAAATGCTTAAAAGCAAGATCAGCAACAATCAGTAAAAACCCAACCCAACCCAGAGAGAGAGAATGGCATACTTGGATCAATTTCGGTGCTAATAAGTTGTAGAACAACATTCCTTCCAATTTTGTCGGTAAAAGCATCTAATTGCTTCACAATCGTCTCCTTGAAATCCTCCTTATTCTTGTTCCTAACAGTCACCACAGCTCTTACCTTGATTTGGACAGCCTCTTCGGGGACGAATCTAAACAAATTATCGCTAATAGTTGCTACTAGAATTGTTCTCACGACCTTCCTTACTTGAATTCTCCTTTTTTCGAGAGGAATCAGAACTGGGTTGACACTATTTCTCTTATTGAAATGATTAATCAAAGTAATAGATGACGATCTTTTTCTCTAATAAGAATCCTTCCAAAAGAATCCCAAATCCGCCATACCCAAATTTTTTGGCGAAAATTTAGGCAAAAATCTCAAAATCCGCCATTTTTTGGGATGAATATTGGGGATTGCTACGAGGGACATGACGATAAAGGGGAGGAGAGAGATTATACCAAGGAAAACGACGACGTATCCGACGATTGTCAGGCCGGTGAAATTGAGAAAGCTAAGGAGTAAAGTGGAGAGAGAAATTGCGAGGGCTGGAAATTGCGAGGTTTCTCCATTTTTACTGTGTCTCAGCTTGAATGATGACTATAAATAAGATTGGCAAAATGTTAGAGAAGATAAGAAGGAAAAGACTTAAACACCCTTCAAATCCACACATGTGTTTTAGTTGGTCATTTTTGATCGGTTAAGTGAAGAAAATATGTTTTTTGTTACGTATAATTGAAGTTTGGGATGTACTTAAACACTTTTTAGAGTTCAAAAATCAACATAGATATAAAGTTTGGGGTGT
Source organism: Panax quinquefolius (assembly GCA_020205615.1). Lineage (NCBI taxonomy): Eukaryota > Viridiplantae > Streptophyta > Magnoliopsida > Apiales > Araliaceae > Panax > Panax quinquefolius. The sequence continues at coordinate 122,353,989 of CM035170.1, forward strand.
AAATTGTCTTTTAGTCCAAAATCAACAACAATCTCGCATTCAATGAAAATTTTAAGTCCACTTTAGCTTCGACCACTGAAGCCTGGTTCATCTTAACGGATCATCTCCCGCATTAATCAGAGAAAATGCTAACTAAACCTAACAAATCAGGCGGTCCAAGAAAGTGAACTGATCATCCCCGCATTCTCTTTGATTACTGATGGAAAATCAACCAATAAAAAAGCGCATAGAATCAATCAAATAATAAATACTTTCGATACCTGCTTGGTTCTGGTTCAAAATTTTCCGCTCTCATTAATGATTCCAAGCTTCAACATAATAACATACATTCAGTCGATTGAGTACTTCTGAAGGTCACCGGCAGGGAACAAAATTCGAACTCGTCATACATCCACCGTCCGATCAATTGAAATGAATATATACAATTAACTGATTACTGTAACGCTCTGTTTTTGAGTTTTAAAATTGACAGAAAAAAAAAGAAATGGATGAAAAATTTAAATTTTCTTTTTAATTCTTATGTTTGTGAGTTTTTTAATAAACGGAAAAGAAGAGAAATAGATAGAAAACTTGGTCACTTTTCTTGCCAAAGTTTTTCATCCAAAATTGGCATGATTTGGACGAAAAAAAAAATTAGAATAAATAATATTTTTATAATTCTCATATTATCCTCAACTTTTAATATAATAAATTTTAAATTACAACTCATGTCCTCAATTTTAAATTTTCTATCCTTTTCCATTAAAAACTCAGAAACAACTCAAAGAAAAACTTTAAGTTTTCTATTCTTTTCTTTTCTGTTCTAATTTAAGTTTTCTATTCTTTTCTTTTCTGTTCAAAACTCAGAAACAGAATGTAAAGGTAGATTCGTTTCTTTCTAGCTTAACTTCTTCCCCAATACTCCTACCGCGTTTTTATGGTTGACTTTTTCCCTAAATTACCCTCAAGGGGTTACCATAATTACCTTAAATACCCTTGAATGCCGTAACTTACCGTAACTTGGGGGTTGTCGGATAAAATTGAATGAAATCGAGCTGAATAGAATTCAGCTCAGAGTTGACTTGTAATTTTAATATTTTTATATGTGTTTTTTTTTTTTAAAGGTGAAATTCATTCTATCCTCTTGTGAGGAAGATTACGTAAAAATATCAAAATTGAATATTAAATAAAAAAAAATTATTAATTGATCTGAATGACAACATTTTCTATTCTAAATGGTCTAAAACGAGTATAATTGAAAATTTTAATATGCAACCTTATTTAAACATTAAAGAATAAAAATTCAAAATATGTATGAGAAAAATCGTACATAATTTTTTAAAATTATTGAGGTGGAGGTAGCATTTTAAATTGTTTAGTTTACTTTTTTCATATTCATTATTTAAAATTTTCTTTTTTATTCTAAGACTTTATCCTCATTTTAACTATTTTTTAAAAAACGTGTATAAAAGTGTTTTATTTTGGAGAAGTTGTTGGATTCCCTTTTACTATTGAGAGTTGGACTCCCTATTCTTCCTCCCCCTCTCAAATACCTTCCTTCTCCCACCTGATCTCCCTACCCAAGTAAGTGAAAGGGGAAGGAAGTAATATACATACATGTTTCATTCTTTAATCATCATGCTTTAGATGATCGATCTGTTACTTTCTATTAATAATACTCCCTATGTCCCAAATTAACTGCTAAATTTTAACCTTTTTAAGTCAAATTAACTGTTTTTAGAATTAATAATTAAGTATATATAAATATATTTCTAAAATTATAAAAATTAGAATTAGTAAAAATTGTATATATTTTCTTTTGATTATAATCTCTTCACCTATATTTTAACAAAAATAATAAAAGATTATTTTTAAAATAATTAATTTGACTTTAAAAAGTCAAAACTGAACAATTAATTTGGGACGGAGGGAGTAATTTTTATTAGTTTCAAAATCTGAATTAATTGCATCAACTTTTAATTTAAAAATATTTCAAAAATCAATTTTGAGAAGCAAATGGATTAAAAAAAAGAATCTACATTCATTATTAATAAAATTTTGTTTTTTATTTATATGCGGAGTACAACATACACCAGCATCACCGACTCTGGATCCCACGTACGTACCAGTAAAGACTACTAGTAAGATTTGGCGAAAATAGCAATTTCATCTGCTGGATTTCCAGTCATCAAACAAGTGTGTCTCGCTTGAGGCTGTTGTTCAAAAGGGAAACATCTAATGGTTGCGCCTGTTTCTTCTTTTACCTTTAATTCCTCTTTCTCACTATACCAACAAAAGAGGCAGTATGAGCTTTAAGGTTATATGATACAAAATGGTTCAGCACATAATAATAATAATAATAATAATAATAAAGAGATCAAAAGTTTATAATTAACGCAAAATCCCACTAGCTTGCATGACCAGGCATAACAACATAAACCTAAACCAACCACAGATATAGATGCCCAAATAATATAATAAAATCATAAATTTTATCTTCGTGTACCTTGCTGACCATGGACCCCTTGCCCATTTACCCTGCAAAATTGCCTCTTTGAGCTCATCATAGGAGCTTACATCCACAATGTTACTGCAAAATAACATCCTCAGTGTCAGGCTAGACATAAGTAAAACATTAGATTCAAGAGGCAAACGAGAAAAGCAAGGTGCACAATATCGACAAGCAAGATTTTTCACTCTCCAATTGCATTACAACATGCACAATTACATCACAGATGTGCTGAATTAACCCATAAACGCTAAAAGAAAATACAAACATTTGCCAGCATTTTATGGCCAACCGATAAAACGTTCAGACTAATATTTTAGTTGACGCATTCCCTTGCAAAGAAAAGACTGCTGAAAGCTGCAAAACTGCCCACACCAAACCTTTTTTGTTTTGATAAGTGAACAGTCCCCATATTATCAATCTCCACTATTTGACTTTTATTTGCATGTTTCTATGTAGTTCAAAATCTTAGCATATTGTTAGATCAATTGTGAATCATCTTGCAACACTTGGTAATCAGGGTTATCCAACCAACAACTTAAAAGTTCATTCACAATTTAAGGTTGATTTGGCCAACTATTGCTTCCTCTCTTTTTTCTGCTCGCATTCTATTGGCAGACAACCGGACAAGCATGGATTTTGGCTTGGTGACTTTTTTTGAGTTCTAGCCAAGACAGTATAAGAAGTATATAACAGACTTTTGTCGTGTTCCCGTGTCTTTAGATTTGAGGATTAGGTAAATCTGATATATCGACACCTTCTCCCACCAGACACTTTTAGACTCAAAATTATGTATGTCATATGCATAAAGAATAAAAGCTTGACCAGAAAAAATTTAGAGTAGAAGAACGCACCTATCTCGAAATGATGTTGCTGTGGACAGAAGCGACAAAATTATGTAATGTCATATGCATAAAGAATAAAAGCTTGACCAGAAAAATTTAGAGTAGAAGAACGCACCTATCTCGAAATGATGTTGCTGTGGACAGAAGCGACGACTGGATCTCATTCAACTTGTCCTTTATATAGTCTACCAAAATTGCAGGTTCCATAGATATTCCGAAAACTTTCCCTTGCTTTCCGGGGAGATCTCTTCTAGATATGACCACACTCCCACTTGAAACATCACGAGGACCAATTTCAATTCGCAGAGGAACTCCCTGCAAAAAGAAAGGTCTACTACAAGTTAACGCATCTCTCGGAAATTCTTCAGAATTGTAACCCCTCCCTGCCCACCCAACACCCAAAAGAAAGACCAAAAAAGAAGAATGACTGGCAGTTTGAAGAAACTCTTGCTAATGCAAAGCAAACAATAAACAACCCAATGTATTTCAGCACATGATAAATAATGTAAGCACCCAAACTGAATTATCAGAAGGTAGCAGCAATGCAGCATGATTCATTTCCTCACATAAGGTTCAAAAGACCGTATTAAACTTGTAACTAACGCCTTTTAGGCTTCTATTGAGGTTTCTAAATGTGATAGGCCATAACATGCAACCTGCTAAGAACGAGCATGATACATTGTACATAAGTAGGTGTTGATGTTTTGTGCATGGGTAGAGGGTGCACAACTTGCAATAGTAAAGTTTTGAGGAAACTTCTCATTTTCTTACTTCTTTCATAGGTGTGAACACATATGGGTGATTCTTTCTTCTTTTCTCAATCCTTTTCCATTGTCCTGAATAGTTTTCTTCTGTTGTTTCATATTGTTGAGTGACAATTAGCATATTGGGCAGTTATGAAGACAATTTGCCTAAATCTTAATGTAAGAGTTTATGATACCTTCATTTCCCAGAAGTTGAATTTCCATCCTGGTGTTCTCTGATCTGAGTCATCAATCTTAATTCTAATCCCTGCAGTGTGCAAAAATTCTTTGACGGATAATGCAGCATTGAGAACTCCAGTTTTCTCATCAGTCTTCTTCCAAATTGGGATAATTACCACCTGAAAGTGTTCAACAAAAACTTCAATTTTGGCAGTTGTAGAAAAACAGAAAGAGAAATCAAAGGATGAACATGCACAGCTTACACAAAATAATATCAAGTATCAACAGAAAACAAAACATTTTATTTTTCTTTTGATAAGTTCAGATGAGGAAATTTAATAGTCAACTAGATTTTTTTACAGAAATTGAATATTGCTCGAAAACTGAGAATGTTGTAGATATGGTCTTCAGATGTCATATAGATAGCATGTAAACAAGAAAGTAAATAGTGAAACTCACTCAATTTTGACAGTCTTTACTGTTTGACACTGTCATTTGACTCATTTCTGTCTCTAATTACAAGCAACAGACACAAACAGACAAGGATATATTACTTGAACAATCGCATGTTTCCTCCATCCAATCAGCATAAGTCATGATAGCAGTTATATAAATAACACAGTAAATCTTCCAAATAAAAGAACATTTTGACAGTCTCAAGTCATATGCAGGTAAACAGAAGCCGAAATATCATTAAGATAATCATCAATAAGTACTAACTTTTCTCAAATGAGCTACAAGTAGAAGACCTTCAGGTACCTGAATAGGTGCCAGCTTTGGGGGAAGCATTAAACCAGCATCATCTCCATGTGTCATAATGATACCACCGATAAAACGGGTGCTGATAGCCCATGATGTTTGCCATACATGCTCTCTTTGTCCATCTTCGTTGTCAAACTGTTCAGACATGCATATCAGGCATACTACTACTGTTATTAAGTGCCATCAAATAGGTAAAAGAAGAAAGTAAGGATGGGGAAAATCAATAGTACTAGTTGGACAGACGGGAATCATTTAAAAACATAAAAAGAATACCCTCAGCATGAAATCAACCACTTAAAATGCATAATTGAAACATGAGGTACCCATCCAGGCTAAAGGCTACAAGTAGAAAAATCTAAAAGGCTGGACACTCTAAGCAGCTGTAAAGTAACCATGCTAAAAATGTTTGCAACTCATGAATCTTAAGATTTATTCATACACTGTTCAAATTCTCCTGATAGGAGAGAGGTCAATTATATTTTGGCCAAAAATATGAATGCACCTCATAAAGGTGCTTGAAGAGCTCCTACTTTATGATTGTGGTTTTTTTTCCTACAGGTTTCTAGAATCTCCTCTCAATATCAAGTATGATACTCTAAATACTCTAAGAAATGTATACAGACAGATCAAGCTAGAAATGTAGTGCACCTCAATTAGCTAAGCACAACAAAGCAGTAAGCCCTTGACCTGTGTTCCGAAAGCACGAGAGAAGTTCTGTCCAAGGTTGTGGCTTGTCCCAGCCTGCAAGGCCTTACGGTCACCCATCATAGCTTCAATTGTATACGTCTTGGCAGCACCAGCAAACGTCTCAGCCTTGGATTTTCGACCTGCAATAACAGGTATTGCAGCTTGCTCATAAGCAAATTTTGTATAGACATCAATCATCTGTAATGCCTGCAGTTCAGAAGCCTCAATCTGTTGAGTGAAAAGAAAAAGAAAAACACGGAACCTTAAATCTCTAATTGGTATCCTTCACATAAACATGATGCAAACCTCTTTTTCTGCCTCCTCAGGAGTGGCATGAGCAGTATGCCCCTCCTGCCAAAGAAATTCGAGAGTCCTCACGAATGGTTTCGTGCGCATCTCCCATCTTGTGACATTTGCCCACTGGACAAATCATATGACAGGAAGGAGAAAGATGATAAGAAAAAATCCAGCAAAAGGCAGAAGCCAGAAAAAAAGGATGTCACGAATTGCACCTGGTTGACCATGAGAGGGAGATCACGATAACTATGAATCCACTGAGTAAACATGTGATTTACAATGGTTTCACTAGTAGGTCTAACCTGGCAGAACCTCAGGAAGAGCAGCAATCAAAGCCAAAACTCAGGTCATAATATTTCAAATGTGAACCAGCAAAATCGATTTGACCTATCAGCTATTTAAAACTAGTGTAGGAAAAACTATGATGGCGACTAAGGGGTGGGTGATAAAGGCAATAGTTGTTGAGTAATAAATGTACCACAAGTTTTTCCTCAAGTTCCTTTCCTCCTCCAATAGTGACGATGGCTAATTCTGGACTAAATCCCTCAACATGGCTAGCTTCTTTCTCTATGAATGAGTATGGTATCAACTGCAACCAATATCAGAATGCTCATCAAAGAACTGCATGTGCAATCTAGATCAACAGGGGAATAAATGAATAATTTGTCATCCATATTTCACATTCTCTACAATGAAGAACCAGTTCTAAAACAAGATTTTTTTTTTTAGGAAAGTGAATGCCAAGACTGTTGGGATAATAAATTATTACAGTTCAGCGAACTATATAACACTGCAAATTAACCTGCCAAGAGCCTAATCTCTAGGCCTTAAAAAATAAGACCTAAAAATATTAGTAATAAATAGGGGTGATCACAATGATCGGATGCTAGCTGAAATGATTTTCTTTTTCCCTTTCAGTCTAAGAGAGGAGGAAGTTGAAGAAGCATTTAAATAAAACAATATGAGTACACAATATTTCACTTATTAGCCCACTAATTTGGCTTACATGTTCATACATAAATTTGATGGTGAGGAACAAAAAATTGACCTCTAATTCATGAAAGGCACTCCCCATCTAGCCCCTCTAATTTAGATTAATTATTTTCAGTGCTTTAAATTCAGTAAATATAAAATCACTCAATCTACGTCTCATAAGTCATAATAAATATATTCCACAACTACATACAAGTGATACAGCTGCAGCCTGCAGACAGATATTACACTTAACTAAATACTCCCTACATATTGAGAGAGGAAAAGGACATACCTGGGGGAAATACATGTTACTATGACCGGTCTCCTTGAACTTAATATTTAAATACACCTGCAAATCCATCATATACAAGTTCATAAACTTTTTTCATACTAAAAATAGGAAGACAAAAAAAATTACAGGTAAAAGCTCAAAATAAAAAAGGAACTGTACCTGAATTGCTTCCCAAATGGCGTAACCGTACGGTCGAATAACCATAGTACCGCGAACCGGGCCGTAATCAGCGAGCTCAGCATTGGCGATGATATCAAGGTACCAAGCATTAAAATCATGAGACCGAGGCGCTATTACTCCCGCCTTCTTACTTTCGCGATGCTCTTCGATCTCCGGCTCAGCCAATTTCTCGGTGGATATATTGGCGGCTGAGCACCTCCATAGAGGAAGCCGGAGGCGATTCCGGTGGAAAATCGAAGGAGCACGCGCGGCGGAGGAGGTGGCGATTATTGAGGAGAGAGAGGGCAGCCTTAAAGCCCCCATTAGCGAGAGAGGAGGAGAGGGAGATGGGAGATTTGGACTCGAACGAAGAAGAGATGATGCTGATGATGATTAGATGAGGGGATTGGATGGTAGTAATGTGCATGGTTTATAATGTATAGTCAGGTTTCTCTTTCGTTGGATTTGAGCGTAGGTTAGATTCACGGTTCTTCATATGATGGTTGATTGGGCCTTGCCCATAAAATGGAAGCAAAATATTTTGGGTTCTTTACATAAGTATACAACAAATAGAAAATAATTACTAGAAAAGTGCATCAATCAAATAATTACAAAAAGAAGATAATTATTACAAAAATAAGACAATACACATTAATAAGGAAACCTAAAATCAAGAAAAAATAAGGATAATTAATAATTCAAATAATTCAAATATTTGAGATCTAACAACAAAAATAAATTCAAATTCAAAATAATAATTCAAATTTAAATACAAAATTCAAATTTTCATCAACCTCACATACACTTAAAATAATAGTCCTCCTCCACACCTCTCCGCCACCTCATTTTTTCTACTATAACCATGATCACGCTAAGAAAAGAAAAAAAAAAAATTTAAAAATAAATAAATATAAGAGATATTAATGTATGAAATATTTTATTGATAAATACTTTGTTACTCATAAATAATAAAATTTATATCCTTTGAATGAAACCTTTATACTAACATAAACCAAATCTACATTCAAACGAAATACGTAAAGATAAATTTTTAATTGGTTACTAAAAGTTCGAAGGTAACCAATTTCATTGAATGTAAATAAAAATAAACTAAAAGCATGGAAATGAGAGAGATAATTAGTTATTTTGGAATGTAATAAGATTTGTTACGTATCAAGGTAACCAAAATTTATACCACTTGATTAAACCTTTATAGTAAGGTATTTTTTAATGAATATTTTAAAGCCATAAAAGTTGATTGATTACTTTGATATGAATTTGGTTACCTATGTAAGAAGGATTATATTAAAATCATTTTATTTTTAAAATATGAACCGCCATCATTCAGTATTCATAAACACTCAATAATGAGCATGCCAACATTTTATTTTTGAAAGAAAGAGCGCAAATATTCATAAAAAAATAACGTAAGTCATAAAATTACAATAAAAACATAACATGACAAGCAATAATGAGCACAACTCTAATCAATGTTCTAAAAGAAAGCGTGAATTGATGGAATCATCTCAAAGCTAGTGAATGTGATCATAGCGGTGAACATCTGAGCAATTTTGGTGGCACAACCACAGTAAAACCAAGTGATGCCTTCTTCTTTGAAACAATTGAAGAGAGAAGTAATCACGCCAAGTATCGCAGAGGGTGCCCTTGTGAACATCGTTAGTATCCGCTTGTCAAATTTACAAGACTTGATTAGTATTTGCAGAGAGGCTTTTAAGAGAACATCGTTAGTGTACATCGTTATACGCCACCAATTCGAGTTTCATATATATGGAACTTTAGTTTGTTTTAATAGTAGATATATTAATTACTTAATTGAATACTAATACCTAAATTAAGGAATCTTAATTGAATACTAATTACTTAAATTAAGGAATCCTAAATGCACTATAATTATAAATAAATATGGAAGTATATTAGTTGTTTAAAAAATTTAATGAGGGCACTATTATTGTAATTATTTTTAAAAATGTAATATAATATGTAAATCACCCAAATATTTTTATTTGTTCTGCAGATATTGGGTTTGCTTTGATCTTAAGCCCGTCTTGATTAATTTATGAATTATTTATCGAGGTTAAATGTAACATGAGCTTCGCATGAATTAAGTTAAGTGTCTACTGTGTAAGACCGATCTCAATTTTCATGTTTTAAATAAAACATAAATAAAAGAGTTGTCGGGAAATACCTCAAGTTTATATTGATAATCTTTTGATAAAATTTAATCACACCGATGAAATCATCAAAATTAGCAAGAAGTCCCATTCTTAAGATTATAAAATTTATGATTTATCCCAAATTTTAGACAGTCCAAATGATTTGTATTAGAAAGTTAAAAAATTGTCATAATTATATGAAAGTATCTATAGTAAAAAATTAATTTTTTATAAGTAAAATGTGATATTTTCAATTTTTTATATTAATGTGATATCTATTTATTATTAATATATGAGAAAAGTATTGTGAAATTATCCCTTATATTTATAAAAACATTCATTTTCATATAATATTTTATAGTAAGATGATAGGTATTTTACCCAGCCCAACATGGGAGAGAGAGAGAGTTATTACCTTCTGTCAAACTCAATTTTTTGAAGGGTTAGATTTATCCCAAAGTTTTGATGGTCGGGATCTTTTAATATGGTTTGAGCGGAAAATTAAGTATGTTCAAAAACACTTCTATTTTATATAGATAGAAGATAGATTGTAAATTTTTATTTAACTATAACCTTGTAAAAAAAATTTGATGACTTAGATTTATTAAACTTTTATTAACATAAAATCATTGATAGAGATCATCAAATTACATAAAAATTCATATATTTAAATATTTTGTATAATCTCTTTTTTCACTAAATAAAAACATAAACAATTGATCCCTCAAAGTTCAAACACACGTGAAATGAGGGATTTTAACGACATTCTATGCACTTTGATATTTGCAGTGCAACTTGGTTGGAAAACTCAAAAATAGGCCAGTGGTGGATATCAAATATTACTTAAATATTGAAATAATAATGAATTCTAATACTAGAATTACAAAACCAAAATCTTCACTACAGAAATAAACAAACATCAAAGTGCCCCCCCAACAACAACATGTGGTGAGGTACAACAAAATGAAGAAATGCTGAATGCTGAACAAGGCAACAGTCAAATAATTGACTTAGTAATGTAATCAGGACGTTTGATGTACGAGATTATGGTCTAATAATCTCTGCAACAATGATATGGATGCCTTCTTGTGAGCTTGCAACAAACAGAGATCAATTACTTTCCCAGCTAAGGCTAAGGACTCTCCATCAAGATGAAATCAGAGAAGTTATAGTCCTTCCAGTGCATATGTGGTTTCGGTGAGTTGGGACTTCCACAAACTGCCAAGTTATGTTCACTGCTTAGCTCAAGTTTCCTGCGCTGTGGAGGTTCAATCATCAGCTCTGATATCTCTTCCAATATCAGATGCTTGGGACTCTCTGGCTGAAACAACACAAAACTAATTTTTCATTTCATCATGCATAAAAAGGCAAGAACGTAGAAATGGGACATAAAGAATGTAAAACTGACCTTTGAGTTTCTTGATTGTGGTGGAAGAGCCCTTGGTGATGCTAACTGCATTGAAAATTCTAGACAGAGATGAAAAGAAAGTTAATATCACATGAGACTATTAGCGACAGTTTGGACAAGTGTCTAGTCTGTTTACCATCATCTAGTCCAACTGTCTTCAGAAAATAATCCATATCCACAGCCTTTCTCTGAGCTTTAATGCATTTCTGATGGTCGTGCAGAAAACACTCTTCTGCAACTGAACTGGGGAAGTTTTGTTCTTCCGCAACGGCAATCAATTTCTTATCCCAACTCTTCTTTGAGAGCTGACGCACAGATGGCTTCCCTGAGTTTGTGAGGTCACTTAGAGCTTTCCTGCCACCCACTTGAGCTTTCTCTGGAGCCTTGGGGACATTTACCTTCCCCCTAACGGAAAGTTTGGTCTTAGAAACACCAAGATCTTCCCCAATAGAGATCACATTTATGGAATTGTGTTTCTTTGATGGCTGAAGTGCTGAAGGCTTTCCTGAGTTCGATATATCATTTAGTGCTTTCCTTCCACTAAGCCCAGCTTTCTTTTGTGCCTTCGATACATTGCCTTTTCCCCCTGGGGCTCCTGAGGGTAGATTTATTATTATTTAGTAAAAATCATACTGTTAAGTAGTTACCTACAATTACCAGTGAGTAAATTTGGTCATAGTGAATCCTTATTAATACATACATATGTAAACATACCATCAAGGTGAACATTTAGATTCTGATCTTGAATGAAGTGACCAGCATGTGTTGCCATGTGTGCTTTTTCCACGCAAAAATCCTCGATGCTCAGCAAAATGTAGAATCAAAAAAAGCTGAGAAGTTAAACATGTAAACAAATTAAATTAGAGAAATTATCTGTAAGGTGATTTATGACTCCAGATTCCAGGTCAGTTTAATGTGACATGTTTCAGTAATGCCGTTGGTAGTCTTTTAATTAAACAAGTACTAAACATAAACTAGATAACAAGCTCTGGAATACAAGAGCTACTTCAAATTAAACTGAAACTGTATTATAAAATATAAGTGTTCTGCTTTTATTCATTTTCTTGGACTAAGCAGCATGAACCAGTGAAGAATATTGCAAAATTTCCATTTGTTTCATCTCCTAGATGTAATTACAGAGATTAAATTCCATTGTTTTGTAACTGTTCGGTATGACACGAATCCTTATTGGATTTGGATTTAGGTATTACCTAGAATCAGTTTTGGTTTAAGAAAGTAATCTTTTCTACCCATACTCAATTTAGTATTTCTAATCCTATTTGGTTATGGATTTGCCTATGGCCTATAAATATAGGTGTTAGGATTTTGGAGAAGGGACATTCAGAAACATTCTAAGAATTCTCATAGTTCTCTCTCTTTATCTTATACTTTTCAGATATTTATTTAGTGAATTTCTTCTGCCTTCTCCATGATTTTTTCCCGATTTGAGTTTCCACGTAAAACCTTGTGTAATTGTCTTTATCTTTCTGCGTTGATTTATTGTGTTTGTCATAACAGTATCCTAAATGTTTCCCAAGCTCACATAAAATGTAATTTCAGAGATTAGATACTATAAACACTTCAGTCATGGTTTTCATAAACTCTCTTTAAAAATAAAGCATATATCACTAGCTACAATCCTACATCACAAAGTACCAAATAGTCTAAATCCAATCAATTACTGTATTTAGCTGATCCAGTTGGGTGATTACCTTCAATGTGTGCAAGTCACTACATCCTCACAGTTCCCAAGTGGCACTATATAATCCTTACTAGAACCTATGCTGGTGTTCATCGTGATTTGTATGTGTTATAGTCGCATATGTTTTTTTGAATTTGATTTGTTAATTTACGCAAGTAGGGTAATTTAAAGAATTACATAATTTAAAATTTCATACTAAAAGTTCTGCTCTCATAATATATGTGCAATGTGACATATATATCAAACTAACCTAATAATTTTCTCATTTGAACAAGGTGATAAAGAACCAGCCTCCAAAAACTACAATTTGCAAAATTTGTGCAAAGTTGTAATACGTTTACAACCACCAGTTTCTAACTTTATATTAACAGCAAAATATACTACATTACTAAATGTCATTAAATAATGGAGACGATCAGCTTCTTGGTTACGCAATGTTTATGTCTATCTTCTTCACATAAAAATCTCTCAGTATCCTCTTCTGCTTGGCACAGATAGTTTTAGTCCTGTAAATCATAAAAACTTAGGAAAACACCCCTTTTATAAGGTGATAATTTATTGAGCATGATTTTAGCTCACCAAATAATTCAGAAAGGCGAGTTATCTATCAATTAAACAAACTCTCCCAACAATATAAAAAGTATTAATTTGTGAATGGTCCTCAACAACCTAATGGAGATTAATTATTATAAAAAAAAGGGACAAAAGAATGTGAATTGTGAATTACACTCTCAAGAACACAAGCAATAATTCAAAGAAATTATGAATAAAAAGAAAAATATTCAAAGCCAATTTAACTGCTGGCAACACAGAAGAAAATATAGCTCTTCCCAAAAGAAATTACCGGGGAAAAGAACAAGTGACTGAATGTCGTTGCAGTAGTAAAGTTCATCAAAAGACTATCTCTAATCTTAGGGTTTGATTACGAAAAGAATTATAAACCCCATCAATTAAAATTAGGGATAGCAAATAAAACAAAGTATAATTATTGTTCTTATTTAATTTTCTTAAACAATTAAAGAAATATAAATCCCATCAGATAAAATTTAGGGACAGCACATAATCATATAAAAAACGAAATTGTAGAATTTCTTGGCAACGAAACAGCTTTTAGGGTTTGAGAGAGGAGACTCACAGAAGTAGTGATTTGCTCTTCTTTCGTGCTTTCTGATGAGAAATTTCTAGGGCTTTTTCAGTAGATTTCTTGCAAACGCTTTGATTTCGTCTCGCAATTTCTCCCTTATTCTTCTTAAACGGGTCGTCCAAATTTCTTATAAATGGTGAGCCTTTGTAACGGTCATATTTTTACCTATATTTACACATTAAGCCCTGTTCTAAGCCAGTAATTACAAACGCGCCAATAACTATTTCTTCTTTTTCTCTATATTTTTCTTTTTGATTTGTTTAAATTTTAATAACTACAATTCAAATTTTGATGGTAGAATTTAGGAACTTATATTTTAATTCAAAAATTTTAAATATAACTAATTATCTTTTTACATAATAAGTGAATCTCATGTTCCTCAACTTTTATAATTTATGGTGAGAGAATATGTTAGGATTTTCAAATGGTATCCCAAGTTTAGTTTTGTGTCTAAATACAAATATTATTGTTTATTTAATTGCTTCATAATTAATATTTATATTTTTCTACATGAGCAACTAAATATAATAATTATATGTATGCTTGAGAAATAAATATTTAAAATTACATTTATAACTCCTAACATTATTATGAAAAATGTATGCAGGCTTAGTTATTTTTTCTTTTGTTGTTTTCCTATAATAATAATAATAATATAATAATAATAATAATAATAATAATAATAATAATATGGTTAAATGTGTATTGAATTTAGTTGGCGTAATTTAGTTAAAAGTAAAATCAATGGCCTAAAATTTTCTACATTTAACCGCTCAAATTAAATTGGACTAGCCCAACAAAAAGCCACTTAAATGAGTACCGTCTCAAAATTAAATATACGATTTAATTTTTATAATCAAATAATTATGTATTAAATTTAAATTGATGTATATTTATTTAATTTTTGTTAATACAATTATTATAATTGTATAGTATATAACAAAAATTATAAATTAAAAAAATAATTTTAAACTTTTATGAGTTGTACCAATTTTAAAATTTAATACGTCTCTAAAATTTTAATCAAGTGAATATAAATCGAGTCCGAATTATTTATTTATTTTACAACATTAACTATATAGTGGATACGTACTAAATACTAATTATGATATACTGCCACAATCTTTTACGTGTCTTCCGATCTAACCCCAGAGCAAAAGAGCTTTTAGTTAATTGAGTTTCCTGGATTATATTAGCTTGTTGTGTACTCTATGTTGTTAAAAATTAAAATGAGGAAAATTTATATTATAAAAAAAGTGTCAAACTATAAATCATTATATTTGTATTAATGTACAAAGTACGTTATTGTGTTTACTTTAAATAATCCTCAATATATTTTCATCACAAAATATTGAAGAAATTTTTTCACGTTAATTTAAAGTTGAATATAAATTTAAATTAAAATCTTAAATATGATTTTTAAATTAAAATTAATTATATAACTAAGTAATTAAAGAACTCTTATAAAAAATAAAATTACTCCATAATACTAAAGTTTGTAAGACCATAAAAAGAGTTTTAGTTCTACTTAACATAACCCTAATACTATATAGGAGTATAAAAAATATTTTAGTAGTTTATATCAAGACCAAAGATTATTTATATATTTATATAGAAATAGATATAGATATAGGTGGAGGTTGATAGACAAACAAAAACAAATACTCCTACGAGACTTGAAAATTCTTGTATTCCTCGATGGACTGGGCCTTTAACAAGCATAAAGATATGGGTTATTTACATAAATATATAACGATTAGAAAGTAATTACACCATTAGTGTATTAGAAAATAATTACAAAAATAATATATTTTCCAATATTTATTTATAATATTAGTGCAATTAAGATTCTTTAATTTAAGAAATTAGTATAGGATTCAATTCATAATATCGTGGTATGATCTGCGCTTGTAAATTCGATTGACAATCGTGACATTTTTCTTTCCTCAGGAAGAAGTTTTTTTATATTCGGAATAATATTATCTCTTAAATAATACTCCTTTATTAAAATTACGTCGTTTTAAAAATTATTTTAAAATATAAAATAATAGTATTAAAATAGAGTGGTCACACTTGATTTCTTTTTATTTACAAAAATTTCACCCGCGATCCCACTTATTTTTTTAAAGAAATCTCCAAAATGACATAGTTTTAATTTTTAATAAATGAGTGTTATTTAAGAGAAAGTACTATTTAAGATGATGTTTTAGATCCGTACTCATTCCTCAATTACATTACATAATGACTATTTTGGACTAAAAGACAATTTGCACCCCAAACTTTACACCCATGTTGACTTTTGAACTCTAAACTGAAAAAAGTGTCTAAGTACACCCCAAACTTCAATTATACGTAACAAAAAATACACTTTATTCACTTAACCTGGCCAAAATGATGAAATTTAAGACACACGATGTGGATTCAAGGGTGTTTAAGTCTTTCCTTCTTATCTTCTCTAACATTTTGCCAATCTTATTTATACTCATCATTCAAGTCGAGACACAAGAAAAATGGAGAAACCTCGCATTTCCAAATTTCGCAATTCTCTCTCCACTTTACTCCTTAGCTTTCTCAATTTCACCTACCGACAATCGTTGGACACGTCGTTGCTTTCCTTGGTATAATCTCTCTCCTCCCTTTATCGTCAGTCCTCATAGCAATCCCCAATATTCATCCCAAAAATGGCGGATTTTGAGATTTTTGCCTAAATTTTCGCCAAAAAAATTTGGGTATAGCGGATTTGGGATTCTTTTGGAAGGATTCTTATTAGAGAAAAGATCATCTATTACTTTGATTAATCATTTCAATAAAAGAAATAGTGTCAACTCGGCCTCGATTCTCTAAAAAAAGGAGAATTCAAGTAAAGAAGGTCGTGAGAACAATTCAGAATAACTATTAGCGATATTTTTTTTAGATTCGCCCCTCAAGAGGTCATCAACTCAAGGTAAAGAGTCAGAAGCGTGATCATAGAACAAGAATAAGGAGGATTTCAAGGAGAGGCGATTGTGACGCCTCTAAAATTAGGTATACATCACCCATCTCTTTGGTAGTCGATACATGGTATGTAATTTAAATATAACTTACTAATATAACTGCGTGGTACAATACGACATAAACCGTGAGTTTGAATACAAATATTGTCTACTAGATATTATACAAACTCAAAAGGAGTCCTCATTACAATTATTATCACACTATTTCACGTAATAGTGAGGACTACTAATGCTATCCTCTCGACCATTACTCCGCTCCCCGACTCGTCCCCCTATGTTCTCATTTTTCAAGAGAATGTTGAAAGAAAGGGTGAGCTCAACTAGCCCAAGAAGAAATATTATGACTAAGATAATGCGTAATAAATTATCATTAGCCTTCAAAATTGTTAAACTAATAAAATATAATAAACATCAAGTTTAATCTGCAGTGAACAAGCAATCCATTAAAAGAGTCAAGTAGAAAATAAAATCTACTATCTTTTATGATTTAAAAGGTTTTTCATCATCGTTATAAATGAGACTCACTTTTAATAAATAATCCACATCATCGAATCACCCCGCACTACGGCCAAGGATATTCTTTAGTATCATCACCACAATTATTCACGCACTACGTGCAAGAATAGTTGTGTATTCATTAATGGTCATGATCATGCCAACAATCGTCCATCAATGCACTACTACTAATCGAGGATTTTTACCACATCATTTGTAATATTACTACCATGATTACACCAATAGTCTCTCGTCATAATCATACCAAGTCCATCTATACACTACACAGCCATGTATGACTTTAAAAAAAAATATAAATATGAGGATGATGACAATGATATAAGAATTCAATAAAACAAGTTCAAGAATTATTTTATCCAGAATTATTAACGCCCAAATTGTCAACATGATATCGTTTTGTAGAGTAATAATTCAAGAATGATCAAGAATATTTCCATGAAAAGATATCGATGAAACACAAATATCAAGGATATTCTACTAATTTCATGGAGTATATAAGTCAAAGTTTTAACCAACCTGGGTATAATAAAGAATGGAATAACAAAAGAAATCACCACGCATGCGCAGATTCAGATGTGAAAAGTTATTCCAACAAATAATAATAACGGAACTGTGTCAGTGAAATTCACAACCATGTGATGTTCCAATGTAATAATAAAGATGGAACTGCATCCGTAAAACACACGATAGGATATTCCAATGTAATGATAATAAAGATTTAACCAGTGTCCTGTAAAACACATGCATGTGATATTCCAACAGTAATAATAAAGATTTTAACCAGTCCCCGTAAAAACACATGCATGTGATGTTCCAATGTAATAATAAAGTCCGGTGTAAAACACAATGTGATGTTCCAAATGTAATAAAGAAGAATGTCACCAAGTATAGGGTAAACCATGATACAAAGTTATTCCAATGTAATAATAAGCAATGGAATAACAAAGCTTCTTCATGAATAAGAAAAAGAATAACACCCCTTATTTAGTACAACAAATAATATTCCCTACCTTAGAAGAACCGAATATCGCAAAGTGAAGTAAAGCGTATACTTTTCTTCTTTCTCTCTATAGTTTTCTCTCAAGAGTTTCAAGTGAATTCGTAAGAAAATAATGAAGGAATGAGCTTCTATTTATAGGAAAATAGAATGCATAGTAATTAATCCATGAACTATCCAGATTGATTTACTTTAAACTGACTATCCATATTTAAAGCAAAATCTTTTAAATAAAATATAATATATTCTATTTATATAAAAACATTTTACTATGCAAACACTATGCAACACTATGCAAAACACTATGCTAAAACACTATGCATAATAAAATATAATATATTTTATTTATGTAATAACTTTAATAAAAGTATTCTCATTTTTTATATAAAAGATGTTTATGCTTTTATTACGCTAATAATACGTAATAAAACAAAACGTCATTATCGCTATAATAATTCATATTATTAATCGAATAATAATGGAATCAAACCGAGTGACTTTCACATAAGATCAATAATCAATACCGGTGCTTACTACGCAACCACACGACATCGCATTTTTTTACTACCGAGTAGTTCAACAAGATTAACCAGTAAAACTTCCGCCGTTATTTCAATAAAATATTTTTGTCGCTCTTTCAATCCAACAATAATTTCGTTGTGGGTCCACCAATGATTGAGCCATTGTATTTAATATTCCTCGCTAAACCTAATATTCCCACCAATCTAATATAATATAACCACTTGCATACTTTTTGCAAAATTTATAAATATTACCCACAACTATAACATTATATCAAATTATTCCATAATATTCAAAAATAATATTTATAGAAAATTCATCTTTATTTATAAAAGTCGGGTCTTACAACCTCCCTTCTTATGAAATTTCGCCCTCAAATTAGTGGTACGACCGGTATGTCAAGAGGTAAGGATACCTTGATTTCATTTTGCATTCTAACTCCCAAGTCATTTCTCAACATCGTGGTTCCTCCACAAAACTTCGATTTCGAGGTATAACCTCGAGCGTAGAATATGTTCCTTCTTATCCAAAATTTGAACAGAACCTCTTCATACGTCAAATCTTCCGCTATTTCGTCCTGGCTTCTAACTCAATAATATGGTTCGGTCTTTCACATATTTACGTAATATGGATATGTGAAAACGTTATGAACATTTAGACATATTTCACAGAAAGCGAGTCTATAGCCACGCTTCCTACTCGATCGAGGATTAAAATGGACCGATGAATCGAGGATTAAGTTTTCTCTTTCCAAATCTTGTAACTCCTTTCCATGGAGCAACTCTTAACAACACATGATCTCCTATATCGAATTCCACGCCCTTTCGATGAAGATCAAGATAACTCTTTTGTCGATTTTTTGTGAGGTTTTTATACGTTGTCGGATCGTTTCAATCTTTTCCGTAGTCATACACGCATCAACTCCCGGCCCCAACAACGCTGTTTCACCCACCTCATCCCAAAGATACCGAGAACGACACTTTCTTCCATACAACGCTCGAATGGAGCCATGCCAATACTTGCTTGATAACTGTTGTTGTAGGAAAACTCCACCAATGGTAAGAACTTGTCCCAACTCCCCTGAAATCAAGGACACAGTAGTCTTAATAGATCTTCAAGAGTTTGAATAGTCCCTCCGATCGTCCGTCCGTCTCGAGGATGATATGCCGAAGCTAAATCGTAAGTCTGCGCCCATAGCTTTTTGCAAACTAACCCAAAATCGAAGTGAATCTTGGGTCTCGATCGTAAACTATGGATACCGCAAGATACCATGTAGCCTTACAAACTCGCTTATGTACATACGAGCAAGACGCTCAAGTGTATAAGTTTTTCAGACGGCAGAAGAAATGAGCAGACTTGGTCAATCTATCAACAATGACCCAAATCGCATCAACGCCTCGAGAAACCTTAGAAGACCCCAGAACTAAATCCATGGTAATGTGCTCCCACTTCCATTCGAATTTCAAGTGGTTGCAATGGACCTTTTGGTACTTGATGTCTCCGCTTAACTCGCTGACAAGTTAGACACCTTGAGATAAACAAAGGTTATCTCTCTCTTCATATTGCTTCCACCAAAATGTACGATTTAATATCACGATACATTTTGGTACTCCTGTGATGGATTGCAAATGGTGTGTCAGGCGCTTCCATCATGATATTATACTTTAAATCGTGGTCGTTAGAACACAAAGTCCGGAGTCGACTCAAGTATTCCTTCTTCATCGATTCTTGCTTCCTAAGATAGCACCCTTTGACTTTCTTCCTCATACGCATCGCCTCCTGTGTCCGTAGCTCGAGCAGCCTTTTAACTTTATCGATTAAAGTCTGGCTCTACTCAGATATTCGCTATCATCACACGCGCCCCTCGAGTCTTTAACTCTATCTCCATCCTTTGCAAGTCACACAAATGGGCCTCATACGACAATAACGCACTCAGATTTGCAGATATGATCTTCTACTCAACGCGCCACCTACCACGCTCGCTTTTCCAGATGGTATCGATGGTACGATCATAATCTTTCAATAGTTCAAGCCAACGCCGTTGTCGCATGTCGAGTTCTTTTGAGTGAAGAAATATTTGAGGCTTTTACGATCCAGAAGATTTCCACTTTCTCCCATACAAGTAATGCCTCCAAATTTTAAGGCAGAAGATACAACCGCTAACTCTGCATCACGAGTAGGATAATTCCTCTCATATTCTTTCGAGTTGTCATGAGGCATAAAGCTATAACTTTTCCATGTTGCATGAGAACACATCCCAACCCTTTGCTCAAGCATCATCGAGATGACAAATCCCTCCGAGCCGATGGTATCACGTAACAAAATAAATAAGTCTCCTCTCGAAGTTCTTGAAAACCTTCTCACATTCTTCGCTCCAACCGAACTTTCAGATCTTTTCGAGTCACCGAGTCAATGGAGTAGCGATTCGAGAAAATCCTTCCACGAATCTCCGATAATAACCAATTTAAACCGAGAAAGCTACGATTTTGGCCATCGATTTAGTTGTTCCCAAATTTTCAATAGCTTCAATCTTTCATTGGTCAATGATATTCCATGACTTGATACCACGTGCCCAAGGAATGCTACTTCTTCAAGCCGTAACTCACATTTCTTCAACTCGCATAAAGCTTATATTCACGGCTTTTGGAGTGTCACCTCAAGTGTTGCTTTCATGATCTTCACGCTTTTGGAATAAATAAGGATGTCATCAATAAAGACGACCACAAAGTGATCTAAATATTCCTTGAATACTTTGCTCATCATATCCATGAAGGCAAATAGGAGCATTAGTCAATCCAAAGGATATGACTAGGAATTCATAATGCCCGCATCGAGTTCTCAAAGCCGCCTTTCGAATGTCACGGGTTCTAATCTTCAATTGGTGATATCCTAACTAAGATCAATCTTTTGAAAAGAATTTGGCTCCTCAGAATCGGGTCAAACAGTCATCAATACGTGGCAATGGATACCTATTTTTGATGGTGACATGATTCAACTCCCGATAATCAATACAAAGTCGATACTCCCATCTTTCTTCTTCTTCAATAGTAACAGAGCACCCAAGGAGAAGTACTAGGACTAATAAAGCCAATGTCTAACAATTCCTCGTAGTTGGGTCTTTAACTCAAGTTCAATAGAGCCATTCGACATGGGCTTTGAAATAGGTTTTGTACCGGGTTCAAGGTCGATACAAAATTCAATTTCACGCCTCGGGTAGGCCAGAAGTTCTTCTGGGAATACGTCAGAAATTTATTAACAATAGAAATATCGCTCAAAACCGATTTATTTTTGTTTAAATCATGATATGAGCTAAGAAAGCTCGACATCCGCTTTTTCAATAAACGAATAGCTTTTATGGCTTGAGACGACCGTGATTGATTTTAATGGTTTCGTCGTTTGAATTGCATAATAGGTTGATTAGGAATATGAAAGCTAACAACCTTACGTAAAACAATCAATTTTTGTGATGATAAGTAGTTAACCAATCAATCCCCTGTAATCACGCCAAATGCAAGTATTTTTAATGAAATAAGATCGACAGTGTAATGTGAGGGTACCGATTTGAACCAAACAAGACTTATATAAACAAAGTGGATGTAATGAAGGTTTCTCCCAACTGAGTTTCCACAGATAAGTCAAAGTCTAATTTCTCCTGAGTCAAATTTAATCGATGAGCGCAAGTAGAGAAATAAAAGAATGGGTAGAACCCAGATCAAATAAAGTATGACTTCATTAGAGTTTATGATAAGCTTACCCGTGATGACCTCATTCGTTCCTCGCTTTCTCCGGGAGGTCACAACAAACGCCTCCTCAGACTACCGGCTTTGACTTTTCTCGACTACTTTGGTGCCTCCATCCTAGTTGAATTTGTCTTTCAGAATGACAAAATCGAGCTGTTGACCTTCTTCCACAATTATAACACGCTTTGACGGTATGGGCAGCTTTGATCGATGTGTCCTCTCTCCGCATTTGAAGCATATGATAGTGGTCTTTCTCCTTCCTTAACAACGGTGCTTGGTGCCGACGCCTTTCCATCATCATGAATCTCCGCTTTGAAATGTCCATTCTTATTGTTTTGGCCCCGATTACACCCAAGTGGTTACCATATCCGCCCGTTGATTCCTCCACGCTTGTTGTCACCGCTTCGATGACTACTCGCCGGTATTATAATTTTGCTTACCGCTTCTTTTTAGTCATAGGTTGACTCATTATCGCGCTTCCACTAATCGAGCCCTATTTACAACATCTCAATACAAACACAGCTTTATGAGAAATAAGATGTCGACGATTCCGACTTCAAACCTCTTAAAAACATTCGTGCCATTCTCTCTTCATTATCCACCAAGTGGGGACGCAAACCGTGATAACTCCGCAAATTTTGCCTCAGATCATGACACATACTGGCCATATTGTTTTGTTCCAACTTGATAACTCCACTTCTTCATGTGGCGTAATACTTTCAGAAAGTATTTGTCGTGAACGAACAGCCTCTCGAACTTCTCCCAAGATATCTTCAAGACAAAGAAGTCGAGTACGTTTTACCGATTCCCACCAGAATCCGCTCCACGCAACATAAAGGCAGTAGAAGGGAACCTTTGCTTCCTCAAGAGCATCCCAAGACATCAAATATCTCGTAATCTGCTTTTATCCATGCTTCCGCTGTAAGTGGTTTTGCTTCCTTAAACTCCGGTGGTCCCGGTCCTTGAATTGTTTAATGGTGACCGCCTCGAGAGTTTTTCGTGTTTCCACCCACGCTTTTGGACAGAGTCGCCTCACCATTGCGTCAGATAAAGACATAAAGCCTCCAACATTCGATCATTCATCATTCGTCAAGCAGCATTGTTTGTCAGACGAGGATCGTCGTCCCTCGATGCACATTATCCCGATTATCGATATGTGGTGAATCAACGATCGCTCAGGCTCCATTGCTATTCTCAACATTCTCGATGTCATTTTCAGATATCGCCACAAAACAAAAGATTAATTGACATGTAACAATTATCTTTATATTCTCGACCACCAAAAATAAAGACATAAACTTAGGTAGGTCATACTAACTAAGGTATTCCCTGCCTCTCCTCCTAGTACTATTCTCACATCTTAGCCAGGATCATATCCCTAAGCTCGATACTAACCGTGACGCCCCCAAAATTAGGTATACATCACCCATCTTGGGTAGTCGATACATGGTATGTAATTTAAATACAACTTACTAATATAATCGCCGTGGTATAATACGACATAAACCGTGAGTTTGAATACAAATATTGTCTACTAGATATTATACAAACTCAAAAGGAGTCCTCATTACAATTATTATCACACTATTTCGCTGTAATAAAGTGAGGACTACTAATGCTATCCTCTCGACCATTACTCCGCTCCCCGACTGTCTCAATTTATGTTCTCATTTCTCAAGAGAATAAAGGAAAGAAAGGGTGAGCTCAACTAGCCCAAAGAAGAAATATTATGACTAAGATAATGCGTAATAAATTATCATTAGCCTTCAACAAAGTTGTTAAACCGATAAAATATAATAAACATCAAGTTTAATCGCAATGAACAAGCAATCCATTAAAAGAGTCAAGTAGAAAATAAAATCTACTATCTTTATGATTTAAAAGGTTTTTCATCATCATATAGCCGAGACTCGCCTTTAATAAATAATCCACATCATCGAATCACCCCGCACTACGGCCAAGGATATTCTTTAAGATCACGACCACAATTATTCACGCACTACGCCAAGAATAGTCAGGTATTCATTAATGGTCATGATCATGCCAACAATCGCCCATCAATGCACTACTACTTAATCGAGGATTTTTACCACATCATTTGTAACATTACGGCCATGATTACAACCAATAGTCTCTCGGTCATAATCATACCAAGTCCATCTATGCACTACAAAAGCCATGTATGACTTTAAAAAAAATATAAACACGAGGATGATGACAATGATATAAGAATTCAATAAAACAAGTTCAAGAATTATTTTATCCAGAATTATTAACATCCAAATTGTCAACACGACATCGTTTTGTAGAGTAAAATTCAAGAATGATCGTAAGAATATTTCCATGAAAAGATATCGATGAAACGCAAATATCAAGGATATTCTACTAATTTCATGGAGTATATAAGTCAAAGTTTTAACCAACCGGGTATAATAAAGAATGGAATAACAAAAGAAATCACCACGCACGCAAGCTTTCAGATGCAAAAGTTATTCCAAATGTAATAATAATAATCTTAACCAAAGTGTCGTGAAATTCACACCGACATGTGATGTTCCAATGTAATAATAAAGATGGAACTGCATCCGGTGTAAAACACACAGACAGGATATTCCAAAATGTAATGATAATAAAGACGAACCAGTCCTGTAAAACACATGCACAAGATGTTCCAAATGTAATAATAAAAGATTTTAACCAGTCCTGTAAAACACATGCATGTGATGTTCCAAACAGTAATAATAATAAAGATTTTAATCCAGTCCTGTAAAAACACATGCATGTGATGATGTTCAAATGAATAATAGAATAATGTCACCAAGTATAGGTAAACCACAGATACAAAGTTATTCCAATGTAATAATAAGAATGGAATAATAAAAGAAGTTCTCTTCATGAATAGAAAGAATAACACCCTTACGAAAGTACAACAAATAATATTCCCTACCTAGAAGAACTCGAATATGGCAAAGTGAAGAAGCGTAATACTTTTCTTCTTTCTCTCTATAGTTTTCTCTGTAGAGTTTCAAGTGAATTGTAAGAAAATAATGAAGGAATGAGCTTCTATTTATAGGAAAATAGAATGCATAGTAATTAATCCATGAACTGGTCTGTATTGATTTACTTTAACTGACTATCCATATTTAAAGCAAAATCTTTTAAATAAAATATAATATATTCTATTTATATAAAATATTTTACTATGCAAACACTACGCAACACTATGCAAAATACTATGAAAACACTATGCATAATAAAATATAATATATTTTATTTATGTAATAACTTTAATAAAGTATTTCATTTTATATAAAGATGTTTCGCTTTTATTACGTTAATAATACGAATAAAACAAAACGTCATTATCGCTATAATAATTCATATTATTAATCGATAATAATGGAATCAAACCGAGTGACTTCTCACATAAGCATCAATAATCAATACCGTGCAGTGCTACTACGCAACCACACGACATCGTATTTCTTTTTTACTACTGAGTAGTTCAACAAAGATCAACCAGAAAACTTCCGCCGTTATTTCAATAAAATATTTTTGTCGTTTTTTCAATCCGACAATAATTTTGCTAGGGTCCACCAATGATTGAGTCATTGCATTAATATTCCCCCTCGCTAAATAATATAATATTTTGCAAAATTTACCAATCTATAACATTATATCAAATTATTCCATAATCAAAAATAATATTTATAGAAAAACCACTGTATAACGATACTTTCAAAAAATTTATAAATATTGCTTTTAAGCATTTGTTTTAGGCAATTATTTGGATTTTCTTATAACTATAATTTTTACTATTATATCAATTTTTTTATTATATAATATTGATTGAAAATATATATTTGAAGAAACTAAAATTCATCTTTATTTATAAAGTTAAAGGATTGGTCATGTAAATCGAATGTGAAAGCATAGATGGTCAATTTCACCACGGATTTTTCATGGTGGACTCAAATTTTGGGGTGCTGGGAGGCGATCGCATGAGCAACAAACACCGAAGGAGTTGTTCTGGAGAATATCACGCATTTCGAAGGATTTGCGTGTGGTCCAGTTCATTTCCGTAATTCATGGGTTCAATCTAATAAGAAAGATCATCCTTCCAAAAGAATCTTTTTCTTTAATACTCCATGGGTGGGGATATTATTAAATTCTGTGATCACATTGGGGTTTCTATATGGAATTCATTGATATCATTGGTGTAACTAATTTTTTTGTATAGTTTGGGTATGTTATTGGAATTTGCATCTTTTGTTTGGTTGAAGAGGAAGTTTCTGACTTCCCGTATCGAGAGTTAGATGAAATTTGGTGATTATGTGCTTGTGAGAGAGGGAGAAAGGGTTTAATGAGAGAGAGAAGGGTGATTGTGTGAAATAAATGTAAAGTACCAAGTTTATCCCTCTGTAATAAACATTACAACCTTAGCCGGTCACTTTTGACCGGTTAAGTGAAGAAAGTGTGTTTTTTGTTACGTGTAATTGAAGTTTGGGGTGTACTTAGACATCTTTTTCGATTTGGGATGCAAAAGTCAACATAGGTGTAAAGTTTGGGATGCAAATTGTCTTTTAGTCTTACATAATAGTAGTATGTGTATATGTATGAGTAATTTTTAATTTTTTAAAAATCAAATTAAAGTGTTCTAAAGCGCGTTTGCTGACTTAATTTATGATTTCTTTTTGTATATTTCAATTCAAATATAATATGACTTATTTAAATTTTGAAATCAATAAATTTTGTAGTTAATAATAACTCTTAAATAATTAAAATTTTGAAATGACTCATAGTTAACTTTGAAAAATCAAAATTATTGCTTCTTTTATTTTTAATTTGTGGAAGGAGTATTAGTACATGCATATAAATAGAGAATGATTTTAGAGGGTGGTTAATTAATTCCCCCAACATCTTCAAAAAGTCCTCGATCTTCAAAATAGATAGAAAAAAATCAGCAGTATTATAATTAGAGTTTTAAATGTGCTTGATATATATACTCTATTGTATAATTAGATTTACTCAAAATCAGCAGTATTAATTATTTAATTATAAGAGTTTTAAATGTGGTTGATATATATTCTATTGTATAATTAGATATACCGATTAAACTTTGTAAATTATTTGTACGCTTATTCTACAATTGGATTGGAATAATGAACGTGAGAATAGAATGACTCATTCATTTTTTGTTATGGAATAAAAAAAATTGTGTTTGGTTACGATTGAAATGGATTGAACCATTCTTATTTAATCATTCCAAATTTATGAATTTTATTTTTGGGGAGGAAGAATATGGAATAACTTGTTCTATTTAGAACAGAATGAATCATTCTACTCTCTATTTCATTCCTTCGATCTAAACGTAGTATTAATTAATTTCGGTATCAAAATTAAAAGGACCAACCTGGGTCATGTATGCATGCATCAGTAATGGTATAAGTAATAAGTTATATGTTCAGGCATCTCAATTATACCCAAATCATGCATGATCAAAACTCCCATCTAGCTAATTTTCGCATGTCAAATCTTAAATTAAAAGATCGAAGAGAAAAGAAAATTAACAAAATAAAGTATTACTCCACTACCCAACTAAGATCTGTAATATGAGTTTTGACCCAACGATAATATTCAGACCGACCATTCTACGTATTTGACTATTGACTATTGACTAGCTAGTATAAATTTATTTTAATCTCGCCATGCAGCCATGCAGCCATGCAGGTGCAGGCGTGCAGCCCTGGCCTTTTCCTAAAATATACTATACTATATATACTACGTACGTACTAGTTAATGTTTTGTTAATACTTCATACATACATATATATAATTTATAGTAATATTACCTTTTTCATAATGATTATCTCCATTTCTGGGCATATATATGAAAGAGATCGATCGATCGATCGATCTGGATTCTGGTATATATGAAAGCATGCATGCATGCATATACATTTGGACGATGTATAAAATTTAGTTAGTTTTCTGAGTTTTAATTATGATAATTAATAGTACTGCATGTTGCCTAGGTGTGAGCATAAGGCGGTTTGGTGCGGTTTGAAGCTCAAACGCATACGAAACCACTTATATAGGTGCGGTTTGAAAATTTTAAAATTGCATGAAATCATTGGTCGTGATAGTTGGCATATTGGTAGAATGGATTGGTACTTTATATATTTAGCTAGGCTCATTGGGTCTTTGCTATTAAGTCCTAAAGTTATTTGGGCTTAGTCCTTACTTTATCTTTGTTATATTTTTACAATACTGGACCGGGTCAATGAGCTAACCCATCATACATTTAAATATATCCATCTTTGACTTGCAATGATGAAAAAGATGATGATTGACTGTTTTAACTGCAAATCATTAATGTGGATGGGATGATTTTTGGCCGGCGGTAGAAAACAGTGAACAAAGGCGATGGAGTGGCAGGTGAGTCACCGGACATGGGGATGGGTGGTGTCGATGGGTAGTGGGTGGTACACTCAGAAGCTGTGCCCGATAGTATATCATGCTATGAGGAGGTCTTCCGGATCATGGTAATTGATATCTCTCTCTCTAAATACACTAGATATTTTTATTCCTCTATTGTTAACCTTGATATAGCTCATCACTATTTCTCACGCTCGAAGCGACTTCAAACCAGTTAAAGCCGTCTAAGTTTGTGGTGTTGATCGTGTTTACTGTGCAGGATCAAGACGTCTTACGTGATTGGGACGTGGCAGAAGATCTTGGCGTTAACAAAACCGCTTGTGATTAATACGGTGCGATTTTGAACTATGCGGTTTGGTTTCATTTAGTGCGATTTCGGTTCCAAAACCAATTGAAATAACAAACGCGTAAAATAGTTAGCAAAATCATCCACACAAACGTATTATACAGTGAACACAATCATGAAGTTAATTTAGTAAAATAGTTCCATGCATCAACAATTATATGGTTGATTAATACTATGTTATCACATTTGATATAGAAAATACCAAGCCACTCTTGATTTGCAAACATAATTAATAGTACTATTTATTCTTCATTCAACCCTGCAACATCTGTCTTCTAAAATAAAATGAGGAGAATATTTTATAGTAGAGAAATTATATATATATTAGCAAATTTGAGAAAACATGATGATTATTTGGTGCGGTTTCGGTTTTATGCGTACGGTTTTACTAGTAACCAAACCGAAATCGTAAATTTTGTTTTTCAACCCATATAAAACCGTCACATACATCGGAACCGATTTGTGCAATTTTAATTGGTGCGGTTTGTGCGATTTTTAGTGCGATTTCAATTTCAATTTGGTTTCCTTACTCAGCCCTAATGTTGCCTCCCTTTCAAATTAAAAGTCGGCAACCTGTCTGTCATATATGACCTACAAATTATAATAGTTACGTTGAAATATATAATCAAAACGTACGGTACAAATGTACGTATATTTTAGGGAATAATAATTATTAAAATTAGGTAACTTTATTGTTAATATATATATGGAGTACTATATAACGAGGGAAAAAAAAGTGTATATTTGTGCTATAGAAAAGAATTAAGGAGGGAAGGGACAACGAGGAATTAAAAAGGATGAGGAAAAGGATGTAACATTTTCTTTCAAAATTTCTTTTGTTTCACTTCATAAATTCATGACAAGGATAAATTACTTAATCCTATAATTACATATACATATATATATATATATATATATATATACGTACGATGTACATTTAATTATACTCACTTTAATAAAATTAAATTAATTATTTAAATTTTGAATTTTAATATTTTATAGATTAATTTAAAAATATTTTTGAATTATGGGGAATTTATTTTAAAACAAAGTTAGGTTGGAAATGTAGATGTAACTAAGATTTTCAAAGGGATTTCCTTCCTTCTCTTCTCCGACGAAAGTTTGGCACCAGCTACCCAGCTAACAATTTATTTCACATGTATTCCATATACTTTAGCTCAGACATCAATTAGTTATACTAGTAAATTATGTAATACTTCATCTCTTCTAAAATTAGAGATATAATTTAACTTTTGAAGTCAAACGAAAATATATTAAACTTTAAATTGATGTGAATTTATTTAATTTTAATCCATACAATTATTATAATTATATACTATATAACAAAACTATTAATCATAAAATTTATTTATTTTTCATACCAATTTTAAAATTTAATACGTAGTCATTTGAACTTAAAAGTCAATTGAATATCTAATTTTAAAGCGAAAAGGGTATATAACTCAGTAACGATTAAAAGTAAGACAACGATTGCGAACAATTATTGATAATGTAAATTTTGATAATCAAACAATTATGAAATATTCACAAAATTGTCCCCATTATACTTAATGCTCTCTTGTTCCAAAGTTAAAGATATCATAAAATATTTTTTAAAGTTTATTTTTAAAATATACCCCGAACATTAATTAAAATATTATAATAGTGCCATGATAATAATCATTTTAGTTAAGATATAAGTAAATGACATATTAAAAACTTTGTGACTTTATGGTTTAATAAATATATTTATAATTTTGGAACAAGAGGGAGTGTAAAAATAATTGTCATATACGACTCTTTGAAATTTTCTTATAGTAAGGTTGTGTAGGACATAGTTATGCTTTCTCTTTTACTGATTTATAATTTTCTATCTTATTTATTTATTTATTAATATTTTTGGGATAAATTTGTAGTATGATCACACGTATAGTATGAGCCATGAGGTCTACTTTATATTGTTTCTGATAGTTGTACGCATCAAGTGATAATTGCAATTCCAATAAATACAAATGTAATAGAATGTATGTTTAACCGTGCATATATATATATATATATATATATATATATATATATATCAAGTTGGATCAGGTTCGGACCTTTTGGATTGGAGAAAATTCGGACCTTTTTTTTTTGTTTTTTTTGTTTTTTTTTTAAAAAACAACTAAAAATAAATAAATAAAAAATTATGAAATTAAAATTTTTTTCATAATATAATGTTTTGGACGTGATTTGAATACCTATCCAAAAATGGTAAGATACGATGCGCATGCATGTACCACCATATTTTGTTGGCTTAAATATGAATTAGTACCCTAAACTATAGGGCATATTCCACTTCGGTGATCCACCTTTTAATTTTGTCAATTTTTTCAATTACATAAATTGAACACGCCACGTCAGCTCGTCAGCTTATTATGTGGGGCCTTAAGAAGCTTATGTGGCAAAAAAAAATTAATTATTAAACAAAGGGCAAAACAGTCAAAATATAAATTAATATTTCTAATATTCCATTTTCAATTCCATTTTCTCTTTCTCATCTTCTTCACTGCAATCAACAATGGCGACAACAATCAACACAAACCGAAAATTAAAGACCAATTGTCTATAACCCAGCCATCACTTTTCCGGCGACCTCCATAGCCACCACCTCCACCAATGACACGTAAGAAGAGAAAAAATCGGAGAAAAGTCGGAGAAATCATTTCCCGGAGCAAAGTCGCCTCTTCTTCTTCCTTTTCGTTCCGCCTTCATCGGTCCTGGAGCAAAAGTCACCGGAGCTTGGATCCAAACTATATAAAATCTATACTAATACCAGATCAAAAACAACAAAAAATCTAAAATCATCAACCATCCAAACTGCCAAATTAAATAAAGACTATACCGGAATCAAATAATGAACACTAATAAAATAATTAATAAATCAAGAGGCTAGATCGAAAGCACATAAAGACTATACCAGAATCAACCCACTGGCAACATTCGATCCAACATCTAAACTGGCTTCAGTTTGGCCTTCATTTGAGTCCGATTGATCGTGCGTCTTGAGTCAAACCAAGACTGGAACCAAAAAAGGAATCTGTTCATTGAAGGACGTGGAGATGTGTCTTCTTCTCCATGACTTCTTCTTCGGCGATTTCTTCTTCGGCTAAGGTTTTTTAGAAAGATTGGTGGGTTTTTTAGATCGAGGGTTTGCAGATGTGAATTATTTGTTGGAATGAATTTTAAGTTAATGTTTAAATTAGGTTTGGACCATTTTGCCCTTTATTTAAACAAATTTATTTATTTAATGATTAAAAAATTATTTATTTGTCACGTAAGCTTGTTAAGACCCCACTTCAATTAGCCACGTCAGCAATTTCTGACGTGGCGTGTTCAATTTTTTCAATTGAAAAAAATTGATAGTTTAAACACCTAATTGACAAAATTAAAAGGTGGATCACCGAAGTGGAATATGCCCTGTAGTTTAGGGTACTAATTCATATTTAAGTCTATTTTGTTATACGTACCCAAATCACACACAAAACACTGTATTATGAAAAAAAATTCAATTCCATAATTTTTTATTTTTTATTTTTAGTTGTTTTAAAAAAAAAAAAGTCCGGATTTTGGTCCGGTCCGGGAGTTCGTCAGGTCCGGACTCCCGTATTTTCTTAAAATGCGGATTTTTTTTTCTTTTTTAAAACAACTAACAAAAAAATTTAATATTTTATGGAACTGGATTTTTACATAATCTGATGTTTTAATCTCAGTGCATGTATATGTAGGTATGGCGCCCCAAAAAATAGGTATACATCATCTATTACGAGTTGTCAATACATGGCATGCGAAACAACTACAACTTTATTATTACAACAAGAAAGCGTGAGTTTGAATACAAATATTATCTTCTGCATAATATCTATACTCAAATAAATCCTCATCACATTTATTGATACATTATTTTACAAAAAATGGTGAGGACTACTAAATAATCCTTTCTAAAAACTTCATTCCATACCACAGAGCTAAATACTCATTTATATTCTCGCCTCCTGAGAAGAAAAATGGAACAAAAAGGAAAAGGGTGAGCTCAACTAGCCCAAGAAAGAATATTATGACTAAGATAATATACAACAAATTACGTTAGTCTCAACGAGGGAAAAATCTAATAGAATACTGATAGACAACAAATTTTAAATCAATATTCGCAGCCGGAAATAATAATTCATTAGAAGAGTTAAGTAGAGAATGCAAACTACTATCTTACATGTATGAATTTAAAAGTTCATCGTCTATCTTTTATCCTGTAACATCAATCAATATACATCCGGAATCAAATATTCATCTTTTGCACTACAAAGCCAAAGATATTCATCGATTGGTCAGTGTTCATCTAAACACTGTTCATCTTTGCACTACTGTACCAAAGATATTCTTCAGAAATCATTCATCTTTGCACTACTGGTGCCAAAGATATTCAATAATATCATCATTTAAGACCGAGGATGATGAAAATATTTTTTTAAAGAAACGAATCCAGTGAAACAAAATGACAAGGATTAAGGATTAAGGATTCAGTACTTTATTTTATCCATGTTCAAAATACCTCAAAAATAATCATAGTGGTGTAAAATTCAAGAATGATCAAAATATGGATACAATCAAAAAGCTAGTATCCGAATAGATATTTTGGACAAAAAGAAGAAATTTTATTTTTCGGTGAAATGTTATTTTGCATAGTAAAATGTTTTAAATATGGACCGTCGATTAAAGTAAATCAATTTAGGCTTTTCATGGATTGAATTCTTATGCATTCCATTTTCCTATAAATAAGCTCATTCCTTCATTATTTTCTTACTTAATTCATTGAAACTCTAGAAAGAGAAATTATATAGAAGTTTATATAGAGAAAGTTATAGAAAAGAAGAAGAGTATTATAACTACTTCACTACTTCTATATTAGGTTCTTTTTACGGTAAAGGTATTATCCTTTCTTCTTGAAGAGAACACATTATTCCATTCACTATTATTACATTTGGAATAACTTTTGCATGCAAATGGCATACCCTATCATAACTTTTGTATCGCGGTTTACCTATCTTGGTGAAATCCTTATGTTATTCCATTGCTTATTATTCATTGGAATAACTTTATATCTGTGATTTTACCCTATACTTGGTGACATTCTTCTATTATTACATTGGAACATCCACATGCGTGTTTTTTGGGACTGGTTTAAAATCTTTATTATTATTCATTTGGAATATCCTATGTCGTGTGTTTTACACCGGATCCGGTTCCATCTTTATTATTCTGTTGGAACATCCCGCTTCGGTGTAATTTCACGACGACTGGTTAATTATTATTATTACATTGGAATAACTTTGCCCATCGACTGCATGCGTGGTGATTTCTTTTGTTAATCCATTCTTTATTATACCCGGTTGGTTAAAACTTTGACTTATATACTCCATGAAATTAGTGGAATATCCTTGACATTTGCGTTTCATCCAAAGATCCTTTCATGGAAATATTCTTCAAAGATTCTTGAATTTTACTCTCACAAAGCGAAGATCATGTTGTGATTTGGACGTTAATAATTTTCGGATAAAATAATTCTTGAACTTGTTTTATTGAATTCTTATATCATTGTCATCATCCTCATGTTTATATTTTTTTAAAGTCATCCTCATGGCTTCGTAGAGCATGGATGGACTTGGTATGATTATGACTGTGGATTATTCGGTGTAATCATGGTAGTAATGTTACAAATGATGTGGTAAAAATCCTCGATACGTAGTAGTAGTGCATTGATGGACGATTGTTGGCATGATCATGACCATTAATGAATACACAACTATTCTCGGCCGTAGTGCGAGAATAATTGTGGTTGTGATATCTAAAGAATATCCTCGGCCGTAGTGCGGGGGTGATTCGATGATGTGGATTATTTATTAAAGTCGAGTCTCAAATTTATAACAAATGATGAAAAACCTTTTAAATCATAAAAATAGTAGATTTTATTTTCTACTTGACTCTTTTAATGGATCAGACGTATTTAGCTATGATTAAACCTGGTTTATCATTGTATTTTATCGGTTTAACATTGTTGAAGACTATTGATAATTTATTCGCATTATCTTAGTCATAATATTTCTTCTTGGGCTAGTTGAATTTCACCTTTCTTTCATTCTCTTGAAATGAGAATATATATTTGGGACGAGTTTGGAAAGCAGTGATGGTCTGAAGATAAGATTAGTAGTCCTCACTATTCGTGAAATAGTGTGATAATAATTGTAATGAGGACTTTTTGTTTGAGTTTGTATAATATCTAGTAGAGCGATATTTGTATTTAAACTCACAGTTTATATCGTATTATGAAGGCAGATTATGTTAATAAGTGTATTTAAATTACATACCATGTAAGTGGACCCAAGATGGGTGATGTATACCTAATTTTTGGGGGCGTCACATGTTAGCCCATAAATGCAAAAAACGTTTTTCTTTAAAATAATAATTAAAACTTCCAAAATCAATTATTTGAGCTTTGAACTTCAATAATTCACAATAAATAGCCCTTTTATCAGAAAATTCGAATCTCACTTGCGTTTTTATAGGAAATTCAATTCTCTACAACTTTACTGAAGAAAGTTTTCCGAATTCCAAATGTAAATTGGCCGAAATCCACAAACGGGCAATTTTTACAAGCTATAATCAAATTTCAATCAATAAATAGGGTTGGCAAACATGTTTAACATGTTTTAAACATTTATTGTAACAAAAAATACTCTTCCTCCTCGTATACTCATATATCCCACATTCGTTGTAAAAATATCACCATTATTATATTATTAAAATATAATAATATATTTAAATGAATTATTTTATCGAAAAAGATAAAATTTCAATTTTCAACAATTGTCACATTAAAAATTTTCTCCATCTATATCCACATAAAATTAATATTTTCTCATCATATGAATCAATAATTAATTATTCACAAATAATATTACAGAACTCACAATATCGATAACGAGTGCGGTTCCGGGAGAGAGGGCTTTCAATAAGAATTTCTCCTTCTTGGTAGCTTGATTAGGTGACCAAACCTCTCCTTAAATAGAACTTTCTAGACATTGCCAATAATGTTATCTAATAATATTATTCGAGATAATATGAATTATTGCTTCGATAATGAAAAATATTGTGTAATGACAATTATTGAAACAACAAAGAATATAAAATATCAACGCAAAGAATTATTAACTCAATAAAATACGTAATAAAGAATTACCGTAACCATTATTGAGTAAGTGCCTTCTTACGTAAGAATCAATAATTAGTGCAATACCGGTGCTTTCTTGTGTTTTAACCACCGCAAAGTATTTTAACAAAGATTACTTGATAATAACTACGTAGTTATTTTTAACCAACTTATATTTTGTCGTTTTCTTCATCCAATCGCTTTCAGTTATGGGGCCCACACATGGTCGCTTGTGGCGCATTTAATATTCCCGACAAGACGTAATATTCCACGACCAAACTAATATTCCCAAACAACAATGAATATTTTATAACCACTTTTATTTTGAAATATTTGCGTATTTTACCCCTAACTATCCACATTAATCACATCAACCCTTACTTATTTCAAAATAATAAATAGAAAATTAAATTTCATTAATAATAAGTTGGGGTCTTACAACCTCCCTCCTTATGAAATTTCGTCCTCGAAATCGACGACGACTGGTGTTTCAAAAGGTGAGGATACCTCGCTTTCATTTCCGCTTTCCAATTCCGTGTCATTTCCTCTATAGCATGATTCCTCCACAAAACTTTAACTTGTGGTATGACCTTTCGCAAGTAGGACATGCTCCTTCCTATCCAAGATCTTGACAGTACCTCCTCATACGTTAAGTCTTGGCTATTTCGTCCGGTTCTAATTCTATAACGTGGTTCGGGTCTTTCACATATTTGAAGCATGATATATGAAACACATTATGAACACGAGACATACTTGGAGGTAACGCAAGATCATAGGCTACATTTCTACTCGGTCAAGAATTTGAAATGGACCAATAAATCGTGGATCGAGCTTTCCTCTCTTCCCAAATCTTGTAACTCCTTCCATGGAGCAACTCGCAACAATACATGATCCCCTACACTAAATTCCACGTCCTTTCGATGAAGATCCGTGATAACTCTTTTGTCGATCTTGTCTTGGTTTGTATACGTTGTCGAATCATTTGAATCTTTTCGGTAATATATATGTACTTAACTTTCGGGTCCCAACAATGTTGCTTCACCCACCTCATCCCAACATATTAGAGAACGACATTTTCGTCCATATAATACTTGAATGGAGCCACAATTTATACTTGCTTCGATAAGCTGTTGTTGTAGGAGAATTCCACCAATGATAAATACTTATCCTAACCGCCCTTGAAGTGCAGGACACGTAGTCTTAATAGATCTTCAAGAGTTTGAATAGATCCTCTACGATTGTCCGTCTCCGTTTGGGGATGGTATAGAACTAAATCGCAAAATCGCTGCCCATAGCTTTTTTTGAAAGCTAACCCAAAATCTTGAAGTGAATCTTGGGTCACGATCCAAAACTATGGATGTGCATGCCATGCAACCTCACAATCTCATTCACGCACATACTATCAAGACGTTCAAGGAATAAGTCTCCGATCGGCAAGAAATGAGCAGACTTGGTTAATCTATCAACAATAACCCAAATAGCATTGATGCCTTGAGAAACCGTAGAAAGACCCGTGAACGAAATCCATGGTAATGTGTTCCACTTCCATTTGGAATCTCAAGTGGTTGCAACGGACCCTTAGGTACCGGATGCTCGCGCTTTTACACGTTGACAAGTTAAACACATTGAGATAAACTTTGCAATCTCTCTCTTCATATTGTTCCACCAAAATGTATGTCGAAGATCACGATACATTTTAGTACTTCCGGGATGGATTGCAAATGGTGTATTGTGCCTCCATCATAATCTTGTACTTCAAATCGAGTCGTTAGGAACACAAAGTCTAGAGTGGACTCAAGTATTCCTTCTTCATCAATTCTCGCTTCGGAATAGCTCCTTCTTGTACTTTCTTCTTCATACGATCTCCGAATTCGGTGGCAGAAGCAACCTTAACTTTTTCTATTAAAGTTGGTTTCTATCGTATACTTGACATCATCGCACTCGTTCCTCAAGATATGATCTTCTACTCAACGCGTCAACTACCACGTTCGCCTTTCCGGGATGGTATTGAATAGTGTGGTCGTAGTCTTTTAATAGCTCGAGAGCCAACGTCATTTGTCCGCATGTTGAGTTCTTTTGAGTGAAGAAATATTTAAGGCTTTTATGGTGCGAATATATCTCCACTTTCTCCCCATATAGATAGTGCCTCCATATTTTTAAGCGGCAAACGATCGGCCGCTAACTCTAGATCATGAGTAGGATAATTCCTCTCATACTCTTTAAGTTGTCGCGAGGCATAGGCTATGACTTTCCACGCTTCATGAGAACACATCCTAACCCTTTGCTCGAAGCATCATCAGAGATAACAAATCCATCCGAACCGGATGGTATTGTTAGAACAGTCTTAGAAATAAGTCTCCTCTTAAGCTCTTGGAAACTCTTCTCGCATTCTTCACTCCAAACGAATTTTGTATCCTTCCTAGTTATTGAAGTTAATGGAGTAGCGATTCGAGAAAACCCTTCCACGAATCTCCGATAATAACCAAAGAAAGCCCAAAAGCTACGTCTTGATCACCGACTTTCGGTTGCTCTCAACTTCAGATTGCTTCAATCTTCACGGATCAACGGATACTCCATGTTTCGACACTGCGTGCTCCAAGGAATGCTACTTCCTCAAGCCCGAACTCGCATTTCTTCAATTTGGCATATAGTTTGTTTTCACGAAGCCTTTGGAGTACCAAACTTCAAATGGTGCTCATGATCTTCACGACTTTTGGAATATATAAGGATGTCATCAATAAAGACAACAACGAATCGATCCAAATATTCCTTGAATACTCGGTTCATCATATCCATGAAAGCCGCGAGAGCATTAGTTAGTCCGAAAGACATGACTAAGAATTCATAATGCCCATACCGAGTTACAAGGCGATCTTTGGAATATCCTCGATTCTAATCTTGGTGATGATATCCGTAAGCTAAGATCGATTTTTGAAAAGAATTGTACCCCTTGCAATTGGTCAAACAAGTCATCAATACGAGGTAGAGGATACCTATTCTTGATGGTGACATGGTTCAATTTCGATAGTTAATACAAAGTCGCATACTCCCCGTCTTTCTTCTTTACAAATAAAGCAGGAGCACCTTAATGAGATGTCTTTAGGGCGAGATGAAACCGATGTCCAACAATTCTCGTAGTTGGACCTTTAACTCCTCAAGTTCAATAGAGCCATTCGATATGGGGTTTTAGAAATGGGCTTTGACTCGGGTTCAAGATCAATAAAGAATTCAACTTCACGTTCGGGGTAGGCAGGGAAGTTCTTGGGAAATACGCCAGAAAGTCAATAACAACAGAATATTATTCAAATTTGGCGTGTCTTTATTCAAATCCATAACATGGGCTAAGAAAGCTTGACATCCATTTTTCAATAAGCGAATAGCTTTATGATTAGATATGACGTTGATTGATTTTAATGGTTTAGTTGCTTGAATTAGACAACAACGGGTTGGTTAGGAATATGAAAACTAACAACCTTACTTAAAACAATCAATTTTGGCATGATGAGTAGTTAACCAATCAATCCTAAAATCACATCAAAAGCAAGTATCTTTAAAGAGATAAGGTCAACGGTGAGTAATGGTGACAACTTGAATCAAACAAGATTTATAAGCGATTGGATGTGATGAAAGTTTCTCTAACGGAGTTTCCACAGATAGGTCAAAGTCTAATTTCTCCGAGTCAAGTTTAAGCGTTGAGTACAAGCGGGAGAGATAAATGAATGGGTAAAGACCCAGATCAAGTAAGGTATAAACTTCGCAAGAATTTATAAATAGCTTACCCGTGATCACCTCGTTTGGGTTCTCGCATTTTGACCCGATCCACAACAAACGCCTTCTTCCGGAATCGTTGACTTTGACTTTTACGGGGACGATCTTTTGAGTCACCGTCCCCATTAAACTAGGTTTCGCTTCTGCGTACAATCTCGGCGATAAGTCCTTCCTTTCCACAATTATAGCATACCTTGAGGCTCGAATCGTTGTGGACGGTTTGGTGATATGTCCTCTTTCCCGCATTTATAAGATATAATGGGTGGTCGTTCTCCTCCCTTAGAACCGATTCTTTTGCAACGTGCTTTATCGTCTTCATACGGTCGTTGTTAAATCTCCTCTTTTAAAATCTCCTCGACTCGCTTCTTACGCTTTTCATGGCCATGATTACCACCAGAGTGGTTACCATTTTTTGTCCGTCTGCTTTTCTTTCTCATTTGGTTATCATTATTACATTGATCGCTATCTACCAGTACGATCCGGTTGTGGTCCCTCGGTTGACCGTACTCGTTATCTCGCTCTAATAATTGAGCCACATTTATAACATCCGAATAGAGAAAGTTTATGAGAAATGAGATATCTTGACGTATCTTGGGTTTCAAACCTCTAAGAAACATCCGCGTCATCGTTCCTCATTCTCCACCAAATGAGGTGCAAACTGGATAACTCGCAAACTTTGCCTCATCTTGAGACACCGCGTCGTGTTATTTTGCTCTAATCGATGAACTCCACTTCCTTCATATAATGAACACTTTCGTGAAAGTATTTGTCATTAAATAGTTTCAAACGTTTCCCAAGACATCTTTGAGTCTTGCGGTGGATGGGTGCAACCATAGACTCCCACCGATGATACGCCTTCGCCACGGAACATAAAGGTGGCGAATGGAACCTTCGTTCTCCGTGCATCCCAAGACATAGAATATCTTGGTAATTAATGTTTGACCCATGTTTCCGCCGCATGATCGGATCCGCTTTCCCTTAAATTTGGTGGTCCCGACTCTTTGCTGCTTGCTTTCGTGATAACCCGTGAATTGCTATCATTTCTCCTCCTGTATTTTGAACATGAGTCTCCTAAATCGATTTTGCATGAAGCGCAAAAAGCTTCTAAACATCATCTCGTTCATCATCACGCTTTCGGTGGTGTTGTTCACGGGAGGAACATTGCCCGACTGTTGCACGTTCTCCTCGTTGGTGAAGTCTGCGTCTCCACTGGTCTCATTTCCATTGTTAATATTCTCGATCGACATTCTCAAATCTATCATAAAACAAGGGTTAATTAAGGAAATCAATATATCACATAATATCCCTATATCTTGACCAACTAAAAAATAAGCTTAGGTAGGACACACTTTAGCGAAGGATTTACTCGTCTCTCCCTCCTAGTTCTATTCCCGATCTCCATGGAGATCATATCCCTAGCTCGATACTAATTTATCGCGACGCCCCAAAATAGGTATACATCACTCATTACGAGTTGTCAAATACATGATGTAAACAACTACAACTTTATTATTACAACAAGAAAGCGTGAGTTTGAATACAAATATTATCTTCAGACAATATCTATATTCAAATAAATCCTCATCACATTTATTGATACATTATTTTACAAAATGGTGAGGACTACTAAATAATCCTTTCTAAAACCTTCATTCCATACCCAGGCTGCATTTTCGCTTATATTCTCGCCTCCGAGAAGAAAAATGGAACAAAAAGGAAAAGGGTGAGCTCAACTAGCCCAAAGAAAGAAAGAATATTATGACTAAGATAATATACAACAAATTCAAGTTAGTCTTCAACAGGAAAA
The DNA here is from genome assembly GCA_020205615.1 of Panax quinquefolius. Lineage (NCBI taxonomy): Eukaryota > Viridiplantae > Streptophyta > Magnoliopsida > Apiales > Araliaceae > Panax > Panax quinquefolius. Next base: position 122,396,214 of record CM035170.1, read on the forward strand.
ATCTAATAGAATACAATAGACAACAAATTTTAAATCAATATTTATGTGAAATAATAATTCATTAGAAGAGTTAAGTAGAGAATGCAAACTACTATCTTTTATGTATGAATTTAAAAGTTCATCGTCTATCTTTTATCCACGTAACATCAATCAATATACATCACGGAATCAAATATTCATCTTTGCACTACTGTGCCAAAGATATTCATCGATTAAGTCGTATTCATCTAAACACTGTTCATCTTTGCACTTCTGACCAAAGATATTCTTCAGAAATCATTCATCTTTGCACTACTGGGCCAAAGATATTCAATAATATCATCATTTAAGATCGAGGATGATGAAAAATATTTTAAAGAAAGCGAATCCGGTGAAACAAAATGACAAGGATTAAGGATTAAGGATTAAGTATTTTATTTTATCCATGTTCAAAAATACCTCAAAAATAATCATAGTGGTGTAAAATTCAAGAATGATCAAAACATGGATCAATCAAAGCTAGTATCCGAATAGATATTTTGGATGAAAAAGAAGAAATTTTATTTTTAAATTGAATAGTCTCAGATATCGTGATATAGTAACTGAATAGTAACACCAAAAGATAGAAATTTCCCAAAAACATCTTCACGCTTCATTTAATAAGAACTCGTGAATAGTAACTCGTGAATAAGTAACTCGTGAATAAGAACTCATGAATAAAGAACTTCGTGAATAGTAACCCCGACATGAAAAAGTTCCAAATTTGATAAAAGTTTCAACCAATATTTCAAAGATAATGATATTGAAGAAATAATATCATTTGAGAAGAAAATAACATCCCTTTACCTCGAAAGATTAAGATTTCTAATTTGGAATAAGGGTATAGTCTTTGAAGGAACTTACTGCGTCTAACAATACTCAAAGTATACTCAAAATACTCACAAGAATACATTTCGATAATATAGAGAGAAAACTTGATTTGGTGTGATTTTCAATTCTAACCTAAGACCCTATTTATAGGAAAACGCTAGCTAGAACAAAAAGTTAGAAAATTTAATAAAATATTAATATATATTATAAATTTCCTTAGCCCATCTTTGAAGATCTGATTTCAGCAATTAATATCACATGTTAGCCTACTTAAATGCAAAAAACGTTTTTCTTTAAAATAATAATTAAAACTTCCAAAAATCAATTATTTGAGACTTGAACTTCAATAATTCACAATAAATAGCCCTTTATCAGAAAATTCAGAATCTCGTGGGTTTTATAGGAAATTTAATTCTCTACAACTTTGCGGAAGAAAGTTTTCCGAATTCCAAACAGAAATTGACCGAAATCCACAAACGGGCAATTTTACAATTTATAATCAAATTTCGATAATAAATAGGTCGCCGACATGTTTAACATGTTTTAAACATTTATTGCAACAAAAATACTCTTCCTCCTCGTATACTCATATATCCCACATTCGTTGTAAAAATATCACCATTATTATATTATTAAAATATAATAATATATTTAAATGAATTATTTTATCGAGAAAAGATAAAATTTTAATTTTCAACAATTGTCACATTAAAAATTTTCTCCATCTATATCCACATAAAATTAATATTTTCCTCATCATATGAATCAATAATTAATTATTCACAAATAATATTACAGACTCACATGATATCGACAATGCATAGCGGTTAAAGGAAAGGGAACTTTCAATAAGAATTTCTCCTCACTGGCGCACAATTAGGTGACAAACCTCTCCTTGTATGAACTTTCTAGACATTGCCAATAATGTTATCTAATAATATTATTCAGATAATATGAATTATTGCTTCGATAATGAAAAATATTGTGTAATGACAATTATTCAAAAACAAAGAATATAAAATATCAACGCAAAGCAATTATTAACTCAATAAAATCTCGAAGCGGTAATTATCGTAACCATTATTGAAGAAGTGCCTTCTTACGTAAGAATCAATAATTGGTGCAATACTGGTGTCTTCTCGTGTTTTAACCAACGAGTATTTTAACAAAGATTAACTTGAATAACTATTCCAAGTTATTTTTAACCAACTTATATTTGTCGCTTTCTTCATCCAATCGCTTTAAGTTATGGGGCCACACATGGGTCGCTACCGTCGCACGAATATTCCCCAAACGATCTGAATATTCCACGACCAAACGAATATTCCCAAACAACAATGAATATTTTATAACCACTTGCTTATTTTGAAATATTTGCGTATTTTACCCTAACTATCCACATTAATCATATCAACCCTTACTATTTCAAAATAATAAATAGAGAAAATTAAATTTTATTAATAATAAGTTGGGGTCTTACACAGACTGTATATACATTTTTTGGTATAGGTATCCAAAATACTCCCAAAACATTGTATTATGGAAAAATTTCGGTTCCATACAATATTAAAAAAAAATTTAGTTGTTTTAAAAAAAAAAGCAAAAAATAAAAAATAAAATATAGGGTCCGAATTTTCTCCCGAGAGTCCGGACCTGACCTATTTTCTATATATATATATATATATCGGTCCGGATCTTAAGTTCACCTCTTATCCAACTCACCCGATTTCACCTTTTTAATGACAGTTGGTGACGATTCGATTCTTATATAAGTAAATGCCTATAATTTTATCGACGGACAACATATAGCGTCGCTAAAAGTATAAACGACGATTGTATGACCGAACTGTCGTCGGGTCCGTCGTTAAAGGGGAGTGAACTCGGGTGAGTTGGATAAAGAAAATTTTAAGATCCGGACTATATATATATATATATATATATATAAAGGATATAGTAGAATTCTTAAATAGTAGAATGCCTTAAATAATAGAATTTTATCAAAACGACGTAGTTTTGATAAGACGCGGTGACATTTTTGTAAATACGCGGTGGCATGGTATTTACAAAATGCCATCAAGATCTTATCAAAACTACGTCGCTTGATAAAATTCTATTATTTGAAGTAGCTTCTACTATTAAGAAGAGTCTCTTCTTGATCTTTATATATATATATATATATATTAATCAAATTTGATAGGGTAAAGAAACAAACCCGCAAATAAGTCTCACATAAGAAGAAACAAAACTTTCATAAAAAAGAAAATAAAGTCAGTCACGTCAAAAATTGAATCTAAGACCTAAAGGTGTGGTAATTTAATTTTAACCATTAAACTAAAATGATATTTATGAACACCCAAAATCCTAATTAAATTGTTAAAATTCAAATCCTTCATTTATTATTAATGGTTGATAGACGTTTTTAAACATTTATCCCAGATAATAATATCCCAAGTGCAACCCAAACCCCTCCCTGACTATGGCAAAATACTACTAGTACAGTATAAACCAGAATAAAACAATTAAACAGGAGTGCAGTACTAGGGGGTAGGTATAAATTTTTTGGAGTATAAATACGGGATGGGGCAACATGAGACACCTACCCTTGCAACAACTTTTCTCAGTTTAGAGCGGAAAAGCTGCTTAAACCTTCCGCTAACACTTGTTCATTCCGACGGGGGGACGTACACGTGTCATAATATACGCTGGGGAAATGGAGACGCCACTGCTAAACGGTGGCTCCTCCGCCGAGCTCCGACTGATAGGCGAAGACGGAGACTACCGGCCGGCGATGGGGTGGAGGGAGTGGAGGGCAGTGTTTTGGATAGAGACGGTGAAGCTGTGGAGAATCGCCGTACCGATCGCATTCACGATACTGTGTCAGTTCGGACTCAACTCATTGACTAACATATACGTGGGTCACATCGGAGATATTGAGCTCTCCGCTTTCTCCATTGCTATGTCTGTTATCAATACCTTCTCCTTTGGATTCATGGTTCGTCTTTCTTTCTCTCTCTCCCTCTCTCTTTTTACACACATTTACTCGCAGTAATACATGGTTGGACGTATATTTGTTTGATTTACTATTTTTATTAAGTTATTCGAGTCCCATTTACAAATTCTAAGAACAATATTTTTGTTTCATATTTTACCCTAGCATGATAATGAAATTAGACTCCTTTTCATATGAAGTCTGAAACGGCATTGTTTCGTTTGGTACTAATATCAATAAAATACTCTTTTTGTTTTAAAGAAAATTTAAAAAAATTGGCAAATTAATGGTACTTTTTGGTAGAACAGATGGAGTACTATTATATTGTTGTTTAAAAATATATTCCTTTGTACAGTAGTTTCATATGTGTATTTAAATTATCTACTTCCACTGTCCAAATCCGAAAATGAAATAGAAGTAAAGATTAAGTTAATTACCGCAAAAAGAGAATGTATAACTAAGTTGCTATTCTGGGCTTGCATCGCTGATGCTTTACTGATGAAGTTGTCAAAAGTTCTTATCTTCATTCCTCTGCTATACATTTGGAATAATTTTAGGTTTTGGCGACAATGGTTTTTCGCCTTTTTACATCTGATGAAATGCATACCATTAGTTCGCCTAGTTAAGTATCTTAATTAGTTGTTTTCTTGATGATAAGTTACAGTAATTTCCAGTTGAAAATGACCAATTAATTTTCAAATGTTATCCTAAAAATGCCTAGTTTGTTCATATATGCTATTCACTCATGATCCGATACTAGCTTCCTAAGACAGACGCCTATTCTTTTAATTATATTATACTCAATCAATATAATTATTACAGTCAGTTTTCTCGGTTTTAAGCTTCTTAGACAAATTGGTATCCATATTTCCATATAATCTCACTCCGTTCCAAAATTTGGGATACAATTCTAATATGACAACTTTTAAGGATGACTTATTTTCTCAAATGTACCCTTGATAATAGCTAATAATTTAGTAGTGGTAGTGTGATGCTAAAAAATTAGAGTATAAAAGCTATGGCAAATTAGGGATATCATGCCGCATTGTAGTCTTAAAATAGAAATGTATCTCTAATTTTGAAGCGGGCTAAAAAAGAAAATGTATCTAATTTTGGAACGGAGGGAACATATAATAACATATACTCTCCTTTATCTTTTGGATATCTTATAAATTTGTTTATTCAAACTTACAAATTGGTTTCAGCCTTCTTTTCAGTTGATAGTGTTCTATATTGTCAATATTTTGATTAAACAATCATTACTTAATTATGCATTTTGCAGCTTGGTATGGGAAGTGCACTTGAGACACTATGTGGTCAAGCTTTTGGTGCTGGGCAAGTTTACTTGCTTGGTATTTATATGCAGCGCTCGTGGATAATCCTATGGGTTACCTGTATCATTCTCTTACCCATCTATATCTTTGCTACACCAATCCTCAAGCTAATTGGTCAGGATGAGGATATTGCTGATCTAGCCGGAAAAGTTGCCATCCAAATCACTCCTCAATTGTTTTCACTGGCTATTAATTTTCCTTGCCAAAAGTTCCTTCAAGCACAGAGCAAAGTTAATGTTCTTGCTTGGATTGGTTTTGTGTCTCTAATTATTCATGCTGGACTACTTTGGCTCTTCATTTACGTATTTGATTGGGGTACGAGTGGTGCAGCTACAGCTTTTGACATCACAAGTTGGGCGCTTGCAGTGGCTCAAGTTATTTATATTGTCTATTGGTGCAAGGATGGATGGACAGGATTATCATGGTCCGCATTCAGGGATATATGGCCCTTTGTGAGGCTCTCAATTGCCTCCGCTGTGATGTTGTGTTTGGAAATCTGGTATATGATGAGTATTATTATCCTCACTGGCGATCTTGATAATGCAGTGATTGCAGTTGGGTCCCTTTCTATCTGGTAAACCTTCCCAGGATTATTCATTGTACATACTTACCTTTTCAAGCCCAAACTTTCATTAACAATCTTCAGATCCTTTCTAAGCTTAAAAACAGTCAGAGATTACACATTCTCAATATGCATAGAAATTAATTCCATTGGACATTCCTTCTATGTCATGTCACAGTATTGACATCACATGCCTGGAGCAGGTCAAGTGCTTAAGACGACATGTGAATAGTTAATAGAAGTAATAAAGTAAATAAACAGTCTCGTAGCATATTGTCGTCACTAATATCATGGAGTTATTGTGAATATATAGTACCTATGGATTATATATGCTTTTTTGGCCTAAATCTTCCTTCTTGCTCCTCTGATTTACATATTAATTTATATACAGTTGTTACCTGTTATACTCAGCTGATACCTGGTTTCTTTGGTTGTGTTTCAGCATGAACATCAATGGGTGGGAGGCCATGATCTTTATTGGAATAAATGCTGCTATAAGGTAAAAAACCAGAGATGCCGATCCATATATTTTGCCTACTCAGATCTAATTGATCAGGAGGTGCCATAATATATATACGTACCATATTCAACTTATGAGGCTAAACTGGATTATCTACCATTAAACATGTCTAGAATCTGCATTCTATTTTCTCCCAAATAATTCTTACTGTTATGCCCTAGAACTGTCTCCATTTTATGGTTACGTTATCAATGTATAAAATGTTGAATATCGACGATGCTGAATATCGACACGGTATTTATGTCACTTGTATATCTCACTGCTTTCCATTTCTTCTCGTACAGTGTTCGGGTCTCTAATGAGCTTGGACAAGGACATCCAAGAGCAACTAAATATAGTGTCTACATCACGGTCTTTCAGTCCCTTCTGATTGGAATAATTTGCATGATTGTTGTCCTGGTAACCAAGAACCAATTTGGTATTATATTCACAAACAGCAAGGTTATGCAACGAGCTGTCGCAGAACTTGCGTACCTTCTTGGTTTGACCATGATTCTTAACAGCATCCAGCCAGTAATATCAGGTATTATTTATTGGGCACGACTGTGCACCTACTTTGGACCGACTCACTCTCTAAATCATATTTGAGCTACTTTGCAGGTGTTGCCGTTGGAGGTGGATGGCAAGCACTAGTTGCGTATATCAATTTGGGGTCGTATTACATTTTTGGGCTTCCTCTAGGATACCTTCTTGGCTACACAGCAAAACTGGGAGTGCAGGTAGTAATTTAATCTTTTTAAGTTCACATGTAATGAATCTTAAATTTGGATATTAAGCTAGTTAGCCCTTCAAATGACGTACTATTTTAGGAATTGATAGGAGAAGAGGCTAGTATGCTATTTGATTTATCCTCGGTTTTTCATTTTGTCTTTTGTAGAATGTGGCATTCTCTAGTTGGCTGCAAATTTAATTTATTGGCTGCTGTATGCACTTTGCCATTCCAAGATGCTACCTGTATTTATTTAGCATCTCCCATATATATATTATTTCTCTTCCTGTCGGCTCTTATATAAATTGGTTATATTTGTAGGGACTTTGGGGGGGAATGATAATTGGAACTGCTCTGCAGACGGTTCTTCTAATGGTTATACTCTATAAAACAAATTGGAAAAAGGAGGTTAGTATAATGATTCTCTTCAATCTATGGACTTTATCTAAGTGCAGATTGGATGAAGCTTAGTGGTAGTTCTTTAATTGTTTGAACTTTGAAGCATGCTCATGTGTCATTAGTGCAAGCAAGCATGTGTAATAAGCTAAAAAAGAGATTATGAATAAATAGTTGAAACCAAGTTTACAAATAGAGATTATAATGTCGGGAAAAAAACGTTTTCAATGTTAAGCATGCGTATAACAAGAGGGAGTTGGTTTTCCTTGGAAATTAAGCATTCAGAGAATGGCACACTATGCTGTCTTTCTGACTACAGTTGCAATGCATTGAATTGCAGGTGGAGCAGACGTCGGAGCGCATGCGCAAGTGGGGAGGGCAGGAGATCCAAACTGACATGTCACCATATTGTACGTATACGAACATAGGATCGAGTAGACCTTGATTGATTTTCAGAAACCAGGAAAAAAGACTACGACTTTGTTTTATGTATTTTCTTTTTTCTTTTCATTTTCATTTTCATTTTCATGTTGCCTCTTTCTTTAGAATGATCAGGTACTCTATTTAGTGAATGATGTTGCCTATTTTTTTAGAATGATCACGTACCTCTGGGTTAAGGGCACAAAGAGAACTGTAAACACTTGGTGTTGGCATGAGCCTTGAAGTATGTGGGTTGTAGTACTTGAATCACTTGCTAAATACTAATTACCTTATCCAAAATGCAGAGTCCTTGTTATTTTGGCATATTATCAGGTTGTATTTAATATACATTTCTCGCTATATTTACCTTTAAAAAAAAAATTCTTTCCAAATACACTCACCGTTTGCCGAGCAATGCGAATCTCAAAATCTCATAATTTTTTTCACTACTGAGCCATGGGGGCGCTTGGTTCCTTTTGTTCTTTGCCCCATGGACTTATTTGTAACAGGAAAAACGAAATAACGGTTTTGGAGGACTAAAAAATATTACTATAAAAGAACAGCAGCCCTCTCACCCGTAAAGCTTCGGAAACCAACCCGCCTCAGGCCCTCAGCCCCACCATCACTGTCCTCGCCAGTCCAATTATTTGAATCGACCATTTCAATTCCGCCACCTGCACTTTGCCTGAATATCAAACTTGGCCAAGTCTCCTCTCCTCTCCGGAGGTCAATTTCCATCGTTATGTGCTTGGCTGATCAGAATTCGCAAAACCCTAGTAATGTGAACACAGTGTCCTATATCAAACTCGTAAATTTAATGTTTGTTAGTTTTGCGGGATTCGTATAATCTTGTGGACTTTTGGATGCCAAAAATGCATTGCCTTTGCTCAATCAATCAGAAAACTAAATTTATTTGAATATGAAGGACAAGAAAATACATACATACTACCCAAGCATGACTGATGTTGGGACTTAATATATACCAAGTTCCATAATCATTTCATATAAAACAACAACATTACACGGATCCTTCTAAACATAAACGAGCTAGGTAGTTGAGGTTCAAAGTTCAATAGCGGCGGCCTTTTAAGGTAAGCACAATCCAAACCGCAGGTGTCCTCCAGTACCCGTTTCCATGTCTGCCACTGCCCACAACATAATGCCTTGACATAACTCTCTGCTCCAACTTATACACCATCATATCCAGGGGTTCCTATTTCCACCTGATCCACAACCATAAATTTCCCACTTCTCCATCGTACAGTATATCGCATTCCCCCCTACACCCCGCATAATCACTAGCCTTTACCCCAATCGAATGATTATCCCCTAAAAACAACCCCGCCCTCCAAATCCCCCAACTCAAGTACTCAACCCATTCTGATCCACCGCCACCGCCTTGAAAGCCCGAAAACCCGCCGTCCTTATAAAAGGATTAGTACTGTCATAAATATGCTGGTTATGAACATCTATATCATAATCACCAAACAACCTCCAAACCTGTAAAATATCCCCCGCCGCAGATTCCACAATATACCTCCGGCAAAATTTCAATTCTATCCCCGGATCTCCATTATCAAAGATCGCGAAGCTTCATGATAAGTGTATACCGATACTCCCATTCCAATCAAATAGAATTTCTCCTCTTCCTTGCGGTAAATCACGTCACTAGCAAAGTTCCAGTGATCTGTTTGTATAAATGTCCAGCCGGAATCTCCTGCTTCATAAAACGCCAAGCAATTTGTTTTACTTTGTATCCGTTAGGATTTGTGGTCGGCTCGGCGGATAAAACCGCTTTGCAAATATAATATTCCTTGTAGGAATACTCATGGTCGTTAAGAACTTCAACGAGCTGGTCTCCTGTGAATGGGGGGAGAGAGATGATGTGATCCTCAACGGAGAAAGGATTAGTTAGGGAAATGACGAGGGTAGGTATGTCTAGGGATATGAGCCAGCCGTGAGAGGAACCGCAGAATCTTCTGGTGTTGGGGACATGGGAGATGGTTATGTTGGCGGTGAGGTTGTATAGGCGGCGTTATATGGTGTGGGGATGAGGAGGAGCGGAAGCTGATAGTTGTTGCCGCCTTTTTTGGCCGAGGAATTGGAGGCTACCACCTCAAGCCATATCCGGCAAACGAGGCTGAAGTGGAGATAGTCGGCAAGACTGACAATTTTTTTGACAATTGTTTCAAGTAGGTCTTTGGGAAGTGATGCATGTCCAGTCCCGATATGAAGACGACTTGTTGCTGCTGCTTGAACTGCTACTGCTACTGCTGCTCATTGTGGTGAGACAAAGTTAATCGAATGCATGCATGCATATTGTAAGCAAGTAAATTATGATAACAAACTAAAAATATTGCATCATTTTGTACATTATCAATAAAACTGGGAAATGACTCTTTTCATGAAACAAAAATAAATGACCAGGACTTTTTTTGAATAACAAGATGACTTCTTTTGAAAAACTTAAGCGTGAATTGATTAGGATAAGGTTATTTTACAACACAACATATCTCAACCGTTTATCTGTCTATCGAACGGTAAAAAGAAAACTCCATTAACAGTTTAATATGAGGGAACAATTTAGTTTTGCAGATAAGAAAATTGTCCAAAATATAATTCCTCCGTTTGCAGAATTAAACTGCGTAACACTAACACGGCTGCGTTTTGCTCATATCACTCGTCTGCATAACTAAATTGCGGACGTTGAATATCTTTCCAATTAATCTTCAAATAGGTTTTTAAGGTAAATTATCTTCCGCATAACTAAACTGTGGACGGAGATTAATTAGGAATATACTAGGCGTCTACAGTTTAATTCTGCAAACGGGTGATATGAGCAAAATTTCGGCGTGTTAATGATATTAACACCTTACATACATAGCGTCCATAGTTTACCGTTTTATACCGACGGAGAAGGGGTATTTTAGACAATTTTTCCGTATTCATGACTAAACTGCAGAATTAAACTGCGAATGGATCTTATTGTTCGAATGAACGATTGAAATTTGTTGTAAGTAACGTTATCCTTTCAACGTTAGTTATGAATTAATCCTCATATATATGTGCGCGCTCTCTCTCTTATTTTCCTTAACTAAAAAAAGAAATGTAGTTGTACGCGTATTACTACTAAATTTTAGCTTGTCATCCAGATAAAATGGCGTGGGAGAGAAGAGAGAGACCAAGAATTTTTGCATGTACATTGAAGTAAAAATGATTAAATCGAGTGGTGCCTGTAAGTAGGTAACGTAACAACACCTCCAAAAATATAGAAATCAATTGAAATTTTGAAAAACTAACTAAAAGTCTTTTTATTTTTATTTTTCAATGAATAAAAAGAATCCTCTTAATTAAATTGTATATATATACAATCGCCTCAGTTTTTTTATAAATATAAAAAAATATCTGAAAATTTGTTTTAACATTTTGGAGTGGTTTATAGAGGGGATTTAAACTCAAAATCAGACATAATATGTCTTGAGAAACTAATAACAAATCATGTCCAAGAGAAAGGAAAAAAGAAAGAAAAGGAAACAGAACTAATAACAAATCATGTCCAAGAGAGAGATAAATAAAATGGAAAAAGAAAAGTCTCGAATCACTAATAAAGCACGACCAAAATAATAATAATATTTCATGAAATATAACAAATAGAGAAATGAGCAGAAAATAATAATCTGACAAGAAATTCAAGATTACATAAGAAAATTTGTCATACTATGTAATAGGAAACTAATATTTCCACATGATTTTTTGATATTTCCACATGAAATCGTTGTTATAGATCCACGGTTATAGCGACGCTTTTTGGCACATTTTTATTGGCAAGTAATATGAGTCCTATTTCTAATACTCTTAGTATTAATTGTCATATTTCTATTCTCGCACCACTAGTATTGAACATAAAACTAAACAATTTAATAAAAATTTAAATATGGATAATTTATAATTTTATTATATTTTTTAGTATCCACAAAATATCAACCAAAACTTTTATATTGACGAATGGAGAATTTAGCTGTTTTCACCGGTGCAGCATTTCATCCGCATTCCTTTTGATAAATATTAAATAGTAGTACTCGACTTATTAAAATTAATTTCAGATTTTCCAAAATACAAAAGTGAGCCGAGCTCTTTAGCTTTTAGATAATTACAAACTATAAAAAAAACTACCTCTTTTAAAATATAAGATCATCTGAAGTTGACTTAATTTTTGAATATTATTTTTAATGATCCTAATTTTTATCTTAATAGCATCAACCGTTTATTAACATATTTTATGAAATAATTAGTGCAGTGGAGCTGTGGAGGAAATAATTGGTTTGTGCAAGATGAAGATGGCATACAAAAGAACTACAACGAGTAGAAAATCTGGCCTCACATTCTCAATTCAGCAAAACATTGTCAAAATATCCCCTACAAACAAAAGAAACTGAAGATGAAAGACTTCAACATAATAATAAATAGACTGATATTCCAAATAACTAAGAGCCAACACTATCTAGGCAGCAGCTTTTTGTTTCTTTGGCACACGGTATGCACCAACAACACATGCATGGTCTCTCTCAAAGGGTTCAAGGGTGACCTGCTCACTAGGCTTGAATTGATCTGCTTGTAGTTTCTTCACTTCCTGAGCAAAGACGGCCTCAGCCGGAACAGTCGAGTCTATGCAGTTTACCTGTAAATTTCAGACAACAGGAGTTAAATCCCGAGAAAACCTGATTGGTAGCTTCTTTTTAAATTATGCACAATGTACATGTGTGTAGCCCACACTAAAACAATAACCTTTAGACATGACACCTACAAATACTGTCTCGACAACATTTATATTTCAGCATTTCATTTATTAAATTTCCAACACTAAAATGCAAACCTTGATTGATATAACAAAATGACCTCCAGCTTTCAAGAAGTACGATGCATTCAAAGCCAAAATTCTTGCCTGCAAATATAGCAATCAAAGAACTGTTTACACATTTTTTATATTAAAAAAATGTCAAAAACCATGAAAACAAAAGGATGAAATCTTGCATATACAAAACATGCAATCTCTGAAAACTTTGACTACAAGATCAAAAGATGGTATGTATCAGTCTGCCTTATATTTTCGTTACAGAGAAAGAGTTTTGATTGATACCACCGTGTGATCAAAAAATCAAATCATCAGAAAACTCTAACTGCACAATTCAAAAAATATCTTACTAGCAGCATAAAGAAAATAATTTCAAATTGGAACACATGCTTGCACAAGTAACCAACTAATTCCACAGGCTCCACGAAAGAATCTAACAAAATTCACTCACCTCCAACTTGGGTTATTTATTAAAAGTTGTTCTAAGAAAATATTTATAAAATTGAAAAATAATTGGTGGCAACAAGTACGCGACAACGAATGTGACTCGTATTTAAAAGCAGATAGGGTAGGTCAAACTTTAAAAAATCTAAACATGCATCAGAAACTCGGTTTTGCATCATCCATGATGTCCTGAAGGGGAATCCGAGTAACTCGTCACCAGCTTGCTGAAAGAAATAGCAGTACTCTTCAACTAATTATGCAGAAACATAGTAGAAAAGTTGCATAAACCTGGACCCAGTCAACCTTCATGAACTATGGCAATGAAAGAATTTCTAGAAACAAGGAGAAACAATTCTAGATTTTCATAAATGCATCAGAAAAAGGAGCAACTCTTATCAAAATAAAATAGATTTTCATAAATGCATCAGAAACTCGGTTTTGCATCACCCATGATGTCCTGAAGGGGAATCCGAGTAACTCATCATCTGCTCCAGGGTAATGTTTTGTTATGTACAAACATATAAATACATATACTGATATACAACTATATATATATGACACAAAAAAGTGAGAAATTTAAAGTCATTTGGGTTACAAGCAAATGAAAAATAACACCAACTTTGATGTCTTAAATTTAAAAGACCAGTATGCAAGAGAAAATTAGTTTTAAAAAAATGGAAGTGAAAAGAAGACCAATCAAAAGCAAAAAAATAAAGGTATGAAGATGAATAAAATAAAGCCCTAAGGTTTAAATACAAAATGGAATGCATTAGTTCTATGCATGCCAACACAATTGAAATAAACAGTAAAGATGTTCTAAAAATCAATTGAAATCACTTGGTATTGATATAATGAAAATTAGCCTAAAGAACATGTTGGACATTCCACCTTTCCGGCGAGGAACTAGTTACTGTAGCTTAAATCTCAAAGAGTCAATCTGACTTTGAGGGAAGAATTAAACTCGTGAAAAAATAAAGATGTTAAAAATGGTTAAAAGACAAAAACTATTTTACATTAAAAGCCAACAATAAATACAATTATAAAATAACATGAATGAAAGCAAATCCTCCAATCCTTAAAGTAGAAAAAACAGAAATCTAATATATTTAACAGAAGCAAACCTGATCAGGCTGAGCAACATCAGAAAATATCACATCAACCATCCCAACAAGCATACGGTACTTGGCTGGATGCCTAGCATCCTCAATAATAGGTATAACATTAGTTCGCTTCTTTGCCATGTTAACCAAGTCCCTACCACTTCTGTGAGAAAATTCAACGGCATAGACTACTCCAGACTACAATTATTGAGAGTGTGTATTAGTACATGCAGCTCATTAGTAAAACAAAGAAAAGAGCTGGGTTAAGTTTAATTTAGACTACTTACAGGGCCAACAAGATCAGACACATGAGAGACGGTTGTTCCAGAAGCAGCTCCAAGATACAGATCCCGAGCACCAGGTTTCTTTATCCAATAAGATGAGACAATTAGAAGCCAACATACATAATAATAGCAAAACACAGACTGCAAACTCAACCATAACCAAATATGTATTAGGACAAAAAACAAACACTTACTATCCAGATGTTGTCAACTCCTCCAAGAATGGCAGCCGCCAACTTAGAACGGAAGGGATTCCATACCCCCTGTACTCAACCTTAGTTCCATCTTCATTCTGTTCGCAAAAAACAAAAAAAGTAAGTAAATCAATACCAGTAGCTTTACAGATGTTATTAATTAAGTGGTCTCAAACAAATATGACCGATTAATACATTATGCAAAAGAGATATCTTGTGTGGTGTTGAGCTATCTTAAACGATGTTAAACAAGTTTTACATCAACAATCTATCAGATATACAGATGAATAGCTACAACCATATGAGAAACCAGAAACAGGCATGATTAGCCAAAAAAAATAAATTGCACTCTTTGAAACTCAAAATGCCACAATCAAATAAAAACAAGAAATGATACAACTGGCATTGCAAAATATAATAAAAAAATTGGCAGAATTTTTTTAATATTAACAATAACATGAAACAATAGAATGATATGCAACAAAGGAATAAGTATACATTGCTAATTACAAATTAAGCAAACATGTACCAATACTTGGAGGCTACCAGCAAAGAATTAACTACACATTTCTCTGATAAGGGATAAATGAGTAAGAACTCTGCAACTTGGTAAAACCAAAACTAAAAAGCAACTTATTCAATTAAAAGGAATTACAAATGAACACATCTAAATGTGCTTATTAAAGAAACATGTTCAATCAAAAATGCTTACAAATAAACACATCTAAATGTGCTTTTTATTCGCACATATCATGACAAGCTCAAAATTAACTTCACACATGTCTCCAATCCCCAAAAATGTTCCACTTAATTTCAACCACAAAAAGTAAAGAAAAAAATACTCATTGCACACAGTATATTCAAAAAGTCAAACTTGATCCTATATTTAGAAAGAGAGGGAGTATTTGATATATCAAGGCTGGTATCCTATACTGCACGTCTGCGCCTAATTTTTTAATTGAGCACCTAACCTCTTAGTTTTTGAAACCAAGGAACTATTTCCTTGAAATTTCAATCACATACGCTAGGTAGCTCAGTAGCTGTGGACAAAATACACACGATTTCACGTTCGTTTAATGGTGCTTAGTTGAATTTTAATCTTATGTGGATAATCATCATAACAAATATGGCCATATGGAAAGACCCGTATTTTTATATATCAATATGGCGAACTGTGATTTTGTGAGATAAGGTGGTTTGGTTTTTGGGAAATATAGGGAGCTGCAGTAGACATGGATTTGGGTGCGGGTAACATTGATGGCAAGGCATTGAACAAGAGCTTAATTGTGATCTGAAAGGAATTCGCTGAGTGAACTCTGCTGGTTGACTAGTGCTTTTGGAGGAAGAGAGAGGTAAGTGGGTCCTCAAAAGAAAATGGTTAACATCTCAAATCTGGCAGGAAAAAGAGAAAATGAGGAACCTGGATGGCAATTTCCAACACCGGTGACAATAAACAACTTATCATTGACATCAACCATTGATGACCTTGACCCCCTCACCAGTCAACCATAGCCTCACCTTTCCCATTACCAGAAAACATCATGCCGGTGACATCTAAAGCCAAACATAGGTTAGACCATGAAGTTAGCAATCTAGAAGATTTCTTAGTTGTGATCCAGGGCTTCACAACCATTCTCTACACTTTTGAAATCTACCACAAAACCGAGCTTACATTAAAATTTTCAAAAATTATGACAATATTTTGGTAAATATTCCACTTCAGCTTTGCAGAAGCCAACTAAGTAAAATGAAATTGCATGCGAGGTTCATGCATGTATTTTGTCCATGTAAGCTTATCAAAGTTGATCAAAAAAATTTTTTGTGTATTCCATGATTGCAAAATTAAAACATTGAGACTCAATTAAAGTACAGAGCAGCAAAGTGTCTACTAGCCTTTATATCATAGTTATCAAGGCAACAAGTTGAGTCGAGGTGAGTCAGTAGCCGGCTTATGCGACAAAGCGCCCGATTAGTCATTCACAAGAACATATTAAATTACATATATTTAATATTTATTTGAATATTGATATATTTATATTTTTAATGATTTACTATTTCCATAATGCAAGTTGTAGCATATCAAATCACAACAAGAAGTGAACAAGATCAAGTCAAAACGAAAATTTTATTATAGTTGTAATTTTTTAAACTTTTACTAACTTCAAATTATATAGATATTGATAACTTCTTAATATTTAGTTTTATTCAATATAATTCTTAAATTTATGTTTAATTTCTCAACATTATATTTATAGAATATCATAAATTTCAATATTAAGAATTCAATAATTTATGATAAAAACAAATAAACAATCATTGTTAAGATAAAGACAAGCATAGTAATATCATAAGTCGTAACATGACAACCATCCTTAACAAGACAAACTCCATTACAACTATAATATGTTTTTTTAATATAATAATTATAATATTATAACATGGTACTAATATTATTCAGCTAATTATATTTTCTTACCTAACAACTAAAAAATTAACACCAACAAAGAAAACAGACACACCCAGCTCATAAATTGACATATTTGCAAAAGAAGTTAAAAGTCAAAACTCTTATTTGAATGTGTGCCCCCTCATAAATATAATCGGACCCATAAATAAAAAAAAAGAAGCCAACAACGCAGTGAGAGGGAAAAAAAGAAAAGGAAGAATCATCAGTGGAAGAAGAGAAGGTAGATATAGAGAAGAATATAGAAGAAGTGTGTAGAAGAAGAAAAATACTTGATAAAAAAGAAGAATCACCGGTCGTAGGAGAAGCCCAAGTCGCCAGTCGGAGTGGTACACTCTCTCACTCAGTCTCGTGCTATCTGAACCTTTTTCCTTTCTACAATTTGGGATTAAGTTTTAGGAAATGTCGGACTGCGAAGGTTTCTTTCTTTTTTATTTTATTTTTACCAATTGATCTTCGGGTCAGGGCACACACACCTTGTCCAAGGTGACGACTTCTTTCACTGAGCGCTCGACTTGCGATACCTCCCCCTAGTCGCCCAGACGACTTGGTACCATAGCAACAATCGGACGCCTAAGTGTCGCCTAGGCGACGACCTGATAACCATGCTTATATGTGTCTCTACCCTCTACATTCTTTCTTTATTTGTTTTAATTTCCATTGCATTAAAGCTTCTTTACATAAAGTACTTAAACACACTCATAATTCAACAATAAAGATTGGGACGCAAAAAAAAATTACAAAAGAAAAGGCAAGAGAAAGGAGGTCTTTGGTTCAAAGGCATTGCACAACAATGCATCTTCGGAAAAAAAACAAAAAAGCAAATGAAAAACAAACAAGAGAGAGCAACAAGGAGAGAATACATGAAACAAGTAGAACCAATAACGGCTTGCCCAAAAAAGATTTCACAACAAGCTATAAAATTTCCACTTACGATAATTTAATGTACCAATTCAATGCACTAAGCACAGGCCATCAACATGAATCTATGACTATGATAAATCAGAAAGGTACCAAAGGTCTATGGATGACAGATGTAAGGTACCGCCACTGTATGAGAGACTACACCCCTACGCAAGTTGAAGTCAACATCATTATGTCTAGAATTAATCTCAATTTCTGTTTTAACTAAATATTTCCGATAAGACCTGTTGCATTCCTTTTTCTTCTCTAATAAGTAATTCAATCTACTACTCATTGCATAAGAATTATTGTTAGGAATCTGTGTCAACCCAAGGTAAGGACCTTACTTAAGAAGAAAAACATGTTGATGAGGGGATTTAGGAGTGATACGCCACAACAACAAAATTTACGGCGAAAAAGTTTGCCAAGACTGTTTTCAGTTATCACATTATGTTGTTGACTGTAACTATTATATCGAGTTCAGGTAGTTTCCCACCATACTAGATTTGTAAAATGAAAAACAATATATATATATATATAAAGACAGGCTAGACTCTCATGAATAAACATTCACAAAAGTATCAAAATAAATTCAAGAACATCCGCTTCAGTAGATCATTTTTCTTTTATCACAAATTCAATCAAGCAACCGCACTAATCATACAAATGAGCATTCAAATTCAGAATATGCAAAATTCAAAAATGGTTCATATATTATACAAAACATAAATTTGCAAAACAATATCAAGTGAATCCATCAAATCAAATGAAAAGATATTTCAGAACTAAACAATTTCATCTAAAAGAGCAAATAAAATTTTTTGAGTTCCACATGCTAAAATAAATACAGACAATCTTATGAGTTGGTACCCAACCTAGCCACCTCTCACCACTGGCGGGCCCAGAAAATTTCAGCTCAAGGGACACTTTTCAAAATAAATAATACATATTTTAAACAAAAAAGGCAGAAGAACATTTTTATCCATAGAGAAAAGTTGGAAATAAATTGTGTAATGAAATTTTGCCTGTAATGTTTTTAAATCACAAATGTTGAACTTTAATATTTTTCTTTTGAAAAAATAATAATAACATGCATTGAACTGTTAATATCTAATGAATTTATTTGAGACACTAAAATTGAAAAACAAAGATATTATTAACATACTATGTTAGAATTTAGAAAAAAGGTTGCACAATTTTATTAATAGTATAAAATGATACAATGTTCTTAAGTTTATCATCACAATTGCATTATCATATTATCACTAATAAACTAAAAACTCAATAAATTTAATAGCAAACTCAAATCGAAATATATTCTTAAAATTCATGAAGTTTATAAATTCAATTTAGTTTGCATTAATTTTTTAATTTTAAAAGTACAAATTTATATCTTTTTAAACATGCAAATAAATACCATTTATATAATAAAAAAATTAGAGAGACCCATGGGTGCCATCCCCATTGCCCCCAGTGTGAGTCCACCCCTGCCTCGCACAACAAAATAAGTCAAAAGTGGGGATTCTATTACTACATCCATTTCAAAATAAGAGTCTTAATTTGAAGTTCTGAAGTCGATATGTGATATTATAAATTGATTTGATGTTGATACGTGATTCTTGTAAACTACGGAAAGTATTACTAATCACAAAATTCGTTATTCTCAACACTTGCATAATTTTAACTCAATTTTAAATTTTACAATTTCACAAATTGACTTTTTAAAGTAGAAATAGGACATTTATTTTGGAGCTGGAAGAGTATGATTTTCTTCTCAAAACCTGCCTATTTATTTGAATGTAGAAACATCAACTTGAGGAAGGAAAGCAACAATAGAAACCAGGAGCCAGATCTTAGAGAATTAACTTTTAACGTTTAAAGGAATAAAGCTAAGTTTTGAAGGCCTAACATCTGACTAAACCTCTCCTCAAGGACAAACATGAAGATTCGTACTCTCAATTTAGTATCATGTTCATTTTAATCACCACAACATACAATAACAACAGTTTCAATAGTTTAGTACTACTAGTGCAGTGCATTTGTACCCATATTAATAACACTACTTGCAACTCAGGGGGGAGTTGAAATAAAGCAAGTTATTTATTAAATTTCATTTGAAAAAATAATGCAAGCTCAAATCAAGTTTGCTGAGATAATAGATTCCAAAAATTGGAGACAAAACTAAGTACTTTACAAATATTGCATTAATCAAAATCAAACAAATTCACACCAGTTTTGAATTTTAGGATTTCCCAAATTGACTAGAAAAATATGAACTTGGGGGGTAAAACTAAGATGCGAATAAATAATAGAAATTACCTACATGCCATATTATGATTTGCAGCCCCCCAAAAAATAAAAATGCATGATACTCTTATCATTTAAAGCTTACCCACCAACATCAAATGATAAACAACAAAATTTACTTATCAACACAAACAAAAAAACAGAACTTTAACTAAATTAATAAGTTTCAACGAAGATACCTGAACGGATACCCTCTTCTCATTGTACACAGCTTCACCAGGAACCATGTTCTTAGTACAAAGAGCATCTTCTTTTCCCTTAGCAATAAACACACCTTCGTGTCTATGAGGCTCAACCACAACTTTGCTACCACCTTTCATTCCACCGCCTCTCCCACCGCGGCCTCGTCCCCTTCCATCACCTCGACCGCCTCTCCCCCTTCCTCCTCTATCGCTGGCAAAACCACCACCTCCTCGGCCCCTACCTCCGCTACGGCCGCCGCCTCCTCTATCGCTGGCAAAACCACCACCTCCGCCCCTACCTCCGCTACGGCCGCCGCGTACTGGGGGTCTCATGTTAGGGTTTGAGAGGGAGACAAGGAGTTGGATAGCTTAGCTTTATAGGGAGGGTTTAGGGTTCGAATTTGTATTTTATTTTAAACATATTTGTTAGTTAGGATGCGGTGACGGTGCTGTGACCGCCAATTGTGAACTACTAAGTGTACAATGTGACAATCACTTCAGAGAAACAGTCGGGTATATAATTTCTACCGTAATCCTTTTGATAAAGAGTACTTGAATAATTAATATTAATTTTAGACTTTCCAAAATACAACCATAAAAAATAATACCTCTTTTAAAATAGAAGATCATCTGAAGTTGACTTAATTTTTGAATATTATTTTTAGTGATCCTAATTTTTATCTTAATAGCATCAACCATTTATTAACATATTTTATAAAATAATTAGTGTAGTTGAGCTGTGGAGGAAATAATTGGTTTGTGCAAGATGAAGATGGTATACAAAAGAAATCGCATCACATTCTCAATTCAGCAAAACATTGTCAAAATATCCCCTACAATCCAAAGAAACTGAAGATGAAAGACTTCAGTATAAAACCACAACATAATAATAAATAGACTGAGATTCCAAATAACTACAAGCCAACACAATCTAGGCAGCAGCAGCTTTTTGTTTCTTTGGCACACGGTATGCACCAACAACACATGCATGGTCTCTCTCAAAGGGTTCAAGGGTGACCTGCTCACTAGGCTTGAATTGATCTGCTTGTAGTTTCTTCACTTCCTGAGCAAAGACGGCCTCAGCCGGAACAGTCGAGTCTATGCAGTTTGCCTGTAAATTTCAGACAACAGGAGTTAAATCCCGAGTAAACCTGGTTGGTAGCTTCTTTTTAAATTATGAACAATGTACATGTGTAGCCCACACTAAAAAAATAACCTTTAGACATGACACCTATAAATACTCTTGACAACATTTATATTTCAGCATTTCATTTATTAAAATTCCAACACTAAGATGCAAACCTTGATTGATATAACAAAATGACCTCCAGCTTTCAAGAAGTACGATGCATTCAAAGCCAAAATTCTTGCCTGCAAATATAGCAATCAAAGAACTGTTTACACATTTTTTATATAAAAAAAATGTCAAAAACCATGAAAACAAAAGGATAAAATCTTGCAGATACGAAACATGCAATCTCTGAGAACTTTAACTACAAGATCAAAAGATGGTATCAGTCGGCCTTATATTTTCGTTACAGAGAAAGGAGTTTTCATTGATACACCACGATCAAAAAATCAAATCATCAGAAAACTCTAACTGCACAATTCAAAAAATAACTTACTAGCAGCATAAAGAAAATAATTTCAAATTGGAACACATGCTTGCACAAGTAACCAACTAATTCCACAGGCTCCACGCAAGAATCCAACAAAATTCATTCACCTCCAACTTGGGCTATTTATTAAAAGTTGTTATAAGAAAACATATAAAATTGAAAAAAAAATGGTGGCAACAAGTACGCGACAACAAATGTGACTCATATTTAAAAGCAGATAGGGCAAGTCAAACTTTAAAATAATTAAACATGCATCAGAAACTCGGTTTTGCATCATCCATGATGTCCTGAAGGGGAATCCGAGTAACTCATCATCAGCTTGCTGAAATAAATAGACGTACTCCTCAACTAATTATGCAGAGACATAGCAGAAAAGTTGCATAAACCTGGACCCAGTCAACCTTCATGAACTATGGCAATGAAAGAATTTCTAGAAACAAGGAGAAACAATTCTAGATTTTCATAAATGCATCAGAAAAAGGAGCAACTCTTGTCAAAATAAAATAGATTTTCATAAATGCATCAGAAACTCGGTTTTGCATCACCCATGATGTCCTGAAGGGGAATCCGAGTAACTCATCATCTGCTCGTTGGTAATGTTTTGTTATGTACAAACATATAAATACATATACTGATATACATATATATATAGATATATATATATATAACATAAAAACATCAACTTTGATGTCTTAAATTTAAAGACCATATGTATGCAAGAGAAAATTAGTTTTAAAAAAATGGAAGAAGTGAAAAGAAGACCAATCAAAAGCAAAAAAATAAAGGTATGAAGATGAATAAAATAAAGCCCTAAGGTTTAAATACAAAATGGAATGCATTAGTTCTATGCATGCCAACATAATTGAAATAAACAGTAAAGATGTTCTAAAAATCAATTGAAATCACTTGGTATTGATATAATGAAAATTAGCCTAAATAACATTTTGGACATTCACCTTTCCAGCGAGGAACTAGTTACTGTAGCTTAAATCTCAAATAAAGTCATTCCGACTTTGAGGGAAGAATTAAACTCGTGAAAAAATAAAGATGTTAAAAATGGTTAAAAGACAAAAACTACTTTACATTAAAACCCAACAATAAATACAATTATAAAATAACATGTATGAAAGCAAATCCTCCAATCCTTAGAAATAACAGATGTAATATATTTAACAAAAGCAAACCTGATCAGGCTGAGCAACATCAGAAAATATCACATCAACCATCCCAACAAGCATACGATACTTGGCTGGATGCCTAGCATCCTCAATAATAGGTATAACATTAGTTCGCTTCTTTGCCATGTTAACCAAGTCCCTACCACTTCTGTGAGAAAATTCAACAGCATAGACTACTCCAGACTACAATTATTGAGAGTGTGTATTATTAGTACATGCATCTCATTAGTAAAACAAAGCAAAGAATTGCGTTAAGTTTAATTTGGACTACTTACAGGGCCAACAAGATCAGACACATGAGAGACAGTTGTTCCAGAAGCAGCTCCAAGATACAGAACCCGAGTACCAGGTTTCTTTATCCAATAAGATGAGACAATTAGAAACCAACATACATAATAATAGCAAAACACAGACTGCAAACTCAACCATAACCAAATATGTATTAGGACAAAAAACAAACACTTACTATCCAGATGTTGTCAACTCCTCCAAGAATGGCAGCCGCCAACTTAGAACGGAAGGGATTCCATACCCTGTACTCAACCTTAGTTCCATCTTCATTCTGTTGGGAAAAAACAAAAAAGTAAATCAGTACCAGAACCTTTACAGATGTAATTAATTAAGTGGTCTCAAACAAATGACAGATTAATACATTATTCAAAAGAGATATCTTGTGTGGCATTGAGCTATCTTAAACAATGTTAAACAAGTTTCTGTAAAAATCTTTTATTTAACAATCTATCAGATACAGTTGAATAGCTACTACAACCATATGGGAAACCTGAAACAGGCATGATTAGCCAAAAAATAAATTTCACTCTATTAGAAACTCAATGCCACAATCAAATAAAAACAAGAAATGATACGACTGGCATTGAAAAATAAAAAAAATGTCAGAATTTTTTAATATTAAAAATAACTTGAAGCAATAGAATAATATGCAACAAAGGAACAAGTATAGATTGCCAATTACAAATTAAGTAAACATGTACCAATACTTGGAGGCTACCAGCAACCAATTAACTATACATCAAATAAATGAGTAAGAACTCTGCAACTTGGTAAAACCAAAACTTAAAAGCAACTTAAACAATTAACAGGGATTACAAATGAACACATCAAAAAGTGCTTATTAAAGAAACATGTTCTACCAAAAATGCTTACAAATAAACACATCTAAATGTGCTTTCTATTCGCACATATCATGACAAGCTCAAGATTAACTTCACACATGTCTCCAATTCCCAAAAATGTTCCGCTTAATTTCAACCACAAAAAAAAAAGATAAAAAAAATACTCACTGTATTCAGTACATTAAAAACGCAACAACTTAAACCTTTGCTTACCCACTAACTTCAAATGATTATACAACAAAATTAACTTATTAACACAAACACAAAATCAGAACTTTAATTAAATTAATAAGTTTCAACGAAGATACCTGAACGGATACCCTCTTCTCATTGTACACAGCTTCACCAGGAACCATGTTCTTAGTACAAAGAGCATCTTCTTTTCCCTTAGCAATAAACACACCTTCGTGTCTATGAGGCTCAACCACAACTTTGCTACCACCTTTCATTCCACCGCCTCTCCCACCGCGGCCTCGTCCCCTTCCATCACCTCGTCCGCCTCTCCCCCTTCCTCTATCGCTGGCTCCTCTTCCACCAAAACCACCGCCTCCTCGGCCCCTACCTCCAAATCCTCCACCATCGCTACGGCCGCCACGGAAGCCGCCGGAACCACCGCGTCCTGCAAATCAACCAGTCAAATTTTACAACACTATAAGAAAGAATAAAAAAGGTGTAAGTCGATTTGATGAAAAAATACCTCTTGGGGGTCTCATTGTTGGAGCTGCTAAAAAGTTGGAATTTAGGGTGTTTAAGAAAGTAAAGAGTGAAGGAGACGAGGTACCAGACGAGTTGGATAGCTTTTTATAGCGCCGAGATTAGGGTTTAGGGTTTTTCTGTTCGAATTTCTATTTTATTTTATTATAAACATATTTGTTAGTTAAGATGGGGTGACGATGCTGTGACCAATGTTTTACAACCCTCCAATTGTGAAGTACTAAGAGTATGAAGAATAAGTCCCATTTTCCTGTCCAATTGCCCTGTCTGCATAGAAGGACTCCTTCAGAAAAACAGTCGGGTCATACAATTTCATTTTTGTTCAACTATTTATATAATTTTAAAAAAAAATGAGACTAGTATATAAAGTTTCATTTTGAAGAAAATATCTCTGCCGCTTGACAGTAATTTTATGTAATAGAAGAAAATAAAGATAACCGACTATCCCAAAATCGAAAGAAAAAAAAGGTTATTTCTATATTCCTACATTTCAAAATATAAATTATTATTGATTTTTCAAAACTCATTTAAAATATTTTTAAATTAAAATTGACATATTCATTTAATTTTAGTCAATATATGGATAAATATTGTATATTTTTAAAAAATACTATTAATTATAATATTTATTTTTATAATTTTAATAAATCTTATCAATTTTGAATATAAAAATATTTTAAATTAAAATTTAAAATTAATAATAATATTATAATTTAGAACGAAATAAATATTTATTTTGAACTCAATTTTGTTGCATTCTAGAATGCACCCAAATATATAGTAAAGATGTTTAAGATTTTTTTATGTACATATAGCCATATTGATCCCAATTTATATATATAGTCATTAGGAGTGATGTTATAACCGTATACCGAATTATCAATAATTTTACTATCTGAAGAAATCGTAACCGAAATTTGAAACTAACCGAATTATCGAATTATCAAATTGTACATTCGGGTATTCGGATAATAACCGAACTTGAGAGAAGAAGCACGAGAAGAAGCCAGCGGAGGAGAAGAAGCACGCCGAGAATCAGAAGTATAGAAAAGAAAAGGAAGATGAGACGAGCTATAGAGAATCAGAAGCAGCTAGCCAGCAATAATTGGGGGATTTTTGACAAGGGTTTTCCGATTGGGTGGAGCGCGGTGGTGAATCTGTGCACCAGTCAACAGATCCAACAATCCAGAGATCCAAGCAATCCGACCTCCCACCGATCAGAATATTGGTAGTTTGGTACAGAACTTTGTTGTATATTTTGACACTTTGACTGTTTGATTTGTGGCTTGGAACTTCCAAGTTGCAATCGAATTGGGGATAGATAGGCCAAAGCCTTGCCGGAATTGGAGGAGATAGTACGGAGGTTGCCGTAGAATAGGAAAGAGATGTTGTGTCGCCAGAGTTCCGGGAGGCGAAATCGGAGATGAATTAGCCCAACAACTTCTCTGTTTGAACTGAAGAAGAGAAAGATGAATAGCTCATTTAAGTTTTAACCCCTCATAAGTCATAAGGTCATACTCAACTCATTCCCTATCTAAGTAAAAGTAAACAGAGATGTGCCCATTATTATATGGCACTGGCCACGTTTCCCCATGCTATGCTCTTCCTGACTAGCTAGTACTCTAGTAGGCTTTTGTGTGCTCTGCTGACTAGTACTCTAGTAGGCTTTAGTGTGATGTTCGGTTATTCAGATATTGGAATAGCCTATTTTTTAAAATTATACCCGAAATTGAATATCGAAAATTAAATCGGATATAACCGAAATTAGGAAAAAAATAAAAAAACAGAAATAATTTCGGTCAAAAAAATTCAATTGTGTTCGTTAATTCGATTTTATCAATTTTTTACTCACTCCTAATTGCCATATTGATCCATATATTATATATATAATATATAGGAAACTCATCTATAGTAAATGGTTATTCTTGACACTATTCCAATAAAAGTATCTTTCAGTTTTTATTTTTTAAAGAGTAGAGACATCATGGAGAAATGATCTAAATATCTCCTTATATTTAAATAGTTTTAATATATTTATTTATATAAATAATATATTAAATAATAAAATTTAACATTATCAATTATATTAAATATATTTATTTGTATAAATAATTTATTAAGTAATAAAATTTAACATTGTCAATTATATTAAATGTATTTTTTTATAAATATTTTTTAAGTAATAAATTTTAAAATTGTAAATTATATTCAATGTATTTATTTGTATAAATAATTTCTTAAGTAATAAAATTAACAAATGTCAATTATATTCAATGTATTTATTTGTATAAATAATTTTCTTAAGTAATAATTTTAAATTGACAATTATTTGATTATTTAAAATTTAAGATTCATATTGTAATACAATTTAATTTTACTAATATAAATTACATTCTGAGATAAATACATTGAAACTATTTAAATATAACTAAGATAATGGTATTTACGACATTCTTTCATCCATTTACTCTTAATAGATGCGGGTAAAAAAAATTTGTTGTCTTTGCTAAGAGTAGTGTAGTAATAATAATGAATAACGAAGTTCTCGAAGAAAGAATAACACCACTAGTAAAAATAATGAAGTAGTGAAATAGCGAATACTCTTTGTAACACATAAGTAAACTTCTACATAATTTACTCTCAGGTTTGATGATTAAGTAAAATAATGAAGGAATGAGCTTATTTGCGGAAAGTAGATCATGGGCCCAATCGTGAGGTCCGGATTGATTTATGTCGTGATTAAAGTATTTAAAGAAAATCTTTTAAATAAAATATAATATATTTATATAAAATATTTCTTATACGAAACCTTATCTGAAAACAACTATCTGGCTTATTATCGGCAATATCGTAATAAAATATAATATATTACATTTATAGAATAATTTAATAAAATACATTTATATAAAAGATGTTTACATTTGTGCGTTAATGTCTGAATAAAACAAGCGTCGTGTCATTATAATAATTCGTATTATTAATCGACGATAAGAATCAGCGAGTGACTTCTGGCGTAAGCATGTCGATAATCGATACCCGTGTCTTCTTATCTTTTGACCACACTTGATACGCAATAACTTCTTCTTAGGGTATTGGTTATTGATATAGCTGGTAAAACTTAAGCTAATTATTTTAATAAAATATTTTTAATGCGTTTTCAGTCAAACCGAAATTACGTTATTAAGGGTCTACTGTTCAGTTAGTAGTTGTCTGAATATTCCTGCTTCATCGAATATTCCCAGGCCGATCGGAATATTCTCTTAAACTGCGTGCTACAGATTATAAATACTACCCGCAGTATAATATTATCTGAATTCACCGTAATATTAAAAATTATTTTGACAAAATTTAAATGCTATTGATAAATTCAGGGGTCTCGCGTCTCCCACTCCTTGGAATTAAAGTAGAATGCGTGCTGATATGATTAGAATACCTTTATCGTTGAAACATTAAATTCATCTTTCTTGATCGGTAAGATATTAAATTTATGATTAATGCTTACCTTCTGGTAAAGATATTTATTAACAAATTCGTCTTACTACGGGCGAAGATATATATTTGTAAAACCAATATCTCTGAGACTCGGCTTAATAGTATCCTTTATTTCTTTTGGTTAAGGATGACCGTGTTTTCAATTCACAGTCGTGATTATCTGCGAATAATGGTAGGTATATACGAAATCTGTCGATACTTCTGACGAAGATGACTTTTACGCATCAATGAATTAATATTTCATTCTTGATTCAATTCGATAATTAATCGTATCATTGAATCGTCCGCACTTGCTACGGGCCGAGGATATTAAATTTAGTATGTGACCATAATTATCCATTACCTTCTGTTGAAGATAATTGTGTATTAGGTAGTATCCGCGACCCGCAATTATCCAGCTTTTCGGCGAAAGATAATCGTGGCGATGGGTAGTATCGCACGACCCGCAAATTATCCATACTACGACCCGAAGATAATGTGTATTCGTTAGTATCCGCGACCACAATTATCCGTACACTAAGTAAAAGTAATCGTGTATTACGTTAGTATCGCGACCACACAAATTATCCAATTTTCTGACGAAGATAATTGTGTATTTTAATATCGCGAGATTATCCGTACCTTCTGACGAATGTCGTCGCGCCGGTGAAATGTCGCGTACCAAATAATATCCATCTGCTTCTGACGAATAATTGTGTATTCATTAGTATCGCGACCACGATTATCCAATACCAGCTACGGTAAAGATAGTGTGTATTAAATTAGTATGCGACCACAAAATGCAGCTACGACGAAGATAATTGACAACATTCATTAGTATCTATGACAATCCATGCTATTCTGACGAAGATAATTGTGTGATAATTTAGTGTCGCGACCCTGAATTATCCGTACCTTCTGACGAAGATAATTGTATTCATTAATATCACGACCTGATTATCCAATGCTGACTACGACGAAAGATAATTGTGTATTCATTAATGTCGCGACCGCAATTGTCAAGTATTGTTCACGGTAGAAGATAATTATTATTATTATTCAAATGTCGCGATACCAATTATCCGTACCTTCTGACGAATGGTGTGTTTGAATATCACGACCATGAGTGTGTATCCGACACTTCTGGCGAAGATAATTGTGTATTCATTAATTCGACCACGAAATTATCCATTACCTTTACGGTAAAGAAGATGAACTGTATACTTCATTAAATATCACTGAAGCCCACAATTATCCGTGCCAGCTATTGTAAAGAACGATCACAGTCGTAATCATACCCGAGTAAAATCCCCATGCCTTCTGAACACCGGATGACTTTGACGTAATATAGCGTGAGGATAATGATATAAAGAATCGATCAGATGAGATAAAGGATGATATTAACATTTTAATACTAATTTATCCGAGTTGAGAATATCCCCATGTTTTGATCGGCAATAATCTCGTAATCTAATATCATTAATATTATAACAATATTTTTAAACTTAACTAGAATTAAACAATTTGCTTTAATTGTTTCATTTCGCGCAATACGTTAATCCATTCAAAATGTAAATACTCGTAAAATGCTCTCGTCACCCGATTATCAAATCACTGCGTCGAAAAAATGTCGTATATACATGTAAGTTCTGCAACCGCTTAAAATCCTATTTTAAACACATATTCCACAACTTGCGTATGTTAAGTAACTAAACTATTTCGTGAAAATACGAAATTAGTCCCAAAATATTCTTTTACGGATTTAGCATAATATATTTACGTAATGAAAATATGTTTCTTAAATTTTCAAGAATCGTTCTTATTTTTAAAAATTAATTTCAATTAATTCCTTAAAGTGCTTCTCGAAGTTTGCTCCAAAAATTCCTAAATGCTTGGCGAGGACCTTACAGCATTAACGTGAGCTTACAGTTTAAATTTCATGGTCATGAATTTGGCGAACTCGGTTATAGCATTTTAAATCAGCAAATATTGAAATAGTCGTAACTTGCTTCATTTAAGTCGAATGAATACGTTTTTGGACGAGAATGCTTTTATACCATATACGTGTCCCAGGCGGAATTTTCTTTCATGAATTTAAGTGGTAAACGGTCCCTTAAGTTTAGGCTGATAGCGTTTCGAAATTCACACGAACTTTTAATATCTTTCTTAAAATCGATAGCCTTATTTCACAACCTTTCCGATAATTCCACTTAGATTAGTTAGGTAACTCATGGATCACAACCTCTAGAACTTGACCATTTTCAGAGGTGTAAAATATAATAGGAGATACAATCGATTAGATTTTCATCTAGATTTTCACGAAATCGATTTTCAACTCTTTGATTCTGAAACTTTCATGTTTTTATCTTATTGTATCATCGTAAACTACTAACCGGGCCGTAAATTTTCATTATTCCGATGCTTTTATTATGAGCTTTAAAATAAATCCAAGTAGTATTCATTTTTGAAGAAATATTTGAGGTTTAAAATGGGTTTTTTATCTTTAGAATTCGTCTAAATTCGATTTCTGTTCTAAAGCTTAACTGATTAGCACCTCCTGATGATACTGTCGAAACGCCATCTTGGTCGCGGCGTGCTATAGAAAATTAAAGCGGTGCATTCCACCTTCGACAACGAAGGATCGAGATCTTTACTTATGACGATAGCAATTGACTTGCAAGTTTGGTTACTTTAATTAAGTATAACGAGGTTGGTTAGGAATATGAAAATTTTTATAAATATTTTTTTAAGTAATAAATTTTAAAATTGTAAATTATATTCAATGTATTTATTTGTATAAATAATTTCTTAAGTAATAAAATTAACAATGTCAATTATATTCAATGTATTTATTTGTATAAATAATTTTCTTAAGTAATAATTTTAAATTGACAATTATTTGATTATTTAAAATTTAAGATTCATATTGTAATACAATTTAATTTTACTAATATAAATCTAGTTAAGTTGCTAAGAGTAGTGGTAGGAATTAGTATTGAAGCAAGTAATCAAATTGGAACCAAAATTGCACCGATGGTTAGAAGCATATGTATGGTTTTAGGTGGGTTGAATAACCAAATTTGATTAGGTTTGGTTCTTATTAAAACCGCATTTATATAAACCTAAAACAGAACCATGTGTGTGTATGTATATATTATCTATAGTAAATTCTAAAATTATTTTTCACTTTAACACACTCAGAGAAAACCTCGGTCTTGCATTGTCATTTTTTCACCAATTGAAGAGAAGATGTTAGAGGTTATAAGTCAAAAATTAAGCAATTGAGTTTTGAAATTTCGAATTTGTTTGATGCGTTATTGGAGGGGCTTATAGTTGAGGGGCTCAAGCACTTGATACATTGGTTAATGTCAATGCTATAATAGTAATAGTTTAATAGATTGTTTTTCAAATTAGGTATAGTTAGGATTATATTCTATAAGTCATCCCTGCAATATATAAGATAGAATTTCATTCTATCTCCAGTATATACTTTTAATTTTTGGGGAACTAGATAAACATTCTTGCTTTATATCGAATATATGGTCTCCATTGTTTTTGTATAGTGTATGTTTTAGTTTTAAAGACGCTTGATATAATTTTCATTGTTGACTCTGTCATTTAAGTTAATTGCTCGATGTAAGTTTTATGTTAAATTTTATTCAAGGCTTATTGTGAGACCCCATTTTTATCAATAAAGATTTAAATTTTGTCAAAATAATTTTTAATATTATGGTGTGAATTTGAGATAATATTATAACAGGTAGTATTTATAAATTTTGCAAAAGTATGCAGTGGTTATATTATATTCGATTGGCTGGGGAATATTCGGTTTAGCGGGGAATATTAGATAACTACTCAATCATTGGTGGACCCCATAATGTAATTATCATCGGATCGAGAAAACGACAAAAATATTTTATTGAAATAACTAGCGGAAGTTTTACTGGTAGTTCTTGTTGAACTACTCATTAGTAAAAGTAAAGAATACGTGTGGTTGCATAAGAAGACACGGTATTGATTATTAACGCTTATGTGAGAAGTCACTCGGTTTGATTCCATTATCACGATTAATAATATGAATTATTATAGCGATAATGACGTTTTGCATTTTATTCAGTATTATTAACGTAATAAAAGCGAAACATCTTTTATATAAAATAGAATACTTTATTAAAGTTATTCTATAAATAGAATATATTATATTTTATTATGCGTAGTGTTGCGTGATGTTTTTTGCGTAGTGTTTTGCATAGTATTGCATAGTGTTTGCATAGTAAAATGTTTTTATATAAATAGAATATATTATATTTTATTTAAAAGATTTTTCTTTAAATATGGACCGTCAGATTAAAGTAAATCAATCTACGGACCGTTCATGGATTAGTTCTTACGCATTCCATTTTTCTATAAAAATAAGCTCATTCCTTCATTTTTTTTTTACGAATTCATCAAACTAGAGAGAGAAATTATGAGAGAAGCTATAGAGAAAGTTATAGAAAGAAGAAGAGTATTCTCGCCACTTCACTACTTCTATATTCATTTTTTTTCTAAGGGGTATTATTTGTTGTATTCGTAAGGGGTGTTATTCTTTCTTCTTGAAGAGAACTTCATTATTCCATTCATTATCATTCATTGGAATAACACCTGTAAAAGTGGCATACCCTATACTATACATAACTTTGATCACGCCAGATACCCTATACTTGGTGAAATCCTTTATGTTATTCCATCGCTTATTATTCATTGGAATAACTTTGATCACGATTTACCTATACTTGGTGACATTCTTCTATTATTACATTGGAACATCCCGTCTCAGTATGTTTTTTACGGGCCCGGGTTCCGCTTTTTATTATTCTGTTAGAACATCACATACGCAGTGTTTTTAGGACACATTTAAAATCTTTATCATTCCGTTGGAATATCCTATCGTGTGTTTTACACCGGATCCAGTTCCATCTTTATTATTCTGTTGGAACATCTTGTCGGTGTGAATTTCACCGAATTCGTTCCGTTATTATTATTCATTGGAATAACTCACATGCATGTAATCGCATGCGTGGTGATTTCTTTTGTTATTCCATTCTTTATTATACCCAACTAGTTAAAACTTTGACTTTATACTCCGTGAAATTAGTAGAATATCCTCGATATTTGCGTTTCATCCAAAGATCTTTTCATGGAAATATTCTTCCGATCATTCTTGAATTTTACTTTCATTTAAATAAAGATTATCGTGTTGACAATTTGGACGTTAATAATTCATGGATTAAATAATTCTTGAACTTATTTTATTGAATTATTATGTCATCATCATCATCCTCATGATATATTATGTTATCTCTTCGCTTACGATGATAGATGAACTTAGTATGATTATGTAATGAGGATCATTCGGTATAATCGTGGCTTGTTATAAATGATATGATAAAAGTCCTTGGTGGCCTCAGTAATGCGATGATGGATAATTTTGGTATGATTATGACCGGGGGTGATTCTAGGTATAGCGTGACCATCGATAATTTGATGAAAATCCTTGGCCAGTAGTACAGGATGATTAGATGTAGTGGTTTATTTATTGTTCTGAGTCTCACGATAAAATTGATGAAAACCTTTAAAACCTAAAAGATAGTAGATTTTATTCTACTTGACTCTTTTAATGGATTCGTATTCCACCGCAGATTAAACCGCGGTTTGTCTATTGTATTTTATCGGTTTAACATCATTGTTGAAGGCTAATGATAATTTATTCTCGCATTATCTTAGTCATAATATTTCTTCTTGGGCTATTGAGCTCACCTTTTCTTTTATTGTTTTCTTCTTGAAATGAGAACATAGTTGGGACGAGTCGTGGAGCTGAGTAATGGTCCGGAGGATAAGATTAGTAGTCCTCACTATCCGCGTGAAATAGTGTGATAATAGTTGTAATGAGGACTCCTTTTGAGTCAGTATAATATCTAGTAGACAATATTTGTATTCAAACTCACGATTTATGTCGTATTATACACATGAGTTAGGTTAGTAAGTTATATTTGAATTTACGTACCATGTAAGTGGCGGCCAAGATGGGTGGACGATATACCTAATTTTGGGCGCCACACTTATACTTTTTTGTTATTTCAATTGGTTTTAAACCAAAAACCGCATCAATTAAAATCGCACTGCACACTTTAAAACTACACCGCACCAATCACAAGCGATTTTGGGTGCGATTTTGAATTTTTCAAACCGTACTTAAGCGGTTTCTGGTGCGATTTTGACTTCAAACCGCACTATGCTCACCCCTAGTAGGAATTTAATCTCATTTTATCTAGAGTTACTCTTATGTTGTATTTGGTTGGTGGGAATAAAATGGGCTGAGCTGCGCTGGGCTGGGCTGGGCTGGGAAATAGAATGACTTAAACTTATGGAGTATTTAGTTATTCAATTGGAATGATCATTCCATTCCTTTAGTTATTCATTCCTAAATCTAAATGTTACTTTCCATTCCTTTTTAAATAAGTGGGTTTATTTTATTTATAGGTCAACCTCCTTCTCTTCTTCTCTTCACTATCTATTTTCATTTCTTTTATTTTCATACTTTTTTTTATGCTACTTCATTTTCTTTACAAAACGTTATGCTTTTATTTATTTTGAACTTTTTTTTTGTATTATTTTCAAACTAATATTTTTTGACTTCTTTAGTTTAATGGAAAATAAATTTATTTTTTGTATAAAATAAATTTACAACGTTAAAATTTATATATAGTAATTTTACTAGTCAAATTTATTACCCAACTAGCACATAATTATTAATGATATTAAATTTATTACCCAACTACCACATAATCAGTTTAATATTATAATTTATTACCCAGCTAATTATTAATAATAATATCATAATTTAACATCGTTAATAAGTATAACATGTTATTGTTATTTTAATGTATTTATATAGGAAAATTACCCAACTAGCAGATAATTTGACTAGGAAAATTACCCAGCTAGCACATAATTATCTGACTAGTAATTTTTTTGTATTCTTTTCAGATTAATATAAACAGCTAGCACATAATTATTGTTATAATATTGTTTATTAATAATTATATATTTTCAAAAGGATGAAGAGATTAAACGGCAACTTTTTAAGGATCTAAAAAGTATAACATGCTATTGTTATTTTTAAGTAAGGATTTAATTACTATTTTTATAAAAAAAAATAATAATCCACAAGGTCTCACTCTCACAAAAAAAATTTATATGAAAGTCTCACGAAAATTTTATGTCTCACTCTCACGAAAATTTCCCTTATGAAAATATTAATTTTCTTTAAAAATATTAAAGTTCTTGCATATATTAAATTAATACAAGTTATGTTATTTCGGGTTCACGCAATATTCTTATAAATAAATATGAGAAATGATATATGATGCAATAAAACGTTGTTATTATTTATGTTTTCACTTATTGTTTATATATATTTATACTTATTTACATAATACTCCATCCATTCTTAAAGAATAAAAAATAAATAAAGTATAATTTTCACACAAATTAAAAAAATAAAAATAAAAAATAGGGTAAAAGAATTTCAAATTTATACTAAATGACCACACAATATTATTTTTCATTCATTTTATAAGTTTGTAGTATATAAAAAATAAAAAAGATCATTTCACATTTCATTCACAATGTAATTCATATAAACTAAACACTTAAAGTAGAATAGTGATTTTATTCTTGAACGAATGAATGAACAAACCAAACATAAAAATGAGAATGACCATTCCATTCCAATTCCCTTTCCCTTTCTTAAGTCATTCCATTTCATACACGACAAGGAATGGGAACCAAACATAGTATTAATAGCGACAGTAGTTTAATTGGTCAAGATCTTAAATTTACTCTTTATCTAACATACCTTGCTCACCCCCTTTAGCGACGGACCGGGCGACGATTCGGTCCATCGCTATATGTTTGGTTCGTCGTTATATGTGGTCCGTCGCTAAATGAGAGTGAACAATGTATATTAAATAACGGGTGAGCTTAAGATCCGGATCGATAGTTTAATTATCATTAATCTCATCGGTTAGATCTCGTATCGGAAGATACGTTTGTTAGAATAGTCTTTATACCAACTATTTTGCTATGAATGAGTTCTTATATATATTTATCTAACAAAATATAATTGATTTTGAATTTACCGCCCATCCTAATAAATTATTTGGATCGTTCAAAATTTAAGATAAATCCCACCGTCTATGTAGTGCCGGATGCACGAAACACAGCTAGTATAATAATAATAATAATACCACATTAGCCTCATTATATATATTCATGTTTGGAGGACACCTTAAAACAACTAAAGTGATAATTGCACACCCTAATATGTTAAATAGACAATATTACTCTTATACGTATAACTCCAATAAATATATTTGCTTATCTATCCATTTTGTCCTTAAGTTTGCTATACGTCATATTTATAAATTTTTTAAAAAGTTGTATACATTTAGTCTGTCCTCCTAAACTATGAATGAAACTAAATTACAATATTAAGCCAATTATTTTCTTAATTAATAACACTATTTCTAATTTGAGATATTGTATAACATAATTTATTGAAAAACAAATTAAATACATATATTAAAAAACAAAAATATAGACAAAAATTAATTGATAGTAACACAAAAAATTTAATTTTAAAAACAGAGGATGATCTAACACAAAAATTATGATAGTAATTTAAATTTCACGAGTATAATTGATAGAGATTTGAAGATTTTTTTAAAATTGTTTTTTGAGTAAAAATAGGAAAGCCATGGAAACGTTAATTGATTTCTCATTTATTAAGGATAATATTGATATAAGAGAAAAATTCAACATGGTAGAAATCTCATTACAGTGGGCTATTATTTTGAGTAAAGCCCATTTAAGAGTTTTATGTAAAAGCACTTGTTTATACTATCCTCCAAACATAATCAATGGTCCATATGGATTTCTCATTTGTTTGTTAATATAATTGAAATCTTTATTTAATACTCATTTCTTTTATTTAATTCACATTTGGTGTTAGCATGGCAATAGGTTGAGGATATTCACTCACCATTAGTCCTGACAAATCTTGCAAGAAAATAAGACACACTATATTGCTATTGAAAGTGGTTTTGATAATCAAAGACGCAATACATTTGTTCTAAAAATATAGATGTATTTATTACTACATTTCTTCTAAATTTCGAGATATATTTTAACAATTTTTAAGATGATGTGTTTGGAGCAATTGAGAATCTTGTTAGTTTATAACGCTAACTGCGTTTAGGGTTCAAACACAACGCTTTAAAAGATTATTATATGGCTGGAAAAGTGTCATACATACTTCTTTTCCATCCTTATCTGTTTGAAGATCCGATTACCATAAAGTTAATTTCATAGTAAGTTGATCAATTGATCAATCTGAAGATAACACAGAGAAAAAATCACCTTCTCGCTTCGTATTTATTAATCTGATTAATCAATCGACCAAAGCTTAACTTAAATACGTTAACCACTTTCAATATGGGCTTATATTACTTCTTTCGGCTAAGCCCACTCTCAGTGGCTGATGCTTTTATTTGCAGGTCCATTTATTATTTTCGTGTCTTTGATATTTGGTGTAGGTTTTATTTAGAGTTTGGACATTATAATTTTATTTATTTATAATTTTATCTTTTATCAATAATCAAAATACAAATAAGTAAAACGATAAAATATTCAGATTTAATTTTTATGTCAGTATAAAAATTTTCGTTTATGTTATGATGACTGTAAATAAACAACAGAAACAAGCTTCACATAACACACTCTATGGCCACTTGGTTAGTTTATAGCATAATTCATAAATTAAAATAAAATAAAAGGCGATTATTTTCATTAAATAAAAAATAATAAAACCCAAATGTATTTAGGACCCACTTGGAAACTGGTGGGTATACGGCTTTAGCCATTTATTTAATTTGATGGAGTCACACTGACACTCACACATATTCACATGGCCACGTTCAAAAGGGTACACTTTTTACTTAATTTTTTCTGCATAAAATAAATTAAAGCACAACTATTTCAAGTTTAATAAATTTGTACTTCCCAGCCAACCACAAAGTAGTTGGAGCCTTGGAGGGAGAAGAGACTCCTCATGTTTGTTGGTTGTATCACCGTAACCATAACCGTCACTATTTATTTTTTATTGCTACAATTAGTAGCCGTCCGTTTATACTTGGGTCACGTTTGATTACACCGTATAAAATAGAAATTATGTATAAAATATATAAGTGGTTAGAATGAAATTAATTTTAGTCAATTGACCAATATATTGTCGATACGCAGACTAAGAAGTGATCAATCTCTCTGCGTGTCAGCATTGTATTGACCAATTAACCGACTTATCATAAAATTAACTTCATGATACTCGGATCCGAAATATATACTCTATTAAAATAGCGTTTCTTGTTGACAAAAATAGCTTCCAAGTCTCTCTATAATTCTTGTATGATTTTTTATTATTGATATATATCCATCTATAAATGGAGATAAACTGTTTGATTGTATTTTAATCTTTGATTTTGTTAATTTAGTGAAAATATCCTTAATAAGACATGCTTAAATATTGTCAACAATTCAAGGTAAAGTAAGTTTGCATGGCTTCTTTTCGAGTTTTCCAGAAACAGAGCACTTAATTTAATTTGTAGCTTAGTTTTCCAGAAACATTATTTGAAGCCGATATATGGTTAATAAGTGAGATTTTAGTGATTGTTAAATAAAGAGTAGGGATAGTAATCTACTTCATGGAGTATTACAGATCACCTAGTTTATAAATACATTATCTATATAGGATGCAATAAACGCCTATTAGTCCTCAAATACACAGGAGGTTTGTACATTTGGAAATGTTTTAGCACTGTTTTTTTTTATATATTTATCAATACCTTTGTTTTTCTTTTTTTAATTACTGTGTTATCTTACTATACGATAATTAATGTCAAAATGGTTTCATTGTATTGGCAGCCAAAATAATTAATGTTTTTTTTAATTACTCTGTTATCTTTTTTTTCCCTCTAGCTTGTTTTAGGTGCACAAAAGAGAGCAAATACGACATTTCAAATTATTTGGACCTATGACCTATCGACTGCGAAAATGATCGAGTTAGATGAAGAGATCCAAATAAATAATGAATATGATGGCTTGGCTCTATTTAGCTACCCACTTGCCACTCTTTTGGCGTGCTCATTTGTTATTAACTCCGTCCCAAGATAAAAGTTCTAGTAGACTTTTTACGCATATTAAAAATATGAATAAAATGACAAAATTGCCCATAATGATGTCATTAAATATGGAGAGAGAATTAGAATAAGAAAAATACGAGATATTTAATGTTACGGGTATAATAGAAAAATATGTGTAAAAATTTGGTTATTAAAGAAAAATGAATATTTAACATGGGACTACCAAAAATAGTAATAATAACTTTTATCATGGGACGGAGAAGTATTAATCTACCGACCTTAATTATAGTTAGTTAATTAGTTAGTTTGGGTATAATTAATTAATCTTCCTCCGTTATGAACTTATGGTATGAAAATTAATTTCCTTCTTAAAATATAGTACTAGTAATTAGATAAATAAATTACTCCAAAACTACCAACAAGTTTGCTGCTAACTGAACCTTAAATATTTGTTGACGAGCGAGCGAGCCACGTGTTCAAATTTAGTACTAGTAGTAATTTACGCTAGCCTCCTAGCAAAATCAAGTTTATTTCCTGACAGCTTGACTTCCCATAAATTCTTCAAACCAAACACGGCCGGATATCATCCATTATCCATTTGTTCATCCCACACTCAACCCAAATCTTATTTATTCTATCAAACATTTGTAGTTAAGTGGGTAAACAAATCGAGTCGATTCAGATTTGGTTCACAAAATTTATCGAGTATAAAATAAAATTTGATTGAGGTTCATTTTGCTATTAAGTCGAGTACGAATAATTTGAATTTTTTTCAACGAATATGATCCGAGTATTAATAGAAAATTATAATTTAAGAAGATTCGAATAATTTATCAAACTTTAAAATGTGTTCATATTTAACTTATTTATATTTCGAATCAAGCGAGTAGGAATCGAGCCGAAATGTTTGTTTATTTTGCAGCCTTATTTGTATGTGTTGTTTTAAAGTTTCAGTATAGCCTTGCTTGTGGCCACACCACGCTCATAATATCAGCCTGCCGGTCTGCCTGCCATAATTTTCATGACAAGTAATTCAAAAAATTAAATTGCAGTGCAGTAGTGTAGGGGCACTGCATGTTTTAACTTTATCATGCATGCATCCATCACTTTACTCCTAATTTTATTGCTTAATTCAACTACTACAATGCCCCAATCCATCTAAATGCTTTCTTTACATGTTTATATATCGCAACACCCTGCTTTTTCTTTTCCCAATTGCGAGCATCATCAAATTTTATTTATTTTTATTTGTATATTTTAAAAAATATATTAAAAACTTAAACTTTCATATTATTTCTATACTAAATATCAACTTATTTCTTTTTCAGGAAAATTTTGAAATTAATACTGAGATTTTATTATAATTTTAGTCACTCAAACAAAATGTTAATTATATTTTTTATTTTATATATTTTTTTCCTAAAATGAAAAGTAAAAAAGGTGGAAATAATATTCTCTACATAATTCATTCTGAGATAAACCCAAGTTGAGTACTGTTTTCAATTAACTTGTATTATCCAAGTTACGAACCGGCAATGACATTTATAGTCAGTCGTGTTTATAAATAGAGTCCTTCTAAAGGGACATTTTTTAGCTGCTACATTATTTTTTTGGTTTTTTTTTTTGTGGTACTTCTCAAAAAAATGTATAATATTTATTACAACTGAAATTTTTATAAAAAACAGTATTTTAAGTGTAATTTGGATACATACAAGAAACAGAATTGTACGGACTATACAGACCATGTTTCTTGTATGTATCCAAATTACACCTAAAAACATCGCTTTTTTTAAAAAAAATCAGTTGGAATAAATACTATATATTTTTTGAGAGGTACTACAAAAAAACCAAAAAGATAAAATAAAATAATGTCGCTAGAATGTCAGCAAAAAATGTCCCCCTAGAATTATTGTTATAAATAAATAAATACTACTACTCATAAAATCCCAAATTAAGCTCGCTTTCGGTTTTGATTTTTTAAGTCAAATTGACTTTTTTAGAATTAATAATTAAGCATATATAAATATATTTCTAAAATTATAAAAATTAAGATTAGTAATAAAGTGTATATACTTTCTTTTGGTTATAATCTCTTCACCTATATTTTAGCAAAATTAGTAAAAAGATTAATTTTAAAAATGGTCAATTTGATTTTAAAAAATCAAAATTAAGCAATTAATTTGGAATGGAGAGGAGGGAGTAGTAACATTTTTTTTGGAAAAATATCTATTTAGTACTGTTGACAAAATCGAGACTTTCGGCTTCAGCTATTAATAATGGTTCCAGATTGACTTCTTTTGATGTCAATATGAACATAATTAAAGAGTTAAACACACACCTGGAAAGGAGGTTACGTGTAATAGCGCAACAGCCAGTCGGCTTGGCATCCAACAAATTGCTGCCAACCAGTTGATCATCATCACATTTCTCTTGCATGTGGTGTGGTGACTCTAGATCTGTTCGTACCGTTCCAAAATATGGATAAATTTCATTTAAATATTTTTAACCAATAAAATTGAAAAATAAACAATATAATTACGAGAATTATAAAAATATCAATAATTATTTTCAAAATTTAAAGAAGTTGTATTTAAAAATTGATATTTATTTTGAAACTGAAAGAATAAATGCAATATCTATATATATAGTTAGGAAGTTGATATATACCCCAGCGTAGTTTTTATAATTCCAGCACAAAGAGGTGAAATAAATAATTGTAGCATAAACATTAAGAATGGTGCATATTAAGCTGGACGTGTTCCCTCCTTTATTTACAGGGGGAGGGGGCCTATTCAACTTATTTCATTGCCATGCCATGCCTTGCCGTACGTATTACTATTATATAGTATAATAGAAACAGCCTGGCTTTCCAGGACGGAGCATTAAAACTGGGAAAATTGTGCTCCATTTAGAAGGGATCCTCATCCTATTAGTACAAACATATATTACTATTACTACTTGTAACTTACTACATCCAAAAGAAGGGCATGCATAAAGATTGCTTATATTAACAAGTCTCAACAGACTCGGTGGCGTAATGATCTATTCATACTTGAAATGTAAATTCCGTATGCTTCCTTCTTCAATGAATTGTATACTTTCTCGCTTTATTAATATAAATACAAGAATTTAATATTTTCATAAATAAAATTAATTACAATATATTGCCGACGATGATCAGAAATTTATTAGATATGTACAAAATTTATGAATCACATTAATTTTGAATAATAATAAAAGTCAAACTTGGATGAAATCAGATAAGTTGCCCTACTTGCTTCAACGTTGTATCTCAATTTTCAACGTGTAGTGCTTTTGTCTTCGGGGCGGGGCGGGTTCTTTAGTGTGCATGTGCATGCATTGGGTTGGAAGTTGGAACTTGAAGCGTACGAGTATTAGACAAAAGATCTCATATGATATTCTCACTGATCAACCTAGCTCCTTTATTTTCAAAATATTAATGACCAATACCTATACCCATACGGCTATACGTACGTACATAGTTTCAATATTTTCATACCATAAATTTTAAGATAAAACTATTTTTACATGATTTTTTTTCACATGAAAGTGAAATTTATTAAAAAAAAAACATGTGAAAATATCAAAAAATATATATGAAAATAGTAGTAGTAAGTAGTAGATCAGATTTACTCAAAAAAGAAAAAAGAAAAAAGAAAAAAATAGTAGTAGTAGTAGTAAGTAGTAGAGATTTACTCAACCCCCACCAAAACAAGAGCAGCAGCAGCAAGGAGGAGAATTAATGATTCACAACCGCGCACATGAATCTAATAAATGCACCACAACTCCATCCACTATAAAGTAATGAATTCTAATTCTCATATTTTCCCCCATATCTTCTCTTTCTCAAACCAAAAACAAATTCCCATGGGTACTGAAGTTGCAGCAAAGGAAGGAGAAATCAAGAAAATGTCGTCGGCGAAAATCATAAGCACAAGCCATGTGAAG
Organism: Panax quinquefolius; assembly: GCA_020205615.1. Taxonomy (NCBI): domain Eukaryota; kingdom Viridiplantae; phylum Streptophyta; class Magnoliopsida; order Apiales; family Araliaceae; genus Panax; species Panax quinquefolius. The sequence continues at coordinate 122,440,047 of CM035170.1, forward strand.
CCCAAAAAAACATTAGGAAGGAAAGAGTGCCAATTGGTCACTTTTGATCTTCCTTATATAGCATTTTACTACAACCAAAAGTTGTTGATTTATAAAGGGGCCGGGGCTGGGTCTGTTGACTTTGAGGAAATTGTGGAAAACCTGAAAGATGGGCTTGCCGTGGCCTTGGAAGAGTTTTATCAACTGGCTGGGAAATTAGGGACAGATGAGGACGGGGTGTTTAAGGTGGAGTACGATGATGACATGGACGGCGTCCAATTCGTGGTGGCTGAGGCGGAGGAGATCGGAGCTGATGAGCTGACGGAGGAGGACGGCACCGCTAGGTTGAAGGAATTGGTGCCTTATAATGGTATCTTCAACTTGGAGGGCCTTCACCGTCCGTTGTTAGCAGTGCAGGTAACAACACTACGTACACCTTTTATCTTTTTAGTTTCCTTTTTTTTTGACCCGTGTTTTGTGTTTTTCTGACGGGTTGTTTTTTAAATAAAATTATTTTTAATTTATTTTATATAGTAATTATAAAATATATATTTTTAATTTCAAATCAACTTACTACTATTATTAGAATGACGATTATAAATTTCACTTAAAAATGAATGACTACCGATCACATATTGAGCGTAAAGACTTCAGAAAAGAAAAACATATCTAGTGTTATTAATGTGATTCTTTTTTTGTTATTGTTAATTTAATATTAAGTCTTTATATAGTTTCAAATTTTAATATTTAATTTTAATAATCAATTTTTTCGTATTTATATATATATTTTAATTAAAATTCAAAAGTTAAGTGAAAAATCTAAACATAATGTTTAAGTTGTAATTTAATGTATTCTCGCTCACTCAATAAATCATTTGGGCCGTCCAAAATTTAGAATAAATCCCACCGTCCATACATCTATCTAATAAAATACATATATCTATCTATCTAATAAAATACAAATGATTTTGAAATTCCCGCTCACTCAATAAATCATCTGGGCCGTTTAAAATTTGGAATAAATCTCACTGGTCTACAATACAGTCTTGGGAGTAGACTAGACACAACTAGTATATATATATATATATATATATATATATATATATATATATATATATATATATATATATATTTCAACAAGTTTAAATGGAAAAAAGTAATCATAATTAATTTTAGTAGCTTGTGGACTACTACTTATAGGTGGCTGTAATTTTGAGAATATAACAAAATTTCCATTAATATAAAACAAGGAGCAAATGGAGAATACTACCATTTAAATCAACTCAAAGAACTGAATTTTGAGTTTTAAAAAAAAATTATATTCCTACAAACAAAAATGATAATATCACAAAGTACTTTTCACATAAATAATAAATAAACTCCACATTCGTGAACGAGAGCTTATGAAAATATCAAATATCATTTTATTTATTTATTTGGTAATGTGATTTAGATTGCGATTTACTTGTATGTTCTTATTGATGATGCACACAGCTGACCAAACTAAAGGATGGGCTTGTGATCGGGTGCGCATTTAATCACGCCATCTTAGATGGTACCTCCACGTGGCACTTCATGAGCGCATGGTCCCAGATCTGCAGTGGGTCCAAATCCATCCCGGTCCCACCTTTCCTTGACCGCACCAAGTCTCGCAACACGCGAGTGAAGCTCAACCTCTCCCCACCCTCCGACGCGCCCGCAAACGGTGACGTGGCCAAGGTCGACCCACAACTAAGGGAGAAAGTCTTCAAATTCTCGGAGTCAGCAATTGACCAGATCAAGTCTAAACTCAACGCCAACCCATCCGACGGCTCAAAAACCTTCACCACATTTCAGTGTCTCTCCACACACGTGTGGCATGCAGTCACACGTGCCCGCCAACTGAAGCCGGAGGAATACACCGTTTTCACCGTCTTCGCCGACTGCCGGAAAAGGGTCGACCCTCCGATGCCGGACAGCTACTTCGGAAACCTAATTCAGGCCATTTTCACCGTCACGCCGGCCGGGTTGCTGCTGGCCAACCCGCCGGAGTTCGGGGCGGGACTTGTACAAAAAGCCATTCAAATGCATGATTCCAAAGCCATCAATGAACGTAACAAGGAATGGGAAAGCAACCCCAAGATCTTCCAGTACAAAGATGCCGGGACGAACTGCGTGGCGGTGGGGAGCTCGCCGCGGTTTAAGGTTTACGACGTGGACTTTGGGTGGGGCCAGCCGGAGAGCGTGAGGAGTGGGTCCAATAACAGGTTTGATGGGATGGTGTATTTGTACCCAGGTAAGAGTGGAGGAAGAAGCATTGATATTGAGATAAGCTTGGAAGCTGGGGCAATGGAGAAATTGGAGAAGGACAAGGAGTTTCTAATGGAAGTCTAAAAATAATTATATAAAGCATGCATGGTTTTGGTGTGGAGTAGTATGCTATTATTTGGCTTTAGTAGTATTTTGTTATGTTTATTTTTATCAGATTCCTTTATGAGTACGATTTCTGTTTCATTATTTCTCATTTTGGTGACAGTATGCACTAAATCTTTAATGTATCTGTCTTTTGTAAGCATATTATAAGTACCGTTTGGCAGTGAATAATTGAGAGAACCCCCCACAAGGATGAAGAAACTAAATATGGACAGGAGGAGTTCCTTACATGGAGCCTTTGAAGTGTAAGACTGACCAAAATGTGGGGTACTCCAAAACACTTGTACAACCTGATAAGGCAGCAAAAAGAAGTATCAGTTGACAGTACTTAAAGAATTGCGTCCATATTAATACTAGAATATTATCTTCTTCTTGGATTCAAATGCAATGTATGACCAAATATCATGCACAGGTCATAACAATTGTATTTTTAGCAGTTGAGAAAATTAATTAAGTAAAAGGAAAATATAATTTTGAATCCAAGTTCCTAAATGCCTTGGATGCAAAATATTAAAGAGGATTTTTCAACTTTTGCATCACTTTACCATACGCAGTTCTTTTTCCATAAGAGAGGAAATAACTACTAACCTCAGTCAGATTAAAAATGGGAGTTCACATCTCATCTATATAAAAAGTTTTCAGATGTCATTTTTTTCACGAATGCTTCAACTAAGTGAGGCCAAGAAGCCAACATATTCGTCATACAAAAGAAGCATCGCATGTTTATTCATGCCCAGACTAAAAGGTGAAGTTAACTCAGGTATACAAGATTCAGAAACCACAAATACATCATGAATCCACCCAATAAACAATCCAATTCAGAATGGTTTTACAAGTAGGTGAGATCTAGCATTATCTCAGGAAGCCGCTAATCTCAACATTAGAAAACAAAACTCAGGAAAACTAGAAAGAAATACAGAATGTAGAACTCCAAAATGTACATATTACCTTAGAAAAGATATTTGGCCTGAATACATCAATATTCCCCGGTTACTGGTATACAAAAGTATATTCAACACAGCACGCGGGGAATACCCCTAAACTTTGTCATGGCTGATCCCTAAATAGGTATTTTTGAGACTATTCACATTTATCTTCCTCGCAAATAAAGTCCTCTCATGAGGTTTCATGCCTCACTTTTGGGGTTCTGGGGTGGAGGCACCACCTGCTCCAGCTTCTTGAACAGTATCTGATACCAGTTGTACTGAAACTAATAAATTAATACTCCCTCTTATTCAGATTAAATGACGTTTTAGGGAGTTTAATTTTATTCTATATAAGTGTCGTTTTGGAATCTCTATGCAATATTGCACTATTTTTTCCTAATTTACCCCTCTATTTAATATGGTTAGTAAATGCAATTGTGGAGAGAGAAATAATTAATTAGGTACAATTGTGAAGAATGAGAAGAGACAATTGTGGAGAGAGAAATAATTAATTAGGGACACAAAAGACATTTTGTGTTATTTCTTAATAAGTGTGCTTAATTCTAAAATGACATTTAATCTGAATAGGAGGGAGTATATAATAATATACATATATATACACAGACAGAGAGAGAGAGAGAGATTTCCAAGGGTTTGAATCTACAAACCTTGAGGCTGGGGTTCAGATTGGTTTTCTCCAAGAGAGTCGGTCTCTGTCAGCTGTTGAGTAACAGCTGCTTCTTTCAACTGCTCTTTCGTAATCTTCAAGTAGTCTTCACTGGAGTATGCTTCGTTTGTGGATGGTGAACGATCTGCTGTTTCAGAAAAAATCACATCACCTCTATATTTTCCTTTAAAGAAGTATTTTCTTGGAATTAAATACAATATCATTATAAAAAAACTGTGAACAAGTGCATGCCACAACACTTCAAAAGAAGCAAAGATTATCTCTGATACCATTGTGAAACGAATGAACCAGCTCTGTTCACCATATATTAAGAAATAACAACTGAGAGAATACTTTTTACACTTTAATGCCATAAACATTACAAGGAATGGCAAAGATACGAGTTTGGATGGCGCACTCCTTTCGTGATACTGAGTCAACTATAAAAACAGATTTCCAAACCCATCGGAACCCTCAGAGGGGGCTGGGCCAGAAAGATGAAACTGAGAATCAAAATAATCAGAAACTACTCAAACCAATCACCAGATGGCACAATTCCATCCCCATTATTCCAACTCGTAGGAATCTGACAAAGAGGAGCTCACAAAGCATGAAGGAGGTAGACACCTTCATCAAATGATTCCTGCCTCAATTTTCACCGTGTCTGCAATTTTCATCTTTTGAGAGATATATCCTTGGGTACTCCCAGAATATACTTTACCTGGGCACACCCCAAATTTATTATGGTTATACTTTTCCTCTCAATAATTATTCAAACACAATTTAGTACCTCAGACTTCGGCAAATCAATGTAGGTCACCCACCTTATATGGTGACATTGCCATGTGTAACCGCACTTGCCACCAAGTAAAACCTACATCCCTCGTTGCCTCTCTCTCAATTAATGGGTGGAATTGCCATCTGCAACCACTACAGGAAGCAGAGCAAAAACCTTGTTTCCACCCCCCTCTCAATATTAGCATGCAGGGATTTCATGTATGCTAGTATAATTCAAAACTACTTGCATTGGGCGTCAACTTTTAAGTTTTTATTTTTGAACAGAAACAAGTTACATAAAAAGAATACTTGCTGAAGTTCAACTAGTTTGATCCAAAAATCATTATTAGTTCATAGAGTTGATGAATAAGGAACTTCATCCAAATTGATTTATAATGTAGTTCATATCTATTATAATCACTATGAGTGGCAATATCTATTATAATCACTATGAGTGGCAATAACTCAAGAGGCCTCAAGGGGAAACTATTGCTGTTATACTACCTCCGTCTGGAAATGAGAGTCCTTAAAAGTTAAAACACTTTTTCTACGAATATTAAGGTTTGTATAGGACACTTGCAACAAAAGAAATAGGACTACTGTTTAAAAATGGAGGGAATAAATCAATATAACTCTCAAAGTTAGTAATGGTTTGCTTAAAGAGTTAGTTGGTGTTTATCACTTTTATCATGGACTGGACAGTCTGTCAAAAAATATCTATCAAAAAATTAGAACTTAGATATTACCATCTCATAGAGGAAAAAATGATACTCAATCAAATAAACAATTGTACTTTGCCAAAGGAATTGGAGAGTTCTCAATGTAAAACCAAGTATTATAACTTGCTCCTCGGCAATCTACCCCCAACTCCAACCCTACCCCACCCCCACTAAAACAATAGAACAAAATGAAAATCCAAGAAGACAAAGGCAAATCCTGCTTCTTCTGCAGATTAGACACTCTGCAATGGATGTTCTACAAATTGGATAATTCAGCACTTGATTGAAAAATTAGCAAACTGTAGAATAAGTGAATAACTCTGTAATGCAGTCAGATGGATCAGATTGATCAACTACTTATAGTTTCTTCCTAGCATCTATTGTCCACCAAACACCTATAAAATAGTGTTTTGCACATGATGCCTTAAGTCCTGAAGAGCATACTAACTTAGCAGTTAGCACACACAATATAGAAGTAAGAATCACAAATGAATTTAATGCCTTTCACTTGCTACTTTAAAGTCATAAGAATAAACTGATACAGATATGCGAAACACTTGCTCACTCACTAGGGTCAACCTTCATCTGAGAATCCTCAGAGCTGTCAATTGTTGAAAAGCTTGAGTTTGTGTTGGTCGCGCTGGAGCTGTAATTGTTCTGCGTCGGACTCTGAACATCGTCAAGGCCAATCTCTCTTTCAAGTGTGCTCTTAAATTCCCTTGAAACATCCTTCAGAGATTAAAAGCAATGAAAAGGTCAGTATTAAGAACACTGGAACATTTTCCAACATGGTAAAAAGAAAACAATTAAATAAAAGTTGGAAATATTACCTGAAGTTCTTTAATCGTAGGTTGAAATGCGCGCAAAGTTTCCCCCAGATTCCGAGCAACCTGTGTTCAAATGACACCACTTGGCTAGTTAGCTTCCAATACACCAAAAGTTGGCAGTATTTCTCCACGGGGCTTAATAGCAAAATCAAATTAGCTCATTTGTTCATAGTATCTTTCGCTAGTCTTCAAAAAGGTTAGAAACAGTGGCGGACCAAAAAAATTCATTAGGGTGGGCAAAAAATTCATGCACTATTTTGTTTCTTCAATTATAATCCAAGATATTAATTAAAAAACTTCAACATAGTTATGCTACATTGAGTAACAAACATTTTCAGAAATTAAAAGGTCAACACTCTTCCATTAAAGGAAGAAGAATTAATCACCCAATAAATAAAAGCTTAAACTAAAGCATGCTAAATAGTATAATCTAATTAAGCAAATGCAAAATCTTATAGCTAATTCCTGGTTTCCTCAAACCTAATAATCTCATAGACTTCTAAGTTCTAACTCTGATTGTAATTCTCAAAATTATACCAGGGAACTTATTTGACTAAAGTACTATACTCAGTTTTAAACATTTCATCCATACTCCTTCCCATGTATAATGACTATTGACTACTTACTCCAAATCTCAGTAAAATCAAGGTCTATCCTCAATTCATGTTCTCGTGTATTAATATTATATGCAAAGTTAAATTACAGTATTCCAAAAATGTAGCAAATGTTAGAAGAACATCAAATGAAGGAAGAAGTCTTCACAAGGCTATAAGATGTATAGAATCTGCTACTTTGACTGACAACAAAACAACTTACCTCAGCAAGACCTTTCGGACCAAAAACCAACAAAGCCACAACTCCAATCACCAGAGCTTCAGGAGCCCCAACTCCAAAGAGAGATGCAAACACACCCTTGCCACTATATTTTCTTTTCTTTTCTGAAAAGTCATCACTTCAAATTTCAAACAAAGACAATCATAGAATTGTTCTGCACGCCTTAAACTAGCATTTCAAAGGATTAACATATAACTCGAACATAAACGAATGCATAAACATATGTACATATAGTATGTGTTTGCGTGTGCTAAATTTAGCAGGCAAGATTATAAAACTACCTAATTTTGCAGAATGATGTGAGATTGAGATACCCAAATTCCTCAGACCATTCCACTGAGAAAAAGAAGTGAGACCCAGTTGAGGAATCCATGGGGATAGACGAAAATTTGGGGTATTGTAACTTGAATTTACAGAAGTAGAGTGTGTGTAAAGGGTGGGTTTCCTAATTGATGAAGATGGTGATGGTGATTGACACAGATATGTAGGAGTATAAATTGCAGAAGCCATAGTTGTTGTCGAAGTGGCCATAATAGTTATAGGGGAATTTGTAATCAGGGGTTTTTATGGATATCATATGAGTTATGATCCATCATAATCCTGCTAAAAGAAACGGCGTAGTTTTGTGGAATGGTCCAAGAAGTGTGATGCCTAGCGTGTTTTCATATCCACACAGGCCACAGCTGCAGCCCACAGGACAAGCATAAGGTATAAGTTTGTTTATTGGGCTAACAAGCCCATATATCATCAATACTAGATTTAATTAAAGAAGGCCATATCTATCCATTCCCAAATTTTGAGTATGGCTGATTTAGTTAGAATTCAAAACTAATGTACATAATATATATATATATATATATATATATATATATATATATATATAATATATAAATATTATATATTTATTATTATATTAACTAATTTTTTTAAAAAACCAGGTTAAGCTTAAATTTAAAAATATATAAATTACCTTTAAAAAAATTAATAATAGTCTTATATTTTAAAACTGAAATATAAGAATGTAAATAAATCGAGTCAAGCCGAGTATTGAGTTGCTCAGATTTAGTTCATAAAAGTTATCAAGTATAAAATAAGGTTTAATTGAGGCTAGTTTAATTCTTTGAGTTAGTATCTTTTGAAATTTTTTTGAACGAATATGATCCGAAGTATTAATTAAAAATTATAATTTGAAGAGATTTGAGTAATTTATCAAATTTTAAATTTTATTCATATTTGAATCATTTATATTTTAAATTAATTTTGAATTAAATTTTTAATCGAGCAGCAGACGAATGGGTTCAACTATTTATTTATTTTATAATTTCAGATGTTTACACACTATTTAGTATTTACTACAATTATTTGCAGTAACGTATCAATATCAACCACCACCTACTTGAACATGTGGTATGCCGGTTGAGCTTTTGTGTTGTAGGCCCCATCCAATTGTCAGCCACCTTTAGATTACGATCGGTTTCAAAGTTGAAAGAAAAAGTTAGGCTAGCATAATTTGGATTTTGACAACTTATCCGGAAGCATTAAACTGAATCTACTCAACTTCATACGTACCTTTTCGAATAGTACATTATAAATAAAATAATAATAAATAAATAAATAGATTGGAGACCCATCTACCTCACTTTAATTTATTTTTAATTTTTTAATACTACACTAGTAATTATTCAGTACAGCGTAACGAAATTTTTATATATATTAGTTTCAACGACCTAAAAATTAAAATAAATCTAAATATATCTTTTGATTTCTCATTCAAATTTAAATTAAATTTTATCTTATTAAGATTATAGATCTGTGAAGGAGTGAGTAAATCTAATGAATGAATAGACTGATCAACCTCCATTATTTTCAAAAATCCGATTGTCCAAACAAGCTCCTATGAGGGCAGGGCAGGGCAGGGCAGGGCAGGGATAAAAGAAGATTACAACAAAATCAATCATCATCTCATTAAATGAGGACAACGCTACTCCCACTCCGCCTCACTTTCTTGCCATTAATAGACCCCGCCGTCATAATAATAATGGCACATAGTTAATTTCAAACCTACGAGGGTCATTATGGTGAATTACCTCACAATTAATTACCACCATTATCAACTAATCAACTTCCTGTCCATCTTTATTACCACCCATTATCAACTAATTACGTCTGGAGCTAGAGAGAGAAAGTTTTGGTTTCTTCGTTGATTGGCTTCACATTTTAAATAAGTTCCTCCGTTTCTTGTTTTGTTTTTCTCTCTCTGCCTTCTTTTCATTAATTGAATGTCTTCTTTTTTTGATTCAATTCCGACGTTAATATTTCCTTGACATGTGATCGGGAATTACAGTCACCGTCGCCGGAGAAAGTTTGATTTGAGAGAACTGGTTTCTCTTTCTCCTTCTATTTTTTTATTTATTATTGATACAGATTCGATATTATGAGTAATTTATCGAATAACAGTGTTGAAACCGTGAACGCTGCGGCTACTGCTATAGTTACTGCTGAGAGTCGAGTCCAGCCAACTAGTGTTCAGGTATGTTAATTGCGTATGTCTTCATTTGTATTGGTTGATTGATTGATTTGTTTGAGGTTTTGTGTGTTGAATTATTGAATTTATATGAAATTTTTTATTCAGAAGTTGTGATGAAATAGTCGCATGTCAGTTGCAAATGCAACTTGGTGCGACTTGATATAGGCCTTAATTAGTTCTCCCCTTGAGTAGCTTGCTTTTCAAGGGTCAAAGAAACTAAGGTTTGTGTCGTTGTTTTTGCTTTTGTTTATCTTAATTTGATACAAATTTCTTGATAGTTGGGTTGTTTTGATGCTTGAATATGTAGATTTGATATCTACAACTTTTTGGGGCTTGTGTATTAAGTGTATTAGTAATTTATTACTACTATGTTTTGCTAGTAGAAAGGTTTTTCAGTTAGAATTGTGTGGTCCATTGACTATAGAAAGAGGCTGCAACCTTTGTGGCACTTGTGTTGGAATTTTAAATATCAAAAGGAAAAAGTAAAAAAGAAAGAAACCAAAAGTTTGATTGACATAAAAAAACAGTCCATTTTTTTTCCCAACTAGTTTTATATTGTTTTTTTTTTGGGTTTTGATATTTACTGAATTGTTAATAAAGAAAGTGACTTTGTCATTCAGATGTTTAACTCCTCGAAAAAAAAATCAGATGAACATTGGACCATTAATATGAGCATACAATCAAGAATTCTCAAATAGTGATATTACAGTAAATCAAGAGAATCAACTGGTTCTGATTAGTGAAAGGCTTCCACATTACTTTATCGTGAAAATTTTCAAATTAAATACATTGGTATTTGAAACACTATGACCATTTTATACTCATGACTCAACTACATATATAGGTAATCCTGAATACAAGTGAGTATATTTTTACCCTTGTAGTACTTTGTAATGCTTTTTATGAACATTGGTAGGCTCACCGTGGGGATTGTTTCTAAGTGCGGAGTTACTAGAAATACCATTGTTTGTTAGCTCTTAGAGCATCTAAGGTCAGAACACTCGGTGCTAGTACTTTATATGTTAATGCACCTTTTCTTACATGAGTTTTGATCAATTTGGGGATTAATTTAGACCCATTAATTGATTGAATTTATATAAAATTAAAAGTGCATTTGATAGTCCTATTACAAGGAGATTAATAGAGAGTAATATATGATTCAAGTAGGAATTATATATTGTGTTTTAATTGTATCCAAAGTGGGGAATATAAAAAGGTTCATTGTTGTTTAAGAAAACTATTTTCTTTAAGTCCCACATTGAGTAGGAATAAAACTATTTAATACTTTATAAGTATATGTGAAATAGTTTAATTCACTAGTGGTATTAAAGGAAAGGCTTTGAGTTGGTCACAATGACGTGGTGCAAAGCACCACCCGCCCGCGTCCCGGGGGCCGTGGTGCGGGTTCGGGTCGCAAAGTCACATTGGCTAAACAGTTTTTTGTTTAATCATTATGGGATACAAAACTGATATGTGATTATTATATCATTTATTTTGTAAATGATTCTTTACTCACATTTCAGTTATTAAACTGAATAGTCTTCATCTTCTTCCTTCTATCATCTTTACTCAGCAACATATATTGAGGTTCAAAGTGAGTTGCTATTGCTAAGAACTAGTACAGACTTGACATATATCCTGGAGGTGAATCGCTAGTAGCCTTTAGCAAACCTTAGTGGTAAGGGGCAATAAACACCTTAAGGACAGGAAATACCCGTGTCAAATCCTTGTTTCTTTTAATCTGTATTCATTTTACTATTTCATTATATGTGGAAGATTAGCTATAAAGCTCCAAAGAAAGACGAATTGTATACTTTTGTGGTTAAAAGCTTGTATAGTATGAGTTGAGACATACCCATTGCTTGCCCCAGGGCAAATAGATCTACAGAGTGGGTGAAGTTTTTCAATTCTTTATCCCTGTAGCAAGTGGAGGGAACTCAGAAGCCTAAGCCTGAATTCAGCTTTTATCGTATGACTAGTGAACTACCCAAACAGCATGCAAGTTGGGAGGCTTGTTTAACTTCGATCACCAGCTTAATAAACCACACTCAAGCTTGGTTACTTGGAGAAGTGAAAGTATCCATTTATCTCATTAAGGCTTGTCTTACAAATATTGCTGGAATTGGACTTTCAGTATCACTCAATATTTAGCTTCTTTTAAGGACCGAGACAAAACAAGATACTCACTATTACTTAGTTATGGCTCATTATTTGGTTCATCAATGACCCTAACGAAGTGACGAATTTTAAATTCATGAGAAGCCAAGATTAAGCAACTCCTACTATAGTCTTCGTGACATTTTTTATTTTAGCTATACGTAATATCATGAGTGTCATCCTTGCAAACTTACCCGTGAAGACGGTTGAAATTAGGTTAACAAATTATATAAAGAAAGTGAGACATAACAAGGACTTGAATGAGGATCATAAGTGTCTTATATTTGCATGGGTGAAGGTACAACTTCTGGATGCGTGAAACACAGAGGGTATTGATTAATAGAAATGATTAAGCTTGTGTACAACATATAAGATTGGTTGCATCCCATAGGCACTTTCTACTACAATTTTACTTCCTAGATTATGAAATGGAAAACTGTTGGGTATTGCTAGCTGCATAAACAAGCTAAATATTGGACAAAACTATGCAATTGATGCTCTAGCAGTCTTATTCAGCTATTTCCAAGCTTGATTAATCTGAAACTGTCAATCTTCAACTGATGTCTGCAGAATCAATGCATTTAGTTGATAAATTAGCAGACAAAAGGTAACCTGGTTTCAATGAGTGTGTTTTTAGATGCTATAATAGAACATAAGAAGAAACTAGTAGGATGCTTGCAGGTGTAGTTTATGGGATTAGGAAATGTGAGACCACCTGTAAGATATAATTTACATGGCTTGTAAACCATACCTATACAAGTGATATCTAAACAAAATGTGTATTACAGTATCAATGTTTCATTACACTCTTTGGGTAGGGTATATTTGTGTTTTTTCTAACTTTTGATTGTATTTAATATGACACAAGTTTTACCTATGAGTGTTGCAGTCTTTTAGTGCATATAATAAACTCAAGTTATGCTCCTGAGCATGTTCTTGTGCTAGCTACTAATTGTCACAGCAGCATGACGAAGTATCCCTATTATTAGGCAGGCGGAATATGATATAAAGTTTTAAGCAAGTATCTTTAGTGGTAATTACAATATCTCTTTTAGAATTCTCTCAGCAATGGATGATTGTCTTTTGCTAACTATTTTTTGAAAAGTGCAACCCTTGATTATATTTTGTTTCCTGTGTAGATGATAGAGATTTGAGGGTCTTACTAGCTAGATAAGCAAGTTGTCCTAGTAATTTACAGTAATTCTTTGATTTTGATTTCAGAAGACAAGATGGGGAAGCTGCTGGAGTCTATACTGGTGTTTCGGGTCTTATAAGCACAGTAAACGAATTGGTCATGCTACCCTTGTTCCTGAAGCAACAGCGCCTAGAGCTGCAGCCCCTGTTTCCGAATCTCTGAATCACTCATCCACCATAGTACTTCCCTTTATTGCTCCTCCCTCTTCTCCCGCATCTTTTCTCCAATCAGATCCTCCCTTTGCCACCCAATCACCAGCTGGATTACTTTCCCGAACGTCTCTCTCTGTCAATGCCTACTCTTCAGGTGAGACTTCCTCTATTTTCGCCATCGGTCCCTATACTTACGAAACTCAGTTAGTTTCACCACCCATATTTTCTACCTTCACCACTGAACCATCTACTGCTTCTTTCACTCCCCCTCCTGAACCTGTGCAATTGACAACACCTTCATCACCTGAAGTGCCTTTCGCTCAGCTTTTGGCATCATCTCTAGCCTGCACTAGAAGGGACAATGGGACAAGTCAAAAGCTCTCATTATCACAGTATGAGTTCCAGCCTTATTACCCTGGAAGCCCAGGTGGCTACCTTATATCACCGGGCTCAACAATTCCAAATTCTGGCACATCTTCACCTTTCCCTGATAAGCAACCAATTATAGAGTTTCGTGTGGGTGAAACTCCAAAATTCCTTGGGTATGAATATTTTTCCTCTCACAAGTGGGGTTCAAGGTTAGATTCTGGTTCATTGACGCAAAATGGTTTGGGTTCAAGGTTAGGTTCTGGCTCATTGATGCCAAATGACGGTGTTTCAAGGTTAGGCTCCGGTTCTTTGACACCAAACGGTTGGGGTTCTGGGCTAGGTTCCGGTTCAATGACACCAACTGGTGGAGAGCCCGTCTCTAGAGACAATTTACTTATGGAGAGCCAAATTTCTGAGGTGGCATCACTTGCCAACTCAGACAATGGATCTCAGGATGAAGAAGTTATTATTGGTCGCAGAGTCTCATTTGAGTTGCCCAGTGAGGATGTTCCAAAATGTCTGGAGTTTCAACAGGTGGTGACAGCTCAAGGCAGTGGCGTAAACAACATGATATCAGACAAAGCATTGAGTTATTGTGATTGTGGAGGGGATACTGAAGCTGTCGTCATGCCTGGGAAAGCTATAGGAGACGGCCAAGAGAAGCAGTCATGTCAGTGTAAGCAGCATCACTCCAGCACACTTGGGTCAAGCAAAGAATTCAATTTTGACAAGCCTACTATTGAAGTGGAAGTAATGCAATTTTGGAGGTAGAGAAGGGTCATAAACTTTGCCTGGGGCACTTAGCTTCGCAATCCAAGGGCAGTTTCTAAATCCCATTTTAGTTTCCTTCAATATATTCTTTCTTGACGTGTATACTGTAAAATAGATGCGCTTATAGATTTTTGTTTTTTTATTGTAAAAGCCTATTCATATGTAGTATATATGGTGAAGAATAAATCTAAACATGTTGTTATTGGGAAAGCACCAAAAGAAAAAGAAGACCATGAGAAGAAAGCTTCTGAATATGCTGTTGTCAGCATATCTTGTTAATGTAAAACGACAAGGTAGTAGGTTGGTAGAACTTGCAACCTGGAGTAGATACGGGGAAGGCGTTACTTGGGGAACTACTTAATAATAATAATTGCCATTGGGTTCAAAATTAATACTTACTTGGGAAAGAGTTTATGACGAGAAGCAGCCTACTTAAACTTATTTGTAGTATTTTGACAAATAACTGAAATTCAATGTCCAATTTTTGTTAAATTAATTCACCAGACATTTATTTTGTCAGTTGTCAATAATTTTAAGGATCAATTACATATTCTATTACATTTTTAAAAATAATTACAATAATACTGCACTTATAAAATATTTACACAATTAATGCATTTAAAGTTTTATTTACATAATTAGTGCAATTAGAATCCCTTAAGTTAGGGAATTAGTATTCAATTAGAATTCCTTAATTAGGGGATTAAGATTGATTTACTTATTTAATTAAGTAATTAATAAGTCCCAACTACTTCCATCTCTCTGAAACTCTCAACTACTTCCGGTCTCTTTTCTCTTTCTTTTTCTCTCTACGATTTCTGTCGCTGCTCTGTTTTTGGGGTTTGTAATAGTAGTCGCTCTGAAACTTCCATACGGTCAGTCAAGTGATGCTCTTAATAATATAACGTCTGAAGCTTCCAAGAATACTCCTAAGGAGAATCATGAGATTGCGAAGATGTCAATGAAGGATGATGTTTGTCATTACCAGGTTTATCTGTCCAAGCTTGATATTTCTACAGATCTTATACAACGTGAGTTGTACATGATGGTGGTGGTGGTGGTGCTAAGATGATAAAAGAAATGGTTTGTTTAAATAAAGGTGAGTTATGGAAAAGGTAGTAGTACCGTGGAGGAAGCATCCATAAAATTTGCCGTGGGTCAATAATTATTGCCCTTAGCAGATTTGGACATAGTGATCGAGCCACTTCCAGAGTTCATAGACCAGAGAATGATATCATAAATGATGACGATTCAATACGATTCTTTGCGATTTTTTTAGAAATACAGTTGGTAGCCAAACATTCATACCAGGAAATGCTTAAATTCGATGTTATTAGGTTTCTAATTTATTATTAAAAATCTATTATAGATTTTTTTATTTAATAAATTGATTAGTATTTAACACTTTATATAAATGTTAACAATTCAGCTTTTTTGGGTTACCAATTAATTAAAAAAATTATTGTAGATTTTTTTATAATGCGATTAGTAGACAAACCTTAATACAAAGGTAACTAATTAGGTTTTATTAGGTTACCAATTAATTATAAAAATCTATTATAGATTATTTTTTTCATAGTGTTGTTGGTAGTCAAACCTTAATACAAATGTAACCAACAAAACTAAAATTATTTACCTTTGAAAGTTTTGGTTACCAAGCAGAGACTTGAAATTTCTATTGATACTTCACAAAAACTAAAATGGTTACATTTTTGTATAAATATTTGGATACCAACCGCACTAAAATTTATCTTTTCTCCTTTTAATTTTTGGACTAAATCAATCTTCATTATAATAATGGCATTTGTGGTAGGCGATACATGGTGTTGAAGCGTTGGCGTCCATGGTCTTGTAGAGGGAGGAGGAAGATGAAGTTGCCAAACTTTGAATATTTGAATTTTAATTATTATTTTGAATTTGAATTTATTTTGTTTGTTAGATCTAAGATATTTAAATTTGAATTATTAATTATAGTAGTTATTTCTCCTTGATTTTAGGTTTCCTTATTATTATGAATTGAATCTTATACTAATTCCTTAAATTAAGAAATCCTAATTGCACTAATATTATAAATAAATATAGAAAATGTATTAATTACGTAAATTTTTTATGAGTGCACTAATAGTGTAATTACTTTCTAAATATTGTATACTTATGTAAAGGACCCAATTTAATTTAGTTTACCCCATCATCCATCATATGGCTTGGACCTCTCTCTATTCTATTCTATACTTAATTGAGTAATGAGGAGAGATTACTAAATTGTGGGGTCCAGTCAAAATTAGTACTAGTATTGATAAAAAAATATGTTATTTAATGTTAATACAAACAACTACAATAATTACAAAAAACTACGGTCTTTAAAGTATTAGTAGTATATATATATATATATATATATATATATATATATATATATATATATATATATATTTTTTTAAATTTAAGTGAAACTATATCAATCATCGGGCTTTTTTCGTTTTAGTGTTTTTAGTAGTTTTATGACCTTTCAATTTAAGAATATTTTGAATTAATTTTTGTAAGTTAATTTGGTCGTATATTTTCAGAACAATAGTGTTAAATAAGTTGTTCTGTTTAATATTAATGTACATTAACCTAAAAATGTCGAATACTGAAAAATCTAATTCCAACTAATTTTTTGCCGCTTCAAGACCGACCCCATTTGGTTTGTTACAAATTACTGATCTGGAAGTAGATATCCATGCCCCCCAAGGCCATAATTACTATTAAAAAAATAAAAACCTTAAAATGAATAAATATAGTTTGTGCATGTAATTTTAATATTTTTACATTATCATAAATTTATGAGAGAAACACGTGTAAAAATATCAAAAATATATATAAAAATATAATTTCTTAAATAAAGTTACAAACATCATGTGCTGACAAGTTTGTCTCATATGTAAATTGCGAAAGCGGAATCACATTAAATTTTTTGAAAAGTACTTGATGATTGAACCATGGACTTTTAATGATTAAAAAAGTTTATTTAATTTTTGTAAAACTATAGTAAAATACATACTCCCCTGTTCTCAAAAGCATATTCAAAATACAAGTTTAACCCCCAAATTAAGAAAGCTAATATCAAAGAAAGACTATAAAATAAATATCAATTTTGTTAATGGGAATCCCATGCAGGTACACTAATAAATTTTTGTCTATTTTAAACTTAGCGAACCCCACTTTCGTATGCTCTTAAGAATAAGTTAGTATTTATACTTATTTTATATTTATATTTGAGGATATCATTTGAGTACGGAGAGAGTATATAAATTAATTTGTCAAAATAATTGAATTTTTAAATAATTATGAAAAAATCTAAAATTTAATTATATAAATTGTTTGGGTCCTCGTATTTCTTAAAAGTGGTCCGGTTCTATCCATTAATTCAAACAGTAGCCAAAAACAAACAAACTGTACATGCCGATAAGAACTTTTTGGTTCGTCCCTTTTTTCGCTCTTAATCAAAGGTTAAATTTAACTCTAAAGTGGAGTACCTTTTCGGTTCAGGTGAGTTCATGCAGTAGTATTTAATATTGGTTCTGTCTTTTTCCAATTCTTTTAGTCGCATTTGAAAATTTTAAATTATTAATTTGGGTCTTCTTGGTTGCTTTTAATTTAGTTGAAGACTTCACTGAAAACGGTTTTTAAATACAGTAGCTTTTCTTGAATGATATTCATTTCGTTACTATTCGATGATGATGGGCATGAAGGTGTTTGAATCTAGTTCCAGCTGGAATTTAGGGTGAACTGAATCATATGTTTGTTTCATTCTTTGAATCTGAGTGATGATCTGACTTTCTAGTTTCATGGATTTTCCACTAATGGGTATGATTCCTGTTACTATTAGAAGAATTGTGATTTATCCAAAGCTATACATAGAAATAAATTTTATAATTGAATGTGGTCACTGTTCATTCTATTTGCAGTTTGCACCCTATATTTTTGTTTTTTACTCTTTAGGGTTATCTGAATTGCACAAAACTGTCTTGAATTTTGCATCAGTTTTGATATTTAATTTTTGTCTATTTCAGGGAATTTCTTATTTTCTTTCTGAAATTTCTATGGACCAGCAAGGGATTATATGTAAATTTGAAGTTTCATGTTAGTGCAAGGCTGTTAGGTTTCACAAAGTAGCAAACATGGCAATGGCTCCAACTGTGAAAGTGGTTCTAGGCTCAATTGCCTTTGCTATCTTCTGGGTATTGGCAGTTTTTCCGAATGTGCCTTTCATGCCAATTGGAAGAACAGCAGGGTCCCTCCTAGGGGCTATGCTCATGGTTATTTTCAGAGTCATAACTCCAGATCAAGCATATGCTGCTATTGATCTTCCAATCCTTGGTCTGCTTTTTGGGACAATGGTTGTTAGTGTATATCTAGAAAGAGCAGACATGTTTAAATACTTGGGTAAATTGCTATCGTGGAAAAGTAGGGGAGCCAAGGACTTGCTTTGTCGACTCTGTTTAATTTCTGCTGTTTCTAGTGCTCTTTTCACAAATGATACCTCCTGCGTTGTGTTGACCGAGTTTGTGCTGAAAATTGCTCGGCAGCAGAACCTTCCACCTCACCCTTTCCTATTAGCCCTTGCCTCAAGTGCAAATATTGGGTCTTCAGCAACTCCAATTGGGAACCCTCAAAATCTGGTTATAGCCGTTCAGAGTAAGATTACTTTCGGGGAGTTCTTAACCGGAATTCTCCCCGCAATGCTTGTGGGAGTTTTTGTGAATGCTTTAATTCTTTTATGTATGTATTGGAAGTTGTTATCTGGTCAAAAGGATGTAGAAGATGCTTCCATTGAAGTTGTTGCCGAGGAAGATGTTGTTTCTCATCGTTTTTCTCCGGCAACAATGTCACATCATAGCTCCTTAAACTCTCAAGAATTGGGCTATACATTAGAATCTTCGAATATCCACATCTCTCGTAATGCAAATGGGAACATTGGTCTTAGTGATACTCTTAGGAACCGTATAACTGCAAGTGAGAATGATAGCAATAAAAGCTTAAGTGGAGAAATTCTGTCTAAAGATATGAGAACTGACGAGTTTTCTCAAAGAAAGGAAGAAAATTCCCTTTCTTCAGGGAGGGTTTCATCTGTTACTGGGTTACCAAATGATTGTGTCGAGTCTTTGGAAGAGAAGGAAGGGTTGACTACTAGATGGAAAAGAATTTTATGGAAGTCCTGTGTTTATCTTGTTACCACTGGAATGCTGGTTTCTTTGCTCATGGGGTTGAATATGTCATGGACTGCGATTACAGCTGCACTTGCTCTTGTGGTTCTTGATTTTAAGGATGCACGACCATCTTTAGAAAAGGTACTCTTAACTAGTATATTTGTAATATTTCCACTCCTTGGTGAGACACAGGTCTTGTTTTCAGCTTTTAGTAGTCCAGTTTGCGAACCATGTGTTCTTTGTTGTCCTATGTAAAAAATATTAATAATGTTTTTCTTTTATATCCAGGTATCTTATTCACTCTTAATATTCTTCTGCGGAATGTTTATCACTGTTGATGGCTTTAACAAAACTGGAATTCCAAGCACTGTATGGGAATTCATGGAGCCTTATGCACAGATTGATCATACTAGTGGGGTAGCAATTCTTGCCCTTGTCATACTTGTTCTCTCAAATTTGGCCTCAAATGTACCAACTGGTAAGTGGATGCACTTGTCTTGTTTTACAACATACAACATACAGTTCCTTAGTTTAACTGTTTAACCATGTTATCAAATGTAACATATCTACATGGTCTGATCAGTCCTGTTGCTCGGAGGACACGTGGCAGCGTCAGCGGCTGCTATATCCCCAGCAACTGAGAAGAAAGCGTGGCTCATCTTGGCTTGGAGCAGCACTGTTGCAGGGAACCTCTCATTATTGGGATCAGCCGCAAACTTGATTGTTTGTGAACAGGCTCGACGTGCTCAACATCTCGGGTACAATCTATCTTTCTGGAGCCATCTCAAATTTGGACTTCCATCAACTCTAGTTGTTACAGCTATTGGCTTGATGCTTATAAGGGGATGACAACAGTGTTCCCCATTGTAAACTACTACTAAGATTTATAAATTTGGGATCAATCATAGTGGATTATTAACTACGGGCTCTTTAGCGCAACTACCTTCCCACACTGCCGTGTATAATACATCCTTTAAGTTATAATGTTTAATATATCCACTAAATATAAATTTATATATTATAATTTTACATTAATTAAACTATAAACTTGAGCAATAAATAACATAAATGTCAAAAAATAATAAATATTTATTTTATAAGGAAAATAAAGTATACACCTTTTCTAATTATAGTTCTCAAAGATTAAAATTTAAGTAATATACATTCAAATATATGTGTTTTGTAATTAAAAGTAAAATTTAAATAATATAATTATTTTTCTAAATATTAAAATTTTAAGTAAAACAAACTTATTATTATAGAATGAATCTTATTATTCATATAAAAAAGTTATAAAATTATATTAATTATTTTCCTCAAATATTAAACTAAACATAAGTCACACTTTGGCATAATTATTTACAGAAAAAAATGACAAATGTTGTAAGACCCCAACTTATTATTAATGAAATTTAATTTTCTCTATTTATTATTTTGAAATAGTAAGGGTTGATTTGATTAATGTGGATAGTTATGGGTAAAATATGCAAATATTTCAAAATAAGCAAGTGGTTATAAAATATTCATTGTTGTAGGGAATATTTGTTTGGTCGTGGAATATTAAATCTTTGTCGGGGAATATTAAATTAAATGACGGCCTTGACAATGTGCAGGCCCCCCATAACGGAAAGCGATTGGATGAAGAAAACGACAAATATAAGTTGTTTAAAAATAATCTACAGCGTAGTTATCACAGATATCTTTTTGTAAAAATACTAAATTGGTTAAAACACACGGTGCTTTGCGGTATTGCACCAATTATTGATTCTTACGTGAAGGCACTACTCGATAATGGTTACGATAATTCTTATTGATATTTTATTGATTTAATAATTCTTTGCGTTGATATTTTATATTCTTCATTGTTTCAAAAATTGTCATTACACGGTATTTTTCATTATCGAAGCAATAATTCATATTATCCGAATAATATTATTAGATAACATTATTGGCAATGTCTAGAAAGTTACATCTAAGGAGAGGTTTGGTCACCTAATTCTTGCCCGATGAAGGAGAAATTCTTATTGGAAAGCCCCCTCTTTCCAGGAAGCGCTTTGGTTGTCGATATTGTGATTTTATAATATTATTTGTGAATAAATAATTATTGATTCATATGATGAGGAAAATATTGATTTTATGTGGATATAGATGAGAAAATTTTAATGTGACAATTGTTGAAAATTAAAATTTTATCTTTTTACGATAAAATAATTCATTTAAATATATTATTATATTTTAATAATATAATAATGGTGATATTTTTACAACGAATGTGGGATATATGAGTATCTGAGGAGGAGAAGTATTTTTGTTGCAATAAATGTTTAAAACATGTTAAACATGTCGATGGACCCCATTTATTGGTGAAATTTGATTATAGCTTTGTAAAATCTCCCGTTTGTGGATTTGGTCAATTTCATTTGGAATTTGGAAAAACTTTCTTCCGCAAAGTTGTAGAGAATTGAATTTTCTATAAAAACTCGCGTGATTGAATTTTTTGATAGAATGGCTATTTATTATGAATTATTGAAGTTAGAAACTCAAAATAATTGATTTTGGAAATTTAAAATATTTTAAATTGGAAAAACGTTTTTATTACTTTTTCTAGAAGGTGAGCATGTGGGAAATGCTAGGAGCTGAATTCTAAGAGCGCGGGAAATTTTATTATAAATAATAATATTATATTAAATTTTTAACTTTGGTGTTTCAAGATTTTCCTATAAATAGGGTCTTGGGTTAGAATTGAAAATCACACCAAAAATTAAAGTTTTCTCTCTCTATATTATCGGCGTATTCTTGTGAGTATTTTGAGTATACTTTGAGTATTGCTATACTGATCTACAAGTTTGAGTTATAATCGATATCCAAAGGTGTTTCAAGAAATCTTGTCTTTGTGAGGTAAGGGATATTATTTTTTTTTCGTAATGATATTATTTCTTCAATATCATTATGCTGAAATATTGATCTGAAGTTTTTATCAAATTTGGAACTTTTGGTGTCGGAGTTATTATTCACGTATACGGCACTATTCACGTATACGACTTTATTCACGAATCATTTAAGACTATTCATCGAAAAATGAAAATTTTTCTTTTAAGTCAAAATATCTATTCGGATACTAGCTTTGATTGTATCCATGTTTTGATCATTCTTGAATTTTACACCACTATGATTATTTTTGAGGTATTTTTGGACGTGGATAAAACAAAGTACGAATCCTTAATCCTTAATCCGTGTCATTTTTTTGTTTCACAGGATTCATTTCTTTAAAAATATTTTTCATCATCCTCGATCTTAAATGATGATATTATGGAATATCTTTGGCTGTAGTGCGAAAAGATGAATGATTTCGATGAATATCTTTGGTAGTAGTGCAAAAGATGAGCAGTGTTTAGATGAACATGACTAAGTGATGAATATCTTTGGCACGTAGTGCAAAGATGAATATTTGATTCGGATATATATTGATTGATGCTTTCTGGGGATAAAAGATGAGCGATGAACTTTTAAATTCATACATAGAAGATAGTAGTTTGCATTCTCTACTTAACACTTCTAATGAATTATTATTTCATTGCGAAGATTGATTTAAAAGCTGGTTATCTATTCAGATTCTATTAGATTTTTCCCTGTTGGAGACTAACGATAATTTGTTGTATATTATGTAAGACCCCAAAATATTAATAAATGAAATTTATTTTTTCTATTTATTATTTTGAAATAGTAAAGGTTGATTTGATTAATGTGGATAGTTATGGGTAAAATACATAAATATTTCAAATAAGCAAGTGGTTATAAAATACATCATTGTTGGGAGAATATTCGTTTAGTCGTGGAATATTCTTTGGCTTCGGGGAATATTAAATACGAGCAGTGATTGTAAAGACCGAAATTTTTTTAAATAAAAGGAATTTCCTTTATTTATTATTTTGAAATAGTAAGGGTTGATTTGATTAATGTGGATAGTTAGGGGTAAAATACATAAATATTTCAAAATAAGCAAGTGGTTATAAAATATTCATTGTTGTCGGGGAATATTCGTTTGGTCGTGGAATATTAAATGCTTTGTCGGGGGAATATTAAATGCGACCAGTATGACATGTGTGGGCCCCATAAAAGCGATTGGATGAGGAAAGCGACAAATATAAGTCGTTTAAAAAAAATAACGGCGTAATTATTCACAGATTATCTTTGTTGGAATACCCGGTGGTTAAAACACACTAATATGGCGTTGTTGAGCAGAAGCACTGCGGTATTGCATCAATTATTGATCACTTACGTGAAGGCCTTTACTCGATAATTATTACGATAATTCTTATTCGATATTTTATTTTATTGATTCAATAATTCTTTGCGTTGGTATTTTATATTATTCTTTGTTTGATAATTGTCCTTTGATATTTCCCATTATCGGATCAATAATTCATATTATTTGAATAATATTATTAGATAACATTATTGGCAATGTCTAGAGAAAGTTACATCTAAGGAGAGGTTTGGTCACCTAATTCAAGCGCCAGATAAGGAGAGATCCTTATTGGAAAGCCCCTCTTTCTGAGGAGCTGCTGGTTATCATAATTGTGATTACGTAATATTATTTGGGAATAATTAATTATTGATTTATATGATAAGAAAATATTTATTTGATATGGATATAAATGATGGATTTATTTATTATATGTGGTTATAATTGAAGGATTTAATGTTGAGGTGTTTTATCGTATTTTTTTTCGGAATGGAGGTATTAAAAATCAAATCGGTATTTTTACGATATATTGCGTGAGTTATAATTTTTAATCGTAGTTGGATCGTTGCGATTTTTGGATATGTTATACATATATAAGTTGAGTATATGTCTACAAATTTTGAGCCGTTAAAATGAGCGAATGATTTGTTATAAATTTTAAGAGGTGTTTGATTAGGAAAGTAGGGTTATAATTGATTTTGGTGGAAAATTCTAGAATTGAGTGGGCCCCACTTGTGGTTGGTGAAAAAATGTGCTGAATTTTATTTCAAATGTGGTGGGTGGCAATAGTAGCGAGGTAAAGCCATCGGGTAGCTTGGTCGAGTCTGCCTTGGTGGCTAACATTTTCTATAAATAGAAGGCTAAGTTAGAATTGAAAATCACACACGAAACAAAGTTTTCTCTCTTTCTCTCTATATTATTGGCGTATTTTGTGAGTATTTAGATACTTTGAGAGTTCTTTGTCAATTACAAGTTTCATTCAAACATCACTTAGATCTTTCCTTAGAAATCTTGATTCTTTGAGGTAAGGGATATTATTTTTTTGTAATGATATTATTTCTTGATATCATTATCTTTGAAATAATGATCTGAAGTTTTATCAAATTTGGAACTTTTTTTCATATGAGAGTTCTTATTCATGAGTTCTTATTCACGAGTTACTATTCATGAGTTCTTATTCACGATTCTTATTCACAGTCTATTAAATGAAGCGTGAAGATGTTTTTTTTATGGAATTTCTATCTTTTGGTGTCGAGTTCTTATTCACGTATCACGGCCTTATTCACGATATCTCTGACCTATTCATAGAAAAATAAAATTTCTTCTTTTCGTCCAAAATATCTATTTTGGATACTAGCTTTGATTGTATCCATGTTTTGATCATTCTTGAATTTTACACCACTATGATTATTTTGAGGTAGTTTTGAACATGGATAAAACAAAATCACGAATCCATAATCCTTAATCCTTGTCATTTTGTTTCCTTTGGATTCGTTTCTTTAAAAAATATTTTCATCATCCTCGGTCTTAAATGATGATATTATTGAATATCTTTGGCTCAGTAGTGCAAAGATGAATGATTTCTGAAGAATATCTTTGGCACTGTAGTGCAAAGATGAGCAGTGTTGAGATGAACACATAGGTGATTAATATCTTTGGCACGTAGAAAAAGATGAGCAGTGTTTAAATGAACATGACTGGTGATGAATATCTTTGGCACTGTAGTGCAAAGATGAATATTTGATTCGGATGTATATTGATTGATGTTACGGGGATAAAAGATGAGCGATGAACTTTTAAATTCATACATAGAAGATAGTAGTTTGCATTCTCTACTTAACTCTTCTAATGAATTATTATTTCATTGCGAATATTGATTTAAAATTTGTTGTCTATTGTATTCTATTAAATTTTTTCCTGTTGAAGACTAACGATAATTTGTTGTATATTATCTTAGTCATAATATTCTTTCTTGAGCTAGTTGAGCTCACCCTTTTCCTTTTGTTCCATTCTTCTCGGGAGGCGAGAATATAAGCGAGTACAGTCGGGGTATGGAATGAAGGTTTTAGAAAGGATTGTTTAGTAGTCCTCACCATTTTTGTAAAATAATGTATCAATAAATGTGATGAGGATTTATTTGAGTATAGATATTATGCAGAAGATAATATTTGTATTTAAACTCACAGATTTCTTGTTGTAATAATAAAGTTGTAGTTGTTTACGTACCATGTATTGACAACTTTCGGAATGGGTGATGTATACCTATTTTGGGGGCGTCGCGGTTGGTATCGAGCTTAGGGATATGATCTCTGGCGGAGATCGGGGAATAGAACTAGGAGGGAGG
This sequence comes from Panax quinquefolius, assembly GCA_020205615.1. Lineage (NCBI taxonomy): Eukaryota > Viridiplantae > Streptophyta > Magnoliopsida > Apiales > Araliaceae > Panax > Panax quinquefolius. The sequence goes on from CM035170.1 coordinate 122,466,138, forward strand.
CGAGTAAATCCTTTGCTAGTGTGTCTACTAAGCTTATTTGTTAGTTGGTCGGTATATAGGGATATTATGTGATATATTGATTTTCTTAATTAACCCTTGTTTTATGGCGGTATTTGAGAATGTCATTGAGAATATTAACAATGGAAATGAGGCCAGTGGAGGCGCTTTGTACTCACCAGCGAGGAGAACGCGATACAGCGGTGGCAATGTTCCTCTGTGAATAACACCATTTGAGTAGATGATGAGCGAGGGGATGTTTAGAAGCTTTTTGCGAGTTCATGCAAAATCGAACGAGGAGACTCGTGTTCAAAATCTGAGGAGAAATGATAGCAATTCACGGGTTATCACTGACGAAGCATTCAAAGAGTTGGGACCACGAGGAATTTAAGGAAAGCGAGATCCGATCATGGCGGAAACATGGGTCAAGCAAATTACCAAGATATTCGATGTCTTGGGATGCGGAGAGAACAGAAGGTTCCATTCGCCACCTTATGTTCCGTGGCGAAGGCGGATTCTCTTTGGTGGGAATGCGTAAGCGTACCCATCCGGCCATGACTTTCGGCGTGTCTTGGGAGGCGTTTGAGACTATTTAATGACAAATACTTTCACGAAAGTGTTAAATCGTATGAAGGAAGTGGAGTTCATCGATTAGAGCAAAACAACGTGGCGGTGTCTCGATGCGAGGCAAAGTTTGCGAGTTATCGAGTTTGCACCTCATTTGGTGGAGAATGAGGAGCGTATGGCGGATGTTTCTTAGAGGTTTGAAACGGCGTACGTCGATTATCTCATTTCTCATAAACTTTCTCTTTATTCGAGATGTTGTAAATGAGGGCTCAATTATTAGGCGAGATAACGATACGGTCGGTGAGGACCATAACCGAGGGATCGTACGGAGATAGCGATCAGCAGAATAATGATAACCGGTGGAGAAAGAAAGCAGACGGACAAAATGGTTACCACTCTGGTGGTAATCATAGTCGTGAAAAAGAAAGAAGCGAAGTCGGGAGGAGATTTTAAAAAGGAGATTTAACAACGACTATGTGAAGGCAGCGGTCTTGGCGAAGAAGCGGGTTCTAAGGGAGGAGAAACGACCACCCGGTCGTATCTGCTACAAATGCGGAAAAGAGGACATATCGGTCAAAGCGCCCACAACGATTCAAGGTATCTTTATAGTTGTGGAAAGGAAGGACATATATTTCGAGATTATGCAGATGTGAAACCTAGTTCAATGAGGGACGGTGACTCGAAAAGATCATCCCGAAAAAGTCGAAAGTCAACGATTAGGGAAGAAGCGTTTGTTTGTGAGTGAGTCATAATCGAGAACCCAAGCGAGGTGATCACGGGTAAAATTTATTTATAAATTCTTGCGAAGTTTATACCTTACTTGATCTAGGTCTTTACCCATTCATTTATCTCTCTGCGTGTGCTCAGCGTTTAAACTTGACTCTGGAGAAATTAGACTTTGACTATCTGTGGAAACTCAGTTAGGAGAAACTTTCATCACATCCATTTGTTTATAAATCTTGTTTGATTCAAGTTGGCACCATTACCTTACATTGACCTTATCTCTTTAAAGATACTTGCTTTTGATGTGATTTTAGGAATTGATTGGTTAACTACTCATCATGCCAAAATTGATTGTTTTTCGTAAGGTTGTTAGTTTTCATATTCCTAATCAACTGTTATCTGAATTCAAGCAACTAAACCATTAAAATCAATCATTATCATATCTAATCATAAAGCTATTCGTTTATTGAAAAGCGGATGTCAAGCTTTCTTAGCCCATGTTATGGATTTGAATAAAGACACGTCAAATTTGAATAATATTCTGTTGTTATTAACTTTCTGACGTATTTTCAGAAGAACTTCGATCTACCCCGAGCGTGAAGTTGAATTCTTTATTGATCTTGAACACAGTGCAAGCCCATTTCTAAAACCCATATCGAATGGCTCTATTGAACGGGAGTTAAAGGTCCAACTCTGAGAATTGTTGGACATCGGTTTCATTAAATCTAGTACATCTCCTTGGGGTGCTCTGTTTTATTCGTAAAGAAGAAAGAGCGGGAGTATGCGACTTTTGTATTATTTATCGGGAATTGAACCATATCACCATCGAGAATAGGTATCCTCTACCTCGTATTGATGACTTGTTTGACCGATTCTGAGGCACAATTCTTTTCAAAAATCGATCTTAGATTACGGATATCATCGGTGAAGATTAGGCGAGGATATTCCAAAGGCGCCTTGAGAACTTCGGTATGGGCATTATGAATTCTTAGTCGTATCTTTCGGACTAACTAATGCTCTGCTGACTTTCGTGGATATGATGAGCCAGAGTATTGAGGAATATTTGGATCGGTTTGTTGTTGTCTTTATTGATGACATCCTTATATATTCAAAAGTCGTGAAGATCATGAGCACCATTTAAAATTTGGTACTCGAAGGCTTCGTGAAAACCAACTATATGCCAAATTGAAGAAATGCGAGTTACGGCGAGGAAGTAGCCTTTCTTGGGCATGTGGTGTCTAAACATGGAGTATCTGTTGATCCGTGAAGATTGAAGCAATCTGAAGTTAGGAAGCAAGAAAGTCGGTGACTAAAATCGTAGCTTTTGGGAAACATTTGGTTATTATCGGAGATTCGTGGAAGGGTTTTCTCGAATCGCTACTCCATTAACTTCGGACTAACTCGGAAGGATCTGAAAATTCGTTTGGAGCGAAGAATGCGAGAAGAGTTTCAAGAGCTTAAGAGGAGACTTATTTCGGTTTTTTGTTCTACAATACCATCTGGTTCGGATGGATTTGTTATCTCTGACGATGCTTCGAAATGAAAGGTTAGGATGTGTTCTCATGCAGCGTGGGAAAGTCATAGCCTTATGCCTCGCATGATGACTTAAAAGAGTATGAGAGGAATTATCCTACTCATGATCTAGAGTTAGCGTGAGATCATTTTCGCACTAAAGATATGGAGCCTTATCTATATGGGGAGAAAGTGGAGATATATTCGGACCATAAAAGCCTTAAATATTTCTTCACTCAAAAAAGAACTCGACATGCGGCGGTGACGTTGGCTCGAGCTATTGAAGACTACGACCACACTATTGATACCATCACGGTAAAAGCGAGCGTGGTAGTGGTATGCGTTAAGTAGAAGATCATATGCGAGGAGCGAGTGCGATGATGTCAAATATACGCATAGAGCCAACTTTAATAGAAAAAGTTAAGGTTCTTTCGAGCCAGCGGCCCGGAGGCGATCGTATGAAGAAAAAAGTACAAAAAGGAGCTATTAGGAGCGAGAATTGATGAAGAAGGAATACTTGAGTCCACTCTAGACTTTGTGTTCTAACGACTCGATTTGAAGAACAAGATTATAATGGAGGCACGATACACCATTTGCAATCCATCACTGGAAGTACTAAAATGTATCGTGATCTTGACATACATTTTGGTGGAACAATATGAAGAAGAGATTGCAAAGTTTATCTCGATGTGTTTAACTTGTCGGCGTGTAAAGGCGAGAGCATCTAGTACCTGAGGGTCCGTTGCAACCACTTGAGATTCGGAATGGAAGTGGGAACACATTACCATGGATTTCGTTCACGGGTCTTTCTACGGTTTTCTCGAGGCATCAATCTTATTTGGGTTATTGTTGATAGATTAACCAAATCGCTCATTTCTTGCCGTCGGAGACTTATTCCTTGAGCGTCTTCTTTAGTATGTGCGTAAATGAGATTGTGAGGTTGCATGGCATGCTGTATCCATAGTTTGGATCGTGACCCAAGATTCACTTCAAGATTTTGGGTTAGCTTGCAAAAAGCTATGGGCGCAGTTTGCGATTTAGTTGGCATACCATCCCCAAGCGGATGAAGACAATCGAGAGAGGACTATTCAAACTCTTGAAGATTTATTAAGACTACGTGTCCTAGACTTGAGGCGGTTAGGATAAGTATTTACCATTGGTGGAATTCTCCTACAACAACAGTTATCGAAGGAAAGTATAGGTGTGGCTCCATTGAAGCATTATATGGGCCGAAAATGTCGTTCTCGATATGTTGGGATGAGGTGGGTGAAGCAACATTGTTGGGACCCGAGTTAAATACGATATGACTACTGAAAAGATCAAATGATTCGACAAGCGTATACAAAGCGGCACAAGATCGACAAAAGAGTTATGCGGATCTTCATCGAAAGGGCGTGGAATTTAATGTAGGGGGATCATGTATTATTGTTGAGTTGCTCCGTGGAAGGGAGTTACAAGATTTGGGAAGAGAGGAAAACTCGATCCACGATTTATTGGTCCATTTCAAATTCTTCTTGTAGAGTAGGAAATGTGCCTTTATAGACTTGCGTTACCTCAGTATGTCTCGTGTTCATAATGTGTTTCACATGCTCGTACTTCGTAAATATGTGAAAGACCGAACCACGTTATTGAGTTAGAAGCAGGACGAGATATAGAAGACTTAACGTGTGAGGAGGTACTGTCAAGATCTTGGATAGGAAGGAGCATGTCCTACGCATGAAAGGTCATACCCTGAGTTAAAGTTTTGTGGAGGAATCATGCTTTATAGAGAAATGACACAGGAATTGGAAAGCGGAAATAAAAGCGAGGTATCTCACCTTTTGAAACACACCGTCATCGTCGTCGATTTCGAGGGGCGAAATTTCATAAGGAGGGAGGTTGTAAGACCAGAAATTTTTTAAATAAAAGGAATTTCCTTTATTTATTATTTTGAAATAGTAAGGGTTGATTTGATTAATGTGGATAGTTAGGGGTAAATAAACGTAAATATTTCAAAATAAGCAAGTGGTTATAAAATATTCATTGTTGTCGGGGAATATTCGTTTGGTCGTGGAATGGAATATTAAATTTGTCGGGGAATATTAAATGCGGCAGTAGTGACCATGTGTGGGCCCATAACGGAAAGTGATTGAATGAGGAAAGCGACAAATATAAGTTGTTTAAAAATAATGGCGTAATTATTACAGATTATCTTGTTGGAATACTGGAATTGGTTAAAGCACACTAATAATGCGTTGTTGAGCAATAGACATGCGGTATTGCATCAATTATTGATCCTTACGTGAAGGCCTTTACTCGATAATTATTACGAATTTCTTATTCGATTATTTTATATTATTGATTCAATAATTCTTTGCGTTGGTATTTTATATTATTGTTGTTTGATAATTGTCTTTGCGCGGTATTTCCCATTATCGAATCAATAATTCATATTAAGCGTATGCGCCCCCAAAAAAATTAGGTATCGTCACCCATCTTGGGTGCGCCACTTACATGGTACATAAATTCAAATCTGACTTACTTAATATAAGCGTAGGTATGCAATACGACATAAAGCGTGAGTTTGAATACAAATATTGTCTACTAGATATTATACAAACTCGAAAGGAGTCCTTATTACAATTAATATCATACTTATTTCACGAATAGTGAGGACTACTAATGCTTATCCTACGGACCATTACTTCATTCCCAGGCTTCGTCCCGGATATATGTTCTCATTTCACAGAAGAAAACGGTGAAAGAAAGGTGAGCTCAACTAGCCCGAGAAGAAATATTATGACTAAGATAATGCGAATAAATTATCATTAGCCTTCAACAGTGTTAAGCGATAAAATACAATAGACAACGGTTTAAGCTGCGGCGGAATATGCGATCCATTAAAAAATCGAGTAGAGAATAAAATCTACTATCTTTTAGGTTTTAAAGGTTTTCATCAATTTTTATTTGAGACTCAAATTTTTAATAAATAAACCACCATATCTAATCATCCCATACCACGGTCGAGGATTTTCATCAAGTTATCGATGGTCATGACTATCTTAGAATCACCCACTGGTCATAATCATACCAAAAACTATCCATCAACTTTGCATTCAAGCCACGGCTGAAGACTTTTGTCACATCATTTATATCAAGTCGTGATTATCTTAGAATGATCACGAGTCATAATCATATTGAGTTCATCTATCTTGCGTAAGCCAAAGATAACATAATATAACATGAGGATGATGACAATGACATAATAATTCAATAAAACAAGTTCAAGAATTATTTAATCCATGAATTATTAACGTCCGGATTATCGACATGATCTTTGTTTACGTAGAAGTAAAATTCAAGAATGATCGGAAGAATATTTCCATGAAAGATCTTTGGATGAAGCGCAAATATCGAGGATATTCTACTAATTTCATGGAGTATAGAAGTCAAAGTTTTAACCAAGCTGGGTATAATAAAGAATGGAATAACAAAAGAAATCACCGTGCATGCGGTGCTTGCGTAGAGCGAGTTATTCAGCAGAATAATAATAACGGAACGGTCGGTGAAATTCACACAAGCGAGGATGTTCAACGAGAATAATAAAGATGGAACGGATCCGGTGTAAAACACACGAGATAGGATATTCAATGAGAATGATAAAAAGCGGAACCGGTCGGTGTAAAAACCTGACGAGGATGTTCAACAGAATAATAATAAAAAGCGGAACCCGGTCGGGTGTAAAACACTGCGAGCGAGGATGTTCCAAATGAGAATAATAGAAGAATGTCACCAAGTATAGGAATTAAGCGCATATCTGAGTTATTCAATGAGAATAATAAGCAATGGAATAACATAAGGATTTCACCAAGTATAGGGTATCTGGCGTATACAGGTTATGTATAGGGTATGCCACTTTTACGAGTTATTCAGCCAGAATAATAGTGAATGGAATAATGAAGTTCTCTTGAAGAAGAAAGAATAACACCTTACCGTAAAAGAAATGAATATAGAAGTAGTGAAGTAGCAGAATACTCTTCTTCTTTCTATAATTTTCTCTTTATAACTTCTCTCTATAATTTCTCTACAGAGTTTCAATGAATTAAGTAAGAAAATAATGAAGGAATGAGCCTCTATTTATAGGAAAATAGAATGCATAAGTAACTAATCCATGAGCAAGTCAGATTGATTTACTTTAATCTAACGGTCCGTATTTAAAGAAAAATCTTTTAAATAAAATATAATATATTCTATTTATATAAAAACATTTTACTATGCAAAACACTATGCAATACTTATGCAAAACACTATGCAAAAACACTATGCGACACTTATGCATAATAAAATATAATATATTCTATTTATAGAATAACTTTAATAAAATATTCTATTTTATATAAAAAGATGTTTACATTTTATTACGTTAATAATCTGAATAAAATAAAAGCGTCATTATCATTATAATAATTCATATTATTAATGCGGTGATAATGGAATCAAACGAGTGACTTCTCACATAAGCATCGATAATCAATACAGGTGTATTCTTATGCAACCACATGTATTCTTTGTACTTTTACTACAAGAGTAGTTCAACGGTAACCACGGTAAAACTTCCACCGTTATTTTAATAAAATATTTTTTGTCGTTTTCTCAATCAAACTGATAATTACATTAATGGGGTCCATGATCGTAGTAGTTATGCGAATATTCCTGCTAAACCAATATTCCCCGACCAATCGAATATAATATAACCACTTGCATACTTTGCAAAATTTATAAATCTACCCACTATGTATAATATTATCTCAAATTCACCATAATATTAAAAATTATTTTTGACAAAATTTAAATCTTTATTGATAAAATCAAGGGTCTCATTATTATTTGAATAATATTATTAGATAACATTATTGGCAATGTCTAGAAAGTTACATCTCAGGAGAGGTTTGGTCACCTAATTGCTAATGCCAGGTAAGGAGAGATCTTTATTGGAAAACCCCTCTTTCACAGGAGGCTGCGCCTGGTTATTATAATTGTGATTCTGTAATATTATTTGGGAATAATTAATTATTGATTTATATGATAAGAAAATATTTATTTGATATGGATATAAATGATGGATTTATTTATTATATGTGGTTATAATTGAAGGATTTAATGTTGAGGTGTTATATCGGTATTTTTGTCGGAATGGAGGTATTAAAAATCAAATCAAGATTTTTACGATATATTCATGTGAGTTATAATTTTAATCGTAGTTGGATCGTTGTGATTTTTGGATATGTTATACATATATAAGTTGAGTATATGTCTACAAATTTTGAGCAGATTAAAAATGAGCGAATGATTTGTTATAAATTTTAAGAGGTGTTTGATTAGGAAAGTAGGGTTATAATTGATTTTGGTGGAAAATTCTAGAATTGAGTGGGCCCCACTTGTGGTTGGTGAAAAATATATTTGAATTTTATTTCAAATGTGGTGGGTGGTAATAGTAGCGGTAAAAGCCATCAATATTAGTGCTAAAGTCGAAATGCCTTGGTGGGCTAACATTTTCTATAAATAGAAGGCTAAGTTAGAATTGAAAATCACACGAAACAAAGTTTTCTCTCTTCTCTCTCTATATTATTGAGCGTATTTTGTGAGTATTTAGATACTTTGAGAGTTCTTTGTCGGTCTGAAGTTTCATTCAAAGATCACTTCCGATCTTTCCTTAGGAAATCTTGATTCTTTGAGGTAAGGGATATTATTTTTTTGTAATGATATTATTTCTTGATATCATTATCTTTGAAATGATGATCTGAAGTTTTATCAAATTTGGAACTTTTTCATGTCGGGTTCTTATTCATGAGTTCTTATTCACGAGTTCTTATTCATGAGAGTTCTTATTCACGAGATTCTTATTCACGAGTACTATTTATGTAAGCGTGAAGATATTTTTTTGTGGAATTTCTATCTTTTGGTGTTTGATTCTTATTCACGATATCTGGCACTATTCACGATATCTAAGACTATTCATCGAAAAATAAAATTTCTTCTTTTCGTCCAAAATATCTATTTTGGATACTAGCTTTGATTGTATCCATGTTTTGATCATTCTTGAATTTTACACCACTATGATTATTTTGAGGTAGTTTTGAACATGGATAAAACAAATACGAATCCATAATCCTTAATCCTTGTCGTTTTTTGTTTCTTTGGATTCGTTTCTTTAAAATATTTTTCATCATCCTCAGTCTTAAATGATGATATTATTGAATATCTTTGGCCTGTAGTGCAAAGATGAATGATTTCTGAAGAATATCTTTGGCCTGTAGTGCGAAGATGAATGAGGTGTTGAGATGAACATACCAGATCGATTAATATCTTTGGCCTCAGTAGTGCAAAGCGAGCGGTGTTTAAATGAACATGACCAATGATGAATATCTTTGGCACGTAGTGCAAAGATGAATATTTGATTCGGATGTATATTGATTGATGTTACGAGGGATAAAAGATAGGCGATGAACTTTTAAATTCATACATAGAAGATAGTAGTTTGCATTCTCTACTTAACTCTTACAATGAATTATTATTTCATTGCTGAATATTGATTTAAAATTTGTTGTCTATTGTATTCTATTAAATTTTTTCCTGTTGAAGACTAACGATAATTTGTTGTATATTATCTTAGTCATAATATTCTTTCTTGAGCTAATTGAGCTCACCCTTTTCCTTTTGTTCCATTCTTCTCGTCGAGGCGAGAATATAAGCGAGATGCAGTGGGGTATGGAATGAAGGTTTTAGAAAGGATTGTTTAGTAGTCCTCACCATTTTGTAAAATAATGTATCGATAAATGTGATGAGGATTTATTTGAGTATAGATATTATACAGAAGATAATATTTGTATTTAAACTCACAGTTTTCTTGTTGTAATAATAAAGTTGTAGTTGTTTACGTACCGTGTATTGACAACTCGGAATGGGTGATGTATACCTATTTTGGGGCGTCACGGTTGGTATCGAGCTTAGGGATATGATCTCTGGCGGAGATCGGGAATAGAACCAGGAGGAGAGGCAGTAAATCCTTTGCTAAGTGTGTCTACTAAGCTTATTTGTTAGTTTGGTCGGTATATAGGGATATTATGTGATATATTGATTTTCTTAATTAACCACTTGTTTTATGATGAAGTAATTGAGAATGTCGTGAGAATATTAATGATGGAAATGAGGCCCGAGTGGAGGCCTTTGTCATACTCACCAACGAGGAGAAAGCGTCAACAGTTTGTGATGTTTCTCCGTGAATAACACCATTGAGTAGATGATGAGCGAGGGATGTTTAGAAGCTTTTTGCAGTTCATGCAAAATCGACGAGGGAGACTTCGTGTTCAAAATCTGAGGAGAAATGATAGCGATTCACCGGGTTGTCACAGCCCAAGCAGTTCAAAGAGTTGGGACCACGAATTTAAGGAAAGCGAGATCCGATCATGCGCGGAAACATGGGTCAAGCAAATTACCAAGATATTCGATGTCTTGGGATGCGGAGAACAGAAGGTTCCATTCGCCACCTTTATGTTAAAGTGGCGAAGCGCAGACCTATTGGTGGGAGTCTGTAAGCGTACCATCGGTACCGCACTCAAAGATGTCTTGGGAGGCGTTTCAGAGACTATTTAATGACAAATACTTTCACGAAAGTGTTAAATCGTATGAAGGAAGTGGAGTTATCGATTAGAGCAAAACAACATGGCGGTGTCTCGATGCGAGGCAAAGTTTGCGAGTTATCGAGTTTTGCGCCTCATTTGGTGGAGAATGAGGAGCGATGTACGCGGATGTTTCTTAGAGGTTTGAAACCCGGCATACGTCGATTATCTCATTTCTCATAAACTTTCTCTTTATTAGGAGATGTTAGAAATGAGGCTCAATTATTAGAAGCGAGATAACGATACGGTCGGTGAGGACCATAACGAGGATCGTACCAGAGATAGCGATCAGCAGAATAATGATAACCGGTGGAGAAAGAAAAGCAGACGGACAAAAATGGTTACCACTCTGGTGGTAATCATGGTCATAAAAATGAAGAAGCGAAGTGAGGAGGAGATTTTAAAAGAGAGATTTAACAACGACTATGTGAAGGCAGCAGTCTTGCGTGACAAGCTGGTTCTAAGGAGGAGAAACGACCACCGGTCATATATCTTATAAATGCGGAAAAGAGGGACATATCAGTCAAAGCGCCCCACAATGAGTTCAAGGTATGCTATAGTTGTGGAAAGGAAGGACATATCGCTCGAGATTATGCTGATAGCGAAACCTAGTTCAGTGAGGGGACGGTGACTCGAAAAGATCGTTCCCGGAAAAGTCAAAGTCAACGATTCCGGAAGGCGTTTGTTGTGATTGGTCATAATGCGAGGAACCCAAACGAGGTGATCACGGTAAGCTATTTATAAATTCTTGCGAAGTTTATACCTTACTTGATCCTTGTCTTTACCCATTCATTTATCTCTCCTGCGTGTCTTTCAACGTTTAAACTTGACTCTGGAGAAATTAGACTTGACCTATCTGTGGAAACTCCGTTAGGAGAAACTTTCATCACATCCACTGTTTATAAATCTTGTTTGATTCAAGTTGGCACCAACACCTTACTGTTGACCTTATCTCTTTAAAGATACTTGCTTTTGATGTGATTTTAGGAATTGATTGGTTAACTACTCATCATTGCCAAAATTGATTGTTTTCGTAAGGTTGTTAGTTTTCATATTTCTAATCAACCTTTGTTATGCAATTCAACAACTAAACCATTAAAATCAATCACTATCATATCTAATCATAAAGCTATTCGTTTATTGAAAAGCGGATGTCAAGCTTTCTTAGCCCATGTTATGGATTTGAATAAAGACACGTCAAATTTGAATAATATTCTGTTGTTATTAACTTTCCGACGTATTTCGAAGAAGAACTTTGATCTACCCCGAGCGTGAAGTTGAATTCTTTATTGATCTTGAACTCGGTACAAAGCCCATTTCTAAAACCCCATATCGAATGGCTCTATTGAACTTGAGGAGTTAAAGGTCCAACTACAAGAATTGTTGGACATCGGTTTCATTAAATCCAGTACATCTCCTTGGGGTGCTCCTGTTTTATTAAGTAAAGAAGAAAAGGCGGGAGTATCGACTTTTTGTATTGACTATCGGAATTGAACCATGTCACCATCAAAATAGGTATCCTCTACCTCGTATTGATGACTTGTTTGACCGATTCTGAGGGCACAATTTTTTTCAAAAATCGATCTTCGTTACGGATATCATCATTTGAAGATTAGAAGCGAGGATATTCCAAAGGCGCCTTCGAGAACTCGGTATGGGCATTATGAATTCTTAGTCGTGTCTTTCGGACTAACTAATGCTCCTCATGGCTTTCATGGATATGATGAACCGAGTATTCAAGGAATATTGGATCGGTTTGTTGTTGTCTTTATTGATGACATCCTTATATATTCCAAAAGTCGTGAAGATCATGAGCACCATTTAAAATTTGGTACTCGAAGGCTTCGTGAAAACCAACTATATGCCAAATTGAAGAAATGCGAGTTCGGCTCGAGGAAGTAGCCTTTCTTGGGCATGTGGTGTCAAAACATGGAGTATCTGTTGATCCGGCGAAGATTGAAGCAATCAAAGTTGGAGCAACAGCAAAATTCGATTGGTGATCATCACGTAGCTTTTGGGCTTATTTGGTTATTATCGGAGATTCGTGGAAGGGTTTTCTCGAATCGCTACTCCATTAACTTCAATTTAACTCGAAAGGATCGAAATTCGTTTGGAGCGAAGAATGCGAGAAGAGTTTCAAGAGCTTAAGAGGAGACTTATTTGGCAGACTGTTCTAACAATACCATCCGGTTCGGATGGATTTGTTATCTCTACAATGATGCTTGAGCAAAGGGTTAGGATGTGTTCTCATGCAACGTGGGAAAGTCATAGCTTTATGCCTCATGACAACTTAAAGAGTATGAGAGGAATTATCCTACTCATGATCTAGAGTTAGCGTGAGCCGCACTAAAGATATGGAGGCACTTATCTATATGGGGAGAAAGTGGAGATATATTGGACCATAAAAGCCTTAAATATTTCTTCACTCAAAAAGAACTCAACATGCGGCAGCGACGTTGGCTCGAGCTATTGAAAGACTACGACCACACTATTCAATACCATCCTGGTAAAGCGAACGTGGTAGCTGACGCATTAAGTAGAAGATCATATGCGGGAACGAGTGCGATGATGTCAAATATACGCATAGAGCCAACTTTAATAGAAAAAGTTAAGGTTGCTCAAGCCACCGACCCGGAGCTGATGCGTATGAAGAAGAAAGTACAAAAGGAGCTATTAGGAAGCGAGAATTGATGAAGAAGGAATACTTCGAGTCCACTCTGAACTTTGTGTTCCTAACGACTACGATTTGAAGAACAAGATTATAATGGAGGCACACAATACACCATTTGCAATCCATCACGGAAGTACTAAAATGTATCGTGATCTTGACATACATTTTGGTGGAACAATATGAAGAGGAGATTGCAAAGTTTATCTCAATGTGTTTAACTTGTCGGCGTGTAAAGGCGGAGCATCTAGTACCTAAGGGTCGTTGCAACCACTTGAGATTAGGAATGGAAGTAGGAACACATTACCATGGATTTCATACAGGTCTTCCTACGGTTTCTCAAGGCATCAATGCTATTTGGGTTATTGTTGATAGATTAACCAAATCGCTTCATTTCTTGCCGATACGGAGACTTATTCCTTGAACGTCTTGCTGGTAATAATACGTAAATGAGTTGTGAGGTTGCATGGCATGCACTGTATCCATAGTTTTGGATCGTGACCCAAAATTCACTTCAAGATTTTGGGTTAGCTTGCAAAAAGCTATGGGCACGGATTTGCGATTTAGTTAAGATACCATCCCCAAAGCGGATGGACAATCGAGAGAGACTATTCAAACTCTTGAAGATTTATTAAGACTCGTGTCCTAGACTTGAGGCGGTTGGGATAAGTATTTACCATTGGTGGAATTCTCCTACAACAACGAGTTATCGAGGAAAGTATAGGTGTGGCTCCATTCGAAGCATTATATGGGCCGAAAATGTCGTTCTCCAATATGTTGGGATGAGGTGGGTGAAAGCAACATTGTTGGGACAGGAGTTAAGACGTACGATGACTCACCGAAAAGATCCAAATGATTCGACAACGTATACAAACGGCACAAGATCGACAAAAGAGTTATCGCGGATCTTCATCGAAAGGACGTGGAATTTAATGTAGGGGATCGTGTATTGTTGCGAGTTGCTCCGTGGAAGGGAGTTACAAGATTTGGGAGAGAGAAAACTCGATCCACGATTTATTGGTCCATTTCAAATTCTTGACCGAGGTAGGAAATGTAGCCTATAGACTTCACGTTACCTCAGTATGTCTCGTGTTCATAATGTGTTTCACATATACGTACTTGTAAATATGTGAAAGACCCGAACCACGTTATTGAGTTAGAACAGGACGAGATAGCGAAGACTTAACGATGAGGAGGTACTGTCAAGATCTTGGATAGGAAGGAGCACGCCCTACGCCAAGCAAAGGTCATACCACAAGTTAAAGTTTTGTGGAGGAATCATGCTATAGAGAAATGACCCGAATTGGAAAGCGGAAATAAAAGCGAGGTATCCTCACCTTTTGAAACACCAGTATCGCGACGCCGATTTCGAGGATCGAAATTTCATAAGGAGGGAGGTTGTAAGACCGAAATTTTTTTAAATAAAAGGAATTTCCTTTATTTATTATTTTGAAATAGTAAGGGTTGATTTGATTAATGTGGATAGTTAGGGGTAAAATCGTAAATATTTCAAAATAAAGAAGTGGTTATAAAATATTCATTGTTGTCGGGGAATATTCGTTTGGTCGTGGAATATTAAGTCTTTGTCGAGGGGAATATTAAATGCGACTGGTATGGCGAATGTATTGAGCCCCATAACTGAAAGCGATTGAATGAGGAAAGCGACAAATATAAGTCGTTTAAAAATAATGGCGTAATTATTCACGATTATCATTGTTGGAATACCGTTGGTTAAAGACACTAATACGCGTTGTTGAGCAAAGATGAGCACGGTTATTGCATCAATTATTGATCCTACGTGAAAGCACTACTCAATAATTATTACGGTAATTCTTATCAAAAGATTTTATATTATTGATTCAATAATTCTTTGCGTTGGTATTTTATATTATTCTTTGTTTTGATAATTTGTCAGCTGCACAAGATTTCCATTATCAAATCAATAATTCATATTATTTGAATAATATTATTAGATAACATTATTGGCGATATACAGAAAGTTACGTCTAAGGAGAGGTTTGGTCACCTAATTGCGCTGGCGCTTGATGAGAGATCCTTATTGGAAAACCCTCTTTCACAGGAAGCTACTGGTTGTCATAATTGTGATTACTGTAATATTATTTGGGAATAATTAATTATTGATTTATATGATAAGAAAATATTTATTTGATATGGATATAAATGATGGATTTATTTATTATATGTGGTTATAATTGAAGGATTTAATGTTGAGGTGTTTTTTATCAAGATTATTTTAGCCGGAATGGGGTATTAAAAATCAAATCAGTATTTTTTCGATATATTACGTGAGTTATAATTTTTTTAATCGAATTTGGATCGTTGTGATTTTTGGATATGTTATACATATATAAGTTGAGTATATGTCTACAAATTTTGAACCAATTAAAAATGAGCGAATGATTTGTTATAAATTTTAAGAGGTGTTTGATTAGGAAAGTAGGGTTATAATTGATTTTGGTGGAAAATTCTAGAATTGAGTGGCCCCACATGGTTGGTGAAAAATGTGTGCTGAATTTTATTTCAAAATGGTGGTGGTGGCAATAGTAGCGAGGTAAAGCCATCAGGGTGGCAAGTCGAAATGCGCTTTGGGCTAACATTTTCTATAAATAGAGAATTTAAGTTAGAATTGAAAATCACACCGAAACAAAGTTTTCTCTCTTTGTCTCTCTATATTATTGGCGTATTTTGTGAGTATTTAGATACTTTGAGGAGTTCTTTGTCATTAGATCAAGTTTCATTTCAAACATCACTTAGATCTTTCCTTAGAAATCTTGATTCTTTGAGGTAAGGGATATTATTTTTTTGTAATAATATTATTTCTTGATATCATTATCTTTGAAATGATGATCTGAAGTTTTATCAAATTTGGAACTTTTTCATGTCGGAGTTACTATTTATGAGTTCTTATTCACGAGTTACTATTCATGAGTTCTTATTCACGAGTCTTATTCATTGAAGCGTGAAGATATTTTTTGTGGAATTTACATCTTTTGGTGTATTAGAGTTCTTATTCACGTACTCGGCCTTATTCACGATATCTCTTTTATTCAAGAAAAATAAAATTTCTTCTTTTCGTCCAAAATATCTATTTTGGATACTAGCTTTGATTGTATCCATGTTTTTGATCATTCTTGAATTTTACACCACTATGATTATTTTGAGGTAGTTTTGAACATGGATAAAACAATCTAATCCATAATTGTAAGACCAGAAATTTTTAAATAAAAGGAATTTCCTTTATTTATTATTTTGAAATAGTAAGAGGTGGATTTGATTAATGTAGTTAGTTATGGGTAAAACGCGTTAATGTGAATATTTCAAAATATGAGTGGTTATAAAATATTCATTGTTGTCGGGGAATATTCGTTTGGTAATTGTGGAATATTCGCATTCGTCGGGGAATATTAAATGCTGACAGTAGCGACCAATGTCCCCATAACTGGAAAGCGATGGATGAAGAAAGCGACAAATATAAGTTGGTTAAAATAATAGCCGTAGTTATTATACAATTAAGGTATTGTTGGAATACCCGGTGGTTAAAATACGATGTCTGGTGGTTCTTGCGATGGCGCGGTATTGCGCAGATTGTTGAATTATTGATCTTACGTAAAGAAGGCACTACTCAATAATTTTCACAAGAGTGAATTCTTATTCAATATTTTATTTTATTGATTGATAATTGCTGCGTTGATATTTTATATTATTGTTGTTCAATAATTGTCAACGCATTATCTCCATTATCGGATCAATAATTCATATTATTTGAATAATATTATTAGATAACATTATTGGCGATGTCTAGAAAGTTACATCTAGGAGAGGTTTGGTCATGCCCTAATTGCGGCGCTTGAGAGAGAGATCCTTATTGAAAGCCCCTCTTTCTTGGGAACGGCTGGTTGTCGTAATTGTGATTACATAATATTATTTGTGAATAATTAATTATTGATTCATATGATAAAGAAATATTTATTTTATGTGGATATAAATGATGAATTTATTTATGTGGTTATAAATGAAGAAATTAATGTTGAGGTGTTTTTATCGGTATTTTATCGGATTGGAGGTATTAAAAATTAAATCAGGGGGTTTTGAGATATATTGCGGGGTTATAATTTTTAATCCGGATAGTTGGATGGTGGTAATTTTGGGTATATTATACATACATAAGTTGAGTATATGTCCACAAAATTTTGAGCCAGATTAAAATGTGAATGATTTGTTGTGAATTTTAAGAGGTGTCGAATCGAAATTAGGTTTATAATTGATTTTGGTGGAAAATTCTAGAATTGAGGTGGGCCCCACTTGTGGTTGGTGAAAAATGTGCTGAATTTTATTTCAAATGTGGTGGGTGGCAATAGTAGCGAGTAAAGCCATCAGAAAGCAGGTCAAGTCCGCTTCTGACGGCTAACATTTTCCTATAAATAGAGAAATTTAAGTTAGAATTGAAAATCACACCGAAACAAAGTTTCTCTCTTTCTCTCTCTATATTATTGAGCGTATTTTTGAGTATTTAGATACTTTGAGAGTTCTTTGTTCATTATAAGTTTCATTCAAAGATCACTTGAGCCTTCCTTCCAAAATCTTGATTCTTTGAGGTAAGGGATATTATTTTTTTTTCGTGAATGATATTATTTCTTTGATATCATTATCTTTGAAATGTTGATCTGAAGTTTTTATCAAATTTGGAACTTTTTCATGTCGGGTTACTATTCATGAGTTCTTATTCACGAGTTCTTATTCATGATTCTTATATTCACGAGTCTCTTATTCGTCAGGCGTGAAGATATTTTTTGTGAATTTCTATCTTTTGGTGTCGAGATTCTTATTCAACGTATCGGCCTTTATTCACGTATCTGACCTTTATTCACGATATCTGACCTTATTCATAGAAAATAAATTTCTTCTTTTAGTTCAAAATATCTATTTTGGATACTAGCTTTGATTGTATCCATGTTTTGATCATTCTTGAATTTTACACCACTTATGATTATTTTGAGGTAGTTTTGAACATGGATAAAACAAGAAATACTGAATACATAATTGTAAGACCCAAATTTTTAAATAAAAAGAATTTCCTTTATTTATTATTTTGAAATAGTAAGGTGGATTTGATTAATGTGGTTAGTTATGGGTAAAATGTAAATATTTCAAAATAAGCAAGTGGTTATAAAATATTCATTGTTGTCGGGGAATATTCGTTTGGTCGTGGAATATTAAATCTTTGTCGGGGAATATTAACGCACGGCGGTATGACCGTGCTATGAGCCCCATGTGAGCGATTGGATGAAGAAAGCGACAAATATAAGTTGGTTAAAAATAACGGCGTGGTTATTCTTGAATTAAATTTGTTGGAATACCGGTGGTTAAAATACGATGTCTGGCGTGGTTGCTTTACGAGATACATTACCTGTGACGCAGTATTGTTGAATTATTGATCCTTACGTGAAGGCCTTTTCAATAATTTTCACGAGTGAATTCTTATTCGATATTTTATTTTATTGATTGATAATTCTTTGCGTTGATATTTTATATTATTGTTGTTCAATAATTGTCCACCGCACATTATCTCCATTATCGGATCAATAATTCATATTATTTAAATAATATTATTAGATAGCATTATTGGCAATGTCTAGAAAGTTACGTCGAGGAGAGGTTTGGTCACCTAATTGCGCCAAGTAGAGGAGAAATCCTTATCTGAAAGCCCTCTTTCCAAGGAGCGGCTGGTTGTCATAATTGTGATTACTGTAATATTATTTGTGAATAATTAATTATTGATTATATGATAAAAAATATTTATAAATGATGGATTTATTTGTTTTATGTGGTTATAATTGAATGATTTAATGTTGAGGTGTTTTATCGATTATTTTATCGGATTGGAGGTATTAAAAATCAAATCGGGGTTTTGAGATATATTGCGGGGTTATAATTTTTAATCCAAATAGTTGGATCGTTGTATTTTTGGATATGTTATATATACATAAGTTGAGTATATGTCCACAAATTTTGAGCAGATTAAAATGAGCGAATGATTTGTTATGAATTTTAAAAGGTGATGATTCGGAAATTAGGTTTATAATTGATTTTGGTGAAAATTCTAGAATTGAGTGGGCCCCACTTGTGGTTGGTGAAGAAATGCTGAATTTTATTTTAAATGTGGTGGGTGGGAATAGTAGCAGGTAAAAGCCATCGGGGTTGCAAGTTAAGAAATGCACCTTGACGTCTTAACATTTTCTCATAAATAGAGGGCTAAGTTAGAATTGAAAATCACTTGGAAACAAGTTTTCTCTCTTTTCTCTCTATATTATCGAAGCGTATTCTTGTGGAGTATTTGAGTATACTTTGAGTATTGTTAGGCGGTGCAAGTTCCTTGACCTTATATCAGGTGTTTATTTAGAAATCTTTGTCTTTCGAGGTAAGGGATGTTATTTTATTCTCGGATGATATTATTTCTTCAATATCATTATCTTTGAAATATTGGTTGAATTTTTATCAAATTTGGAACTTTTTTCATGTAGGGTTCTTATTCATGAGTTACTATTCACGAGTTACTATTCATGAGTTACTATTCACGATTCTTATTCACGAAGTACTATTCATGAAAGCGTGAAGATGTTTTTTGTGGAATTTCATCTTTTGGTGTGAGATTCTTATTCACGTATCTGACTATTTACGAATCTGACTTATTCATTAGAAAAATGAAAATTTTTCTTTCGTCTAAAATATCTATTGCGGATACTAGCTTTGATTGTATCCATGTTTTGATCATTCTTGAATTTTACACCACTATGATTATTTTTGAGGTATTTTTGGACGTGGATAAAACCAAGTACGAATCCTTAATCCTTGTCATTTTGTTTCTTTGGATTCGTTTCTTTAAAATATTTTCATCATCCTCGGTCTTAAATGATGATATTATTGAATATCTTTGGCACAGTGTAGTGCGAAGATGAATGATTTTGAAGAATATCTTTGGCTTTGATTAGTGCAAAGATGAGCAGTGTTTAAATGAATATGACCGACCGATGAATATCTTTGGCCTTTAGTGCAAAGATGAGCAGTGTTGAGATGAACATGACCGAGTGATGAATATCTTTGGCTTTGTAAGTGCAAAAGATGAATATTTGATTTGAGATGAATATTGATTGATATTACGAGGGATAAAATATTGATGATGGGTCGTTAAATTCATAGATTATAGTAGATTACATTCTCTACGTAACTCTTACATGAATTATTATTTCATTGCGAATATTGATACGAAACTTGTTGTATCATATGTGATATCATCATTTTTCCTGTTGAAGACTAACGATAATTTGTTCTATATTATCTTAGTCGTAACATTCTTTCTTGGGCTAGTTGAGTTCACCCTTTTCCTTGTTGTTCCATTTTTCTTCTCGGGAGGCGAGAATGTGGCAGTACTAGAGTCGGGGATGGAATGAAGGTTCTAGAGAGTTGTTTAGTAGTCCTCACCATTTTGTAAAATAATGTATCAATAATTATGATGGGGATTTATTTGCGTGTGGATATTGTGCCAGATGGCAATATCTCGTATTTAAACTCACAGCTTTATATGTTGTAATAATAAAGTTGTAGTTATTTACATACCATGTATTTGGCGACTCGTGAATGGGTTGGATGGAATGGACCTATTTTGGGGGTGTCCTGATAATCCTTAATCCTTGTCATTTTGTTTCTTTGGATTCGTTTCTTTAAAAATATTTTTCATCATCCTCGGTCTTAAATGATGATATATTGAATATCTTTGGCACGTAGTGCAAAGATGAATGATTTCTGAAGAATATCTTTGGTTTTGTAGTGCAAAGATGAGCAGTGTTGAGATGAGCATGGCCAGGTCGATTAATATCTTTGGCACATAGTGCAAAGATGAGCAGTGTTTAAATGAAACATGACCTTGGTGATGAATATCTTTTGGCTGTAGTGCAAAGATGAATATTTGATTCGAGATGTATATTGATTGATGTTACGGGGGATAAAAGATAGAGCGATGAACTTTTAAATTCATACATAGAAGATAGTAGTTTGCATTCTCTCTTAACTCTTCTAATGAATTATTATTTCATTGCGAATATTGATTTAAAATTTGTTGTCTATTGTATTCTATTAAATTTTTTCCTGTTGAAGACTAACGATAATTTGTTGTATATTATCTTAGTCATAATATTCTTTCTTGAGCTAGTTGAGCTCACCCTTTTCTTTTTGTTCCATTCTTCCTCGGAGGCGAGAATATAGCGAGAAGATGCAGTGGGGTATGGAATGAAGGTTTTAGAAAGGATTGTTTAGTAGTCCTCACCATTTTTGTAAAATAATGTATCAATAAATGTGATGAGGATTTATTTGAGTATGATATATTGCAGAAGATAATATTTGTATTTAAACTCACAGTTCTTGTTGTAATAATAAAGTTGTAGTTGTTTTGCACCGTGTATTGACAACTCGGAATGGGTGATGTATACCTATTTTGGGGGCGTCACACAGTTGATCTTTATGGCCCCATAAAAAGCGATTGGATGAAAAGCGACAAATATAAGTTGTTTTTAAATAACTTGGCGTAGTTGTTATCGTTATCATTGTTGGAATGCCGGTGGTTAAAACACACTAATACGCGTTGTTGAATAAAGTGGCTGCAGATTGCACCAATTATTGATTCTTACGTAAGAAGGCACTACTCAATAATTATTCTGATGGTAATTATTCGATTATTTTATTTTATTGATTCAATAATTCTTTGTATTGATATTTTATATTCTTGTTGCTTTGATAAATTGTCATTACACGGTATTTTCCATTATCGAAGCAATAATTCATATTATCCCGAATAATATTATTAGATAACATTATTGGCAATGTCTAGAAAGTTACATCTAAGGAGAGTTTGGTCACCTAATTGCGGCATGAGTGAGAGAAATCCTTATTGGAAGCCCTGCTTTCTGCAGAAGGGCGCACACCGGTTATCGTCAATAATGTGATTATAATATTATTTGTGAATAATTAATTATTGATTTATATGATGAGGAAAATATTGATTTATATGGATATAGATGGAGAAATTTTTTAAAATGACAATTGTTGAAAATTAATATTTTATCTTTTACGATAAAATAATTCATTTAAATATATTATTTTAATAATATATTAACTGGTGATATTTTATAATGAATGTACGATATGTGAGTATATGAGGTGGGAAGAGTATTTTGTGGCATTAAATGATTAACACATGTTTTGTGTGTCGGTGGACCCATTCTTAATTGAAATTTGATTATAGCACTGTAAAATCGCTTGGTTTGAGGATTTCGGTCCAATTTTTATTTGGAATTTGGAAAACTTTCTTCATGAAGTTGTAGAGAATTGAATTTCCTATAAAAAGTCAGCGAGATTCGAATTTTCTGATAAAAGAGATATTTATTGTGAATTATTGAAGTTAGAAGTTAAAATAATTGATTTTGGAAGTTTAAAATATTTTAATTACAAAACGTTTTTTCCATTTTGAAACATATTTAACATGTGCATGGTGGCTGAATTCAGATTCAAGATGTGGGCGTATGAATTTTGTTTATATATAATATTATTATATTGATTTCTTTCTTTGGTGTTACAAGCGATTTCCTATAAATAGGTCTAGGTTAGAATTTGAAAATCACACCGAAATTGAAGTTTTCTCTCTATATTATCGGCGTATTCTTGTGAGTATTTTGAGTATACTTTGAGTATATTGCTACTCGGTGCAATTCAATCATGCTTTATATCAAGGTGTTTATTTAAATCTCTTGTCTTTCGAGGTAAGGGATGTTATTTTCTTCTCAAATGATATTATTTCTTCAATATCATTATCTTTGAAATATTGGTTGGAACTTTTATCAAATTTGGAACTTTTTCAGTTTATCGGGTTACTTATTATTGAGTTCTTATTCACTGATTCTTATTCATGAGAGTCTACTATTCACGATTCTTATTATTCACTTATACTATTGACGCGTGAAGGTTTTTTGTGGAATTTCTATCTTTGGTGTAGAGTTACTATTCACGTATCTACAAGACTTTATTCACGTATCGACCTATTATTCATAGAAAAATGAAAATTTTTCTTTTTGTCTAAAATATCTATTCGGATACTAGCTTTGATTGTATCCATGTTTTTGATCATTCTTGAATTTTACACCTTTATGATTATTTTTGAGGTATTTTTGGGCGTGGATAAAACAAAATCACTGAATCCTTAATCCTTAATCCTTGTCATTTTGTTTTCCTTTGGATTCGTTTCTTTAAAAATATTTTCATCATCTTGATCTTAAATGATGATATTATGGAATATCTTTGGCACAGATAGTGCTGAAGATGAATGATTTCTTGATGAATATCTTTGGCCGTAGTCTGAAAGATGAGCAGTATTGAGATGAACATGATTGATCGATTAATATCTTTGCCCGTAGTAGTGCGAAGATGAGCAGTGTTTAGATGAACATGACCGGTCGATGAATATCTTTGGCTGTAGTGCAAAGATGAATATTTGATTCGGATATATATTGATTGATGTTACGGGGATAAAATATCGATGATGAACTTTTAAATTCATATATAGAAGATAGTAGTTTGCATTCTCTACTTAACTCTTCTAATGAATTATTATTTCATTGTGAATATTGGTTTAAAAACTTGTTGTCTATTGTATTTTATTAGTTTTTTTCCTGTTGAAGACTAATGATAATTTGTTGTATATTATCTTAGTCATAATATTCTTCTTGGGCTAGTTGAGCTCGCACTTTTTCCTTGTTGTTCCATTTTTCTTCTCGGGAGGCGAGAAATGTAGCGAAAGTCTTGTGGTAATGGAATGGAAGGTTAGAGAGAGTTGTTTAGTAGTCCTCACCATTTTTGTAAAATAATGTATCAATAGTTATGATGGGGATTTATTTGCGTGTGGATATTGTCCAGATGGCAATATCTCGTATTTAAACTCGCAGTTTATATGTTGTAATAATAAAGTTGTAGTTATTTACTGTACCATGTGATTTGGCGACTACTTCGAATGGGTTGGATGGAATGGACCTATTTTGAGGCGTCACATATTATCTTAGTCGTAATATTTTTCTTTGGGCTAGTTGAGCTCACCCTTTTCCTTTTTGTTCCATTTTTCTTCTCGGGAGGCGAGAATATAGCGAAGATGCAGTAAAGGTATGGAATGAAGGTTCTAGAGAGAGTTGTTTAGTAGTCCTCACCATTTTTTATAAAATAATGTATCGATAAATGTGATGAGGATTTATTTGGTATAGATATTATACAGAAGATAATATTTGTATTCAAACTCACGATTTTCTTGTTGTAATAATAAAAAGTTGTAGTTGTTTACATGCCATTGTATTGACAACTCGAAATGGGTGATGTAAACTTTATTTTGGGCGTCATGATTAGTATCGAGATTAGGGATATGATATACGGGAGATCGGGGAATAGAACTAGGAGGAAAAGACGTAAATCCTTCGCTAGTGTGTTCTACCTAAGCTTATTTGTTAGTTGGTCAAGTATATAGGGATATTATGTGATATATTGATTTCTTAATTAACCCTTGTTTTATGTGATTTTTGAGAATGTCGAATCGAGAATATTAGCTTAAATGGAAATGAGACCGTGAGACGCCTTGTACTCCTTAAGCCAAGGAGAGCGATACAATGCAACTAGCAATGTTTCTCCGTGAACAACACTTTGGCGAGATGATGAGCGAGGGATGTTTAGAAGCTTTTTTGCGATTCATGCAAAATCGAGACGAGGAGACTCGTGTTCAAAATCTGAGGAGAAATGATAGCAATTCACGGGTTATCACAATGACAGTTCAAAGAGTTAGGACCACGAATTTAAGGAAAGCGGATCCGATCATGGCGGAAACATGGGTCAAGCAAATTACCAAGATATTGATGTCTACAGGGGATGCGAACAGAAGGTTCCATTCGCCACCTTTATGTTTCGTGGCGAAGTGCACTCTTCTGGTGGGGAGTCATGCATGCGTATCCAAATCGGTAGACTTTCGGCGTATGTCTTGGGAGCGTTTGAAACTATTCTTGACAAATACTTTCACGAAAGTGTTCGTCATATGAAGGAAGTGGAGTTCATCGATTAGAGCAAACAACAATGATGGTCTGATGAGGCAAAGTTTGCAGAGAGTTATGTGTTTTCACCTCATTTGGTGGAGAATGAGGAGCGATATGTAGCGGATGTTTAGAGGTTTGAAACCGGCGTCGTCGGTATCTTATTTTCTCATAAATTTTCTCTCTATTCGGATGTTATAATGAGGGCTCAATTATTAGGCGAGATAATTAAAGTGCGATCAATTTGAGGGACCACAACCGAGGATCATCACCAGGAGATGGCGGTCAACAAAACAACAATAATGGCGGAGAAAGAAAAAACGGACAAAATGGTAACCACTCTGGTGGTAATCATAGCCATGAAAATAGAAAGAAATGAGTGAGGAGGAGATTTTAAAAGAGGAGATTTAACAACGACCATGTGAAGCAACGGTCTTAAGTAATGGCTGGTTCTAAGGAGAAACGACCACCGGTCCATCATCTTGCTATAAATGCGGAAAGAGGATATATCGGTCCAAAACCGTCACAACAGTTCAAGGTATGCTATAATTATGGAAAGGAAGGACATATCAACTTGAGATTATACGGTAGCAAAACCTAGTTAATGAGGGGACGGTGACTCAAAAGACCGTCAGAAAAGTCAAAGTCAGCGGTTCTGGAAGAAGCGTTTGTTGTATTTGAGTCATAATCTGAGGAACCCAAACGAGGTGATCTGGTGTAAGTTAATTATAAATTCTTGTGAAGTTTATACCTTACTAGATACCTCTGATTCTACCCATTCTTTTATCTCTCTTGCTTGCACTCAATGTTTGAACTTGACTCACGGAGAAATTAGACTTTGACCTATTTATGGAGACTGATTGGGAGAAACTTTCATTACATCCATTGTTTAGAAATCTTGCTTGATTCGAGTTGGCACTATCACATTACACGTTAACCTTATTTCTATAGAGATATTTGCTTTTGATGTGATTTTAAGGTTAGCTATTCATAAATAAAATTGATTACTTTCGTAAGGTTGTTAGTTTTCATATTCCTAAGCAACTGCTATTCAATTCAAGCAATCAAACCATCAGAAGTCAAAACATTTTCATATCAAGCCGTGAAGTCATTCGTTTATTACGGATGTCAAGTTTTCTTAGTCCATGTTATGGATTTGAATAAAGACACGTCGATTTGAATAATATTCACATTGTTATTAATTTTTCCCGACGTATTTCTGAAGAAGAATTTCTTCGCCACTGCGCCTAAAGCTTCGATATTAAATTTTGTATCGACTTTGAACCCAGTACAAAACTCATTTCTAAAATCTCATATCGAATGGCTCTATTGAACTTGGGAGTTAAAAATTCAACTATAAATTTGGTTTGAGCCTTTATCCGGTGACTTCCTTTGTGGAATGCTGCATCGAAGCCCGATTCTCCGTAGGGGACACCATATTCGATGCGATAGAACTGATAGGTGTCATTGTAGCGTCTTATCAAGGTTGGGATATGAGTCACGATTGAGAACAACCTAAGTCGATGAATCGAAATCGTAGCTTTAGGCTTAGTTGGTTATTATCGGAGATTCGTTGAAGGATATTCTCGAATCATTTACTCCATTAACGGTGACGACGTAGAGATACAAAATTCGAATGGAAGCGAGGAATGTGGGAAGAGCCTCGAAGAACTCGAGAGGAGACTCATTTCAAAGACATGTTACGACCATACCATCACGGAAAAGCGAGCGTGGTAGGTGGCGTGTTGAGTAGAAGATCGAATACTGATGCGACGATTCTGATATTATCAAAGACTCATTTCATTATAATTTACAAATAATAGAGATGGAGATGAAAACTAGGTACCCATTTGATGATATATGAGTATAATCGACTTTAATCGATAAAGTTAAAATCATTCCTACACAATCAAGCCGATGAATTTGAAGAAGGAGGTCTGAAGTTGTTATTTCAAAAGCGAGAATCGGTGAGGTGAGGAAAGCTCAAACTTTTGATTTATTAATCGATTTGAAATTCTCGATCGAATAGAGGCTGTGGCCTATAGACTCGTTTTACGCCAAGTATAATGGCGTGTTCATAACGCTTTTCACGTATCGATGTTACGTAAATATGTAGACTGACCACGAACCACGTCGTTGAGTTAGAATCCAGGACGAGATAATAGAATACTTAACGTCACGAGGAGCTACCGTCAAGATCTTGGATAGGAAAGAACATGTCCTATGCAGGAGGTTAAACCACAAGTTAAGATTTTGTGGAGAAACCATGCTATTGAGGAAATGACACAGGAGTTGGAAGCGAAATGAAAGCGAGGTATTCTCATCTTTTGAAACACCAAGTGCACGTCACGTCGATTTCGAGGACGAAAATTCATAAGGAGGGAGGTTGTAAGACCGAACTTATTATTAATGAAATTCAATTTTTCTATTTATTATTTTGAAATAGTAAGGGTTGATTTGATTAATGTGGATAGTTATAGGTAAAATACATGCAAATATTTCAAAATAAGCAGTGGTTATAAAATATTCATTGTTGTGGAGGAATATTCGTTTGAGTCGTGGAATATTCGTTGTCGGGGAATATTAAATGCTGACGGCGCGACCGTGTGTAAGGCCCATAATCTGAAAGCGATTGGATGAAGAAAGCGATAAATATAAGTTGTTTAAAAATATCTATGGCGTTGTTATTCAAGATTATCTTGTTAAAATACCTAAAGTGGTTAAAACACATTTATACGGTATTGCGCACTGATTATTGATTCTTACGTAAAGAAGCCTTTACTGATAATGGTTCTGATAATTCTTATTCGATATTTTATTGATTTAATAATTCTTTGCGTTGATATTTTATATTATCATTGTTTGAAATTGTCATTACACAAGATTTTTTCATTATCGAGCAATAATTCATATTATCTGAATAATATTATTAGATAACATTATTGCAATGTCTAGAAAGTTACATCAAGGAGAGGTTTGGTCACCTAATTGCTGCCAAGAAGGAGAAATTCTTATTAGAAAGCCCTGCTCCGAGGCGCCTGGTTGTCAATATTGTGATTCTATAATATTATTTGTGAATAAATAATTATTGATTCATATGATGAGGAAAATATTGATTTTATGTGGATATAGATGGAGAAAATTTTTAATGTGACAATTGTTGAAAATTAAAATTTTATCTTTTTACGATAAAATAATTCATTTAAATATATTATTATATTTTAATAATATAATAATGGTGATATTTTTACAACTAATGTGGGATATATGAGTATCTGAGGAGAAAGAGTATTTTTATTTGCAATAAATGTTTAAAACATGTTAAACATGTCGATGGACCCCATTTATTGGTGAAATTTGATTATAACTTTATAAAATCTCCGTTTGTGGATTTAGGTCAATTTACATTTGGAATTTGGAAAACTTTCTTACGTAAAGTTGTAGAGAATTGAATTTCTATAAAAAATCGCGTGATTCAAATTTTCCGATAGAAGGGCTATTTATTATGAATTATTGAAGTTCAAGTCTCCAAATAATTGATTTTTGGAAGTTTAAAATATTTTAAATTGGAAAACGTTTTCATTATTTTTTTTCTAGAAGGTGAGCATGGGAAATGCTTAGAGCTGAATTCTAAGAGGCGTAGAAAATTTTATTATAAATAATAATATTATATTAAATTTTACGCTTTGTGTTCTAAGCATTTTTCTATAAATAGGGTGCTTAGGTTAGAATTGAAAATCACACCGAAATTATAAGTTGAGTATATGTCCACAAATTTTGAACCAATTAAAAATGCAATTTAATGATTTGTTATGAATTTTAAGAGGTGTCCTGATTTAAATTAGGGTTATAATTGATTTTGGTGGAAAATTCTAGAATTGAGTGGGCCCCACTTGTGGTTGGTGAAGAAATGTGCTGAATTTTATTTCAAATGTGGTGGGTGGCAATAGTAGCGGTAAAGCCATCGTGCAGTGCAAAGTCAAGTCTCGCTTGGTACGGCTAACATTTTCCTATAAATAGAAAAGTTAGAATTGAAAATCACACCGTAAACAAAGTTTTCTCTTTCTCTCTATATATTGAAGCGTATTTTGTGAGTATTTAGATACTTTGAGAGTTCTTTGCTCAAGATAAGTTTCATTCAAAGATCACTTGGAGCCTTTCCTTAGAAAGTAATGATTCTTTCGAGGTAAGGGATATTATTTTTTCGTAATGATATTATTTCTTGATATCATTATCTTTGAAATGTTGATCCAAGTTTTTATCAAATTTGGAACTTTTTTCATATAGGTTACTTATTCATGCGAGTTCTTATTCACGAGTTCTTATTCATGAGTTCTTATTCACGAGTTCTTATTCACGAGTACTATTAATGGTAAGCGTGAAAATGTTTTTTTTGTGGAATTTCTATCTTTTGGTGTCTGGAGTTACTTATTCACGATATCACGACCACTATTCACGATATCTGACCTTTATTCACGATATCGGAGACTATTCATCGAAAAATAAAATTTCTTCTTTTCGTCCAAAATATCTATTTTGGATACTAGCTTTGATGTATCCATGTTTTGATCATTCTTGAATTTTACACCAATTGTGATTATTTTTGGGGTATTGTTGGACATGGATAAAACAAAGTCTGAATCCTTAATCCTTAATCCTTGTCATTTTGTTTCCTTTGGATCCGTTCTTTAAAAATATTTTCATCATCCTCGATCTTAAATGATGATATTATTGAATATCTTTGGCACATGAAGGCAAAGATGAATGATTCTGAAGAATATCTTTGGCACCATAGTGCAAAGATGAAAGCAGTGTTTAAATGAACATGACCGATCGATGAATATCTTTGGCCTTTAGTGCAAAGATGAGCAGTGTTGAGATGAACGCATGGATTGATGAATATCTTTGGCACAGTAGTGCAAAGATGAATATTTGATTTGAGAAGAATATTGATTGATGTTACGAGGATAAAATATTGATGATGGAATTCGTTAAATTCATAGATTATAGTAGATTTCATTCTCACGTAACTCTTACATGAATTATTATTTAAGCCGCGAATATTGATCTGAAACTTGTTGTCTATTGATTCTATCGATTTTTCCTGTTGAAGACTAACGATAATTTGTTGTATATTATCTTAGTCATAATATTCTTCTTGATTTAGTTGAGCTCACCCTTTTCCTTTTTGTTCCATTCTTCTCGTGGAGGCGAGAATATAGCGATAGTACGTAGTGGGGTATGGAATGAAGGTTTTAGAAAGGATTGTTTAGTAGTCCTCACCATTTTGTAAAATAATGTATCAATAAATGTGATGAGGATTTATTTGAGTATAAATATTGTCAGAAGATAATATTTGTATTTAAACTCAGCTTTTCTTGTTGTAATAATAAAGTTGTAGTTGTTTACGTACCACGTATATTTGGCGACTCGAGAATGGGTGTTGTGTATACCTATTTTGGGGGCGTCACGGTTGGTATCGAGCTTAGGGATATGATCTCGCGGAGATCGGGGAATAAAACTAGGAGGGAGAGGCGAGTAAATCCTTCCTTAGTGTGTCCTACCTAAGCTTTTATTTGTTGGTTGGTCATATTATAGGGGTATTATGTGATTTGTTAATTTATTTAATTAACCCTTGTTTTATGATAGTTTTTAGAATGGGCTGCTTTTGGTAAGCGTTAACAATGGAGTGAATGAGATCGTGGAGACACCTCTAATCGCCAACCAGGATAATGTGATGTCAAAGTGAAGAAGGAATTAGAGATATCCATGTGGTGAGTGAAGAATTGATAGTTACACCGAGATAATCGCAGAGGTACGGTGAGAGTGAGGAAGAAGAGGAAGAAGAGGTACACAAGAGAGTTTATTAGAGGTATTTTATGATCGAAATATAGAATTGCAAAATCGTATTCATGAGTTAGAAGAAGCGGGCTAAAGAATTGCGAGGCGATCGTGAGCAAAAGGATGCAACGATTCAAGCTTGTGTTACCCGATACGTGATCTTGAAGCGAAGCACTCTTTTGGCGAGTATAAGATGATAAAAAGTTGGAATCGAGGTGAAAGAAGAAATAACTCGAACGAGTGAGAATGAGTGATGATCGGGTAAAAGTCGCACGACGCGTTGATATTATGGAAAGAGATGTCCAATCTAAAAGAGAAGATTTAACAACGACGGAAGGCGTCTACAGCGAACATCAAAGACCATCAACAAATTCTAGGGGAAGAGAACGATCGCCAGTTAGATGCTACAGATGTGGAGAGGAGGGACATATAAGGTCAAACTGTTCAAAGCCTTCCAAGGTATGCTATAATTGTGGAAAAGAAGGACATATCGCTCGAGATTGTACAATATCGAAACCCAGTCCAGCGTGAATGGTGACTCAAAAGGATGTCCCGAAAAAGTCAAAGTCAGCGGTTCTTGGAAGAAGCGTTTGTCGTAATGGGTCAAAATCTGAGGAAACGACGAAGTTACTTACAGGTTAGTTAATTATAAATTCTTGCGAAGTTTATACCTTACTAGATCTGGGATCTACCCATTCTTTTATCTCTCTTGCTTGCGCTCAACGTTTGAACTTGACTACGGAGAAATTAGACTTTGACCTATTTATGGAGAATCGGTTAGGAGAAACTTTCATTACATCTGTTGTTTAGAAATCTTGTTTGATTCAGTTGGCACTATCACATTACCGTTAACCTTATTTACATAGAGATATTTGCTTTTGATGTGATTTTAAGGTTAACTACTCATCACGCCAAATTGATTGCTTTTGTAAGGTTGTTAGTTTTCATATTCCTAAGCAACCCGTTATTCAATTCAAGCAATCAAACCATTGTAATCAAACATTTTCATATCAAGCCATGAAGTCATTCGTTTATTACGGATGTCAAGTTTTCTTAGTCCATGTTATGGATTTGAATAAAGACACGCCGATTTGAATAATATTCACATTGTTATTGATTTTTCCCGATGTATTTCTCAAGAATTTCTTGGCTTACTCCCAAAGCGATATTAAATTTGTATCGACTTTGAACCCGGTAGATAAAACTCATTTCTAAAATCTCATATAGAATGGCTCTATTGAACTTGAGGAGTTAAAAATTCAACTATATAAATTTGGTACTGAGCCTTTATCTTGTGACTTCCTTTGTGGAATTCACTAAGCGAGAACTCTCTATAGGAGGCGTCATATTCATGCGATAGTAAATCGATAGGTGTCATTGTGACGTCTTATCCAAGATTGGGATATGAGTCACGATTGAGAGCAACCTAAGTCGAGAATCGAAATACGTAGCTTTTAGGCTTAGTTGGTTATTATCGGAGATTCGTTGAAGGATATTCTCAAATCGCTATTCCATTATCGCGGTGACTCGTAGAGATACAAAATTGAATGGAGCAAGGAATGTGGGAAGAGCTTGAAGAACTCAAGAGGAGACTCATTTCAAAGACATGTTACGACCGTGCCATCCGGAAAAGCAAGCGTGGTAGGTGACATGTTGAGTAGAAGATCGTATACAAATACTGAGTATGATATTGTCAAAGACTAATTTCATATAATTTACAAATAATAGAGATGGAGATGAAAACTCTAGGTACCCGTGATGATATACTGAGTATAATCGACTTTAGTTAAAAGCCGCTGCCACATCGAACGGAGGTCGTCGCGTATGAAGAAGAAAGTACAAGAAGGAGCTATTTTAAGGCGAGAATTGATGAAGAAGGAATACTTGAGTCCACTCTAGACTTTGTGTTCTAACGACTCGATTTGAGGTACAAGATTATGATGGAGGCACACAATACACCATTTGCAATCCATCCTGGAAGTACTAAAATGTATCGTGATCTTCGACATACATTTTGGTGGAACAATATGAAGAGAGAGATTGCAAAGTTTATCTCGATGTGTTTAACTTGCCAACGTGTAAAGGCGGAGCATCTAGTACCTAAGGGTCCGTTGCAACCACTTGAGATTCCGGAATGGAAGTGGGAACACATTACCATAGATTTCGTTACGGGTCTTCCTACGGTTTCTCAAGGCATCAATGCTATTTGGGTTATTGTTGATAGATTAACCAAGTCTGTTCATTTCTTGCCGATACGGGAGACTTATTCCCTTGAACGTCTTGTTAGTATATGACGTGAATGAGATTGTGAGGTTGTATGGCATGCTCTGTATCCATAGTTTGGATCGTGACCCAAGATTCACTTCATGATTTTGGGTTAGAAAAGCTATAGGGCACAGATTTGCGATTTAGTTGCATACCATCCCCAAACAGACGGACAATCGAGAGGACTATTCAAACTCTTGAAGATTTATTAAGACTGTGTCCTAGACTTCAAGGGCGATTGGGATAAGTATTTACCATTGGTGGAATTCTCCTACAACAACAAGATTATCAAAGCAAGTATAGGTGTGGCTCCATTCAAGCATTATATGGACGAAAATGTCGTTCTCCAATATGTTGGGATGAGGTGGGTGAAGCAACATTGTTGGGACCCGAAAGTTAAGACATATAACTCACCGAAAAGATCCAAATAATTCGGATAACGATACAAACGGCTCAAGATCGACAAAAGAGTTATGCGGATCTTCATCGAAAGGACGTGGAATTTAATGTAGGGGATCATGTATTGTTGTGAGTCATTCCATGGAAGGGAGTTACAAGATTTGGGAAGAGAGGAAAGCTCAATCCACGATTTATTGGTCCATTTCAAATTCTTGACCGAGTAGGAAATGTAGCCTATAGACTTGCGTTACCGAAAGTATGTCTCGTGTTCATAATGTGTTTCATATATCCGTACTTCGTAAATATGTGAAAGACCCGAACCACGTTATTGAAGTTAGAACAGGACGAGATAGCCAAGACTTAACGATGAGGAGGTACTATCAAGATCTTGGATAGGAAGGGCATGTCCTACTTGACAAAGGTCATACCACAAGTTAAAGTTTTGTGGAGGAATCATGCTATAGAGGAAATGACCTGGGAATTGGAAACGGAAATGAAAGCGAGGTATCCTCACCTTTTCGAAACACCAGGTACGTACGTCAATTTCGAG
Organism: Panax quinquefolius; assembly: GCA_020205615.1. Taxonomy (NCBI): domain Eukaryota; kingdom Viridiplantae; phylum Streptophyta; class Magnoliopsida; order Apiales; family Araliaceae; genus Panax; species Panax quinquefolius. The sequence continues at coordinate 122,500,446 of CM035170.1, forward strand.
GACGAAATTTCATAAGGAGGGGAGGTTGTAAGACCCCAAAATTTTTTAAATAAAAAGGAATTTCCTTTATTTATTATTTTGAAATAGTAAGGGTTGATTTGATTAATGTGGATAGTTAAGGGTTAAATACGCAAATATTTCAAAATAAGCAAGTGGTTATAAAATATTCATTTTGCTTGGGAATATTCGTTTTGGTCGTGGAATATTCAAATGCTTTGGGAATATTCGTGACGACGCTACAAGCAAATGACCATGTGTGGGCCCCATAACGGAAAGCGATTGGATGAAGAAAACGACAAATATAAGTTGGTTAAAAATAACGGCGTAGTTGTTACCGTTAAGACTGTTGGAATACCCGGTGGTTAAAATACTGATGTCTGGCGTGGTTGACAAGAAGACACTACCGGTATTGCACGAAGATTGTTGAATTATTGATCCTTACGTGAAGGCACTACTCAATAATTTTCACAAAGTGATTCTTGCTCAATATTTTATTTTATTGATTCAATAATTCTTTGCGTTGATATTTTATATTATTGTTGTTCAATAATTGTCACGTGACATTATCTCCATTATCGGATCAATAATTCATATTATTTAAATAATATTATTAGATAGCATTATTGGCAATGTCTAGAAAGTTACATCAAGGAGAGGTTTGGTCACCTAATCATTGCGCCAAGAAGGAGAAATCCTTATCGGAAAGCCCCTCTTTCACAGGAACTACCGGGTCATTATAATAATTGTGATTCGTAATATTATTTGTGAATAATTAATTATTGATTCATATGATAAAGAAATATTTATTTTATGTGGATATAAATGATGGATTTATTTATGTGGTTATAAATGAAGAAATTATTGTTGAGGTGTTTTATCGGTATTTTACCAGATGGAGGTATTAAAAATTAAATCGTGGGTTTTGAGATATATTATGGGGTTATAATTTTTAATCCAACCGTTGGATTGTGGTAATTTTGGGTATGTTATACATACATAAGTTGAGTATATGTCCACAAATTTTGAACCGTTAAAATGCACGAATGATTTGTTATGAATTTTAAGAGGTGTCGATTCGGAAATTAGGGTTATAATTGATTTTGGTGGAAAATTCTAGAATTGAGTGGGCCCCACTTGTGGTTGGTGAAGAAATGTGCTGAATTTTATTTCAAATGTGGTGGTGGCAATAGTAGCGAAGTAAAGCCATCAGTAGCGCAAGTCAAGTCTGCTGCTTTACGGGCTAACATTTTCCTATAAATAGAGGGCTAAGTTAGAATTGAAAATCACACCGTAAACAAAGTTTTCTCTCTTCTCTCTCTATATTATTGAGCGTATTTTGTGAGTATTTAGATACTTTGAGAGTTCATTATCAAAGATAAGTTTCATTCAAGATCACTCCGACCTTTCCTTGGAAATAATCGATTCTTTGAGGTAAGGGATATTATTTTTTCAGTAATGATATTATTTCTTCAATATCATTATCTTTGAAATGTTGATCGAAGTTTTTATCAAATTTGGAACTTTTTCATGTCGGGGTTACTTATTCATGAGTTCTTATTCACGAGTTACTATTCATGAGTTCTTATTCACGAAGTTCTTATTCACGAAAGTACTATTCATGAAGCGTGAAAATGTTTTTTTTGTGGAATTTCTATCTTTTGGTGTCTGAGAGTTCTTATTCACGTACTCGGCCTATTCACGATACTCTGACTATTCACGATATCTGACTATTCATCGAAAAATAAAATTTCTTCTTTTCGTCCAAAATATCTATTTTGGATACTAGCTTTGATCAGTATCCATGTTTTGATCATTCTTGAATTTTACACCACTATGATTATTTTTGGGGTATTGTTGGACATGGATAAAACAAAGTACGAATCCTTAATCCTTAATCCTTGTCATTTTGTTTCTTTGGATCCGTTCTTTAAAATATTTTTCATCATCCTCGGTCTTAAATGATGATATTATTGAATATCTTTGGCCCAGAAATTGCAAAGATGAATGGTCGAAGAATATGAGCGTGTGTTTAAATGAACATGACCGATCGATGAATATCTTTGGCCTTTAGTGCAAAAGATGAGCAGTGTTGAGATGAACATGACCGATTGATGAATATCTTTGGCACTCAGAGTGCAAAGATGAATATTTGATTTGAGAAGAATATTGATTGATGTTACGAGGATAAAATATTGATGATGGATCGTTAAATTCATAGATTATAGTAGATTTCATTCTCTACGTAACTCTTTCTATGAATTATTATTTCCACCGCGAATATTGATCCGAAACTTGTTGTCTATCAGATTCTATTAAATTTTTCCCTGTTGAAGACTAACGATAATTTGTTGTATATTATCTTAGTCATAATATTCTTCTTGAGCTAGTTGAGCTCACCCTTTTCCTTTTTGTTCCAGGCGAGAATATCTTCTCAGAGGGTAATGGAATGAAGGTTTTAGAAAGGATTGTTTAGTAGTAGTCCTCACCATTTTGTAAAATAATGGAATAAAAGGTTTTGTATAAATATTGCCAGAAGAAAGGATTTAAACTTTTCTTTAGTAGTCCTCAGTTGTTTTTGTAAAATAATGTATCAATAAATGTGATGAGGATTTTTGTATTTGAGTATAAATAGTATCGCTATAAGATAATATTTGTATTTAAACTTTCAACGATTTCTTTGTGAGGTAAGTTTTCAGAATAATAATAAAGTTGTAAAATATTGTTTTTATCAAATTTGATGTATTTGGCGATTCGGAATGGGTATTGTGTATACACTATTTGGGGAACGACTATTCATAAAAATGGATACTAATATCTGATTCAGATCCATGTTTTGATCCATTCATTGAATTTTACACCACTATGATTATTTTTGAGGTATTTTTGGGCGTGGATAAAACAAATACTTAATCCTTAATCCTTAATCCTTGTCATTTTGTTTCACGGGATTCATTTCTTTAAAAATATTTTTCATCATCCTCGGTCTTAAATGATGATATTATGGAATATCTTTGGCCAGTAGCAAAAGATGAATGATTTCGATGAATATCTTTGGTCAGTAGTGCAAAGATGAGCAGTGTTTAGATGAACACGACTAATGATGAATATCTTTGGCTGTAGTGCAAAGATGAATATTTGATTCGAGATATATATTGATTGATGTTACTGAGGATAAAAGATAGATGATGAACTTTTAAATTCATACATGAAGATAGTAGTTTTGCATTCTCTACTTAACTCTTCTAATGAATTATTATTTCATTGCGAAGATTGATTTAAAAACCGGTTGTCTATCAGATTCTATTAGATTTTTCCTGTTGGAGACTAACGATAATTTGTTGTATATTATCTTAGTCATAATATTTTTCTTGGGCTAGTTGAGCTCACCCTTTTCCTTTTTGTTCCATTTTTTCTCTCGAGGCGAGAATATAGCGAGTATGTCGGGGGTATGGAATGAAGGTTCTAGAGAGTTGTTTAGTAGTCCTCACCATTTTATAAAATAATGTATCAATAAATGTGATGAGGATTTATTTGAGTATAGATATATACAGAAGATAATATTTGTATTCAAACTCACGCTTTCTTGTTGTAATAATAAAGTTGTTGTTGTTTGCATGCCTATGTATTGACAACTCAAAATGGGTGATGTAAACCTATTTTGGGGCGTCACAAATGTTACTGACTAAAATATATATATATATATATATATATATATATATATATATATTAAAGTAAAATATTTTACAAGATAGAGTAGTAATAAATATTATTATATTTTTTTATTCATCATTGTTACAAAAAACAACACCAACTATATAATAAAAAATGTAATCAAAATTATAAACATCCTAAATTTTGACATATACTCAAGAAAATTTAACATATAAAAATCGTAATATGAAATTAAGAATTCAAATAATAATTTTGTTATTAAACACAAAAACTAAACTATCAACATATTCAATCACTCTTATTAGAACGGCTCCATTAATATATAATTTAATTTAAAATTTTAATATTTGCATCACTTATCCAAAATATGTGTTATTAAACTAAATCATTTGAATGAGATAGTCTTAATTACAAATAAAACTATAATTAAAATGTATTGTATTAAAAAATGATAATTAAACATGAATATATTATTAAAGAATTAAAATTTGATAACATACAAAAATAAATATGTAATTTTATCTATTTAGTTAACCTTCAAAAAAACTTACATAGATACTTAAAAACTTAAAAGAGATGCGTGTTATTATGATTATTTAGAAGAATGATACTATATTTTATTTTATTAATTTTTTTATATAAAAATATCAGTTGCCAGATATAGGAATCATATACTAGTACACATACTAGCAACATGTATCCTACAAATTAAAAATGTGGTGCTTAACAAAATTTGGAATCTTCATTTATTGATGATGGTGATTATCATAGTCATAAATATGTTACTGGTCTATTTTTCTCTTTTCATATTCTTGTATTTGGTTCTGGTCTATATAAATAAAAAATATTTATTTGACTTTTACCCTTTCAATTAGGCAGTCCTGAATTAACGTGACAACAAATACAAATATAGTGATGGTTCTATTTACGTATGTATAAAACATGACTATATGTCATATTATATTATTAAAATTTATTGGGTTTTATTCAATTTATACATTGCCGCAAAGGTTGCTTTCAACAAACTCAGATCCCGTCCCGTAACGTAATTTGACTGCTAAATCAAAAGTTTTGAATTCTGTTACACATATTTTTATTTGATTTTATTTTAATTAATATACTAACTAAATATAGAGTAAGCAATTGAAACGTGAGGTATTTATTAATTTCTCGTTAGTTAGGCATCAATTTCCTATATGAAATCTTAAACACAAAATTCATACTTAGGTCAGATAATTTCCTTTAATTATTCCTAATAAATCTCACACGGTATTAGTTAAAAAAATAACTACTTATATATTTTATTAAGTCGAGATATTCTATTTTTAGTGTGAAAAATTAAATATGCATTCTTTTTATTTTAAAAATCAAAAAGCAAAAGCAGTCTCTATCTTTCTTTCATTTTTTAAAAAGTAAAGAGCTTATTTGAAAATTTTCTTCAAATTGAATGGATTCAAAATAATGTTACAGCATCGATCGGGATTATGAATTTTTCCATTTTCATCCATTAAATAATATTTAAGTACTTGAAAACTCTGTTTTAAATTGTCAAGTTGCAAATAGTTAGTTATAAAAATTCGGCTAAATACATTTATGTTACACCAAGTTCTACCATCCTCATAATTTTGTTCCTAAATTAATTGGGCTAATAATTTAACTCTTAAACTAAGTACCTAATTTTACACAATATCTTCCCCAATTTATTTTTCGGCGGAAGTTGGCCGAAAAATAAAATACTTGTAAATAGAAATAAGCCCAAACAATGTTGACTTTAAAAATAAAAAATTATGCCAAATAATATTTAACAAAAAATAGCAAATTAAAAAATATATAAAAATACTAATCAATACCATACGTATTATACGAACCAATCTTCACTTTCCTAAGGAAAACATAAATGATCACATTTAAAATTTAAAATTTTATAAATTAAAAAGAATATATAACAAATGAAGTATTTATTTAAATATAATTTAAAAACAAAGGAAAAAGGAGACCTATAATAATTTTGAAATTTCACAAAAAAAATAATTCAAGTTTAAAATTAATTATTACTTTTAGAAAATAATGTTTTAAATCCAAAATTAAGTGAAATTTCATAAAATATAAATAAAAGTTAAGTAAAATAATTAAAATATAAATAAGAAAGATAATTATTGGTGTGTGTTCTTGGTGTTTTATTGTGTGTGTTTGAATTTGTTTATATTTTAATTTTTGTTTAGTTTTTTATATTTTAATAGTAATAATACTTAATTACTTAATGAAGTTAAACCATATTTTAATACGGTTAAAATCGTTTAAAATTATTGTCTTGTCGAAAAATTATGTATTTCGGGCAATTTAGGCTGGAAAATGAAATCGGATGGGATATCATTTGAAATTAGATAATTTATGGGTTAAATTATGAGCTCAATTAATTTAAGGGTGAAAATGTAAATAGAGTAAAATTTAATAAAACATAAATATATTTAACCCCTTATGTTTAGTTATGAGTATTATATTTTATTTTATTAAAGAAAAATATTCAAAAGTCAATCTACTGACTAGGAAAGTCAGAGTTTTGATGGAAATTGTATAGTTGTAGTAGTACCAGCATCCATGATTATTTGAATGGAGAAGTAAATTTGATATTTATAAGATTTTTTATATGAGGTGGATCCTATCTATTATTAAAATTAAAAATAACTTATAAAAATATTAAATTTACTTAAAAAAAATATCAATTCTCTTCATTATTAATTACTACTAAAAATTATATTTACATATATTTTGATGAATTTATTAGTGAGACAAGTCCACTTCTGTGCAGACATACTCTCTCTGTCTGTATTTCCCCAATCTCTCTCCTCCTCTCTTTCCCAGTTCTATCTGTACGTCGATCTCTTCAAAGCATTACAATTCGAATTCTTTCAAAAACTATTCCTTTTTCTAACTCTATAAAAAAAATTAGGGTTTTGCTTTCGCTTACTAGCTTCATCCTGACGCCACTTGCACTTGAGGATCGCTGAGAATTTCGGTTAGTTTTTCTTTTTTGTCGTTGATATCATCCTAGTTTCGTGGAGTAACCTGAACTCAATTTAGTTTTATCTTATATTTCAATGTACGTGTGGATCTATTGAAATGCTGAGTCTTTTAGTAGTCAAGATCAGGCTGATTACTGACCTAAAAACTGAGAGATCAGTGATTTGAATTGTAAATACGTAATTATGTTGTTTGGTTGGTGAGGACATCGACAATTAAAAGCAACTAAGAAGTAAACTAGGTTTAAATAAATTACAATCTGAATTTTGTGTTCATGGCGGTATGCTTTAGAAAATAATATCGAAAAGGATGTAATTTTAATAATGTAGGGACCAATTAAAACTCTTAAAACTATGTTTGAAAAGATTTTGCTAAAAAAAGGAATGAAAAGAAGAATAGTCTTTTCTAGTACCTTGGTGAGAGAGGCAAAGGAGCCAGGGAAGGGGCAAGGGGTTCACCCACTTTCACTAATTTCATAGGTTTAAGAGATCAAATAAGTTCTGTAACTGGGTTGTGTTTTCCAAAACTTGCAGTAATTTATTTTTACATTCGAATTGGAAATTACTGCAGTGTCTTTTAAGTTTTTTGCGAATTTAGTTTGCTTTAGCACATGGATAATTTTATTCTCTTTTTAGCGCACCCATTTCATTGATCTCATTAATACAGAGAAGGAAGAGGAGGGTAGATACGGGAAAGCGCTGAGGGATCTCTAAGTGGAGTATCACTCTACTTACTTATAAGTGTGCACACTGCACAGGACCCTCCAACATTACAATAATGAGACAAAGAGCTATTGCCGCCAACTTTGCTTCAGGATGTGTTTAGAAATATCAAATTACTGTTTAAAAAATAAATAAATGAAGTTAGAGTAGTTGTAGCCTGGATGACATTCACATACTTTAAATGAATGAAGAGTTGTATATCTTGCCTTGTTTAACTATTGCACTGAGGAATTCTGCCCAGTTAGTTTTGCCTTTTCATATGGACTATATTTTACTTTTCCTTTTCCGAAATTACTTGTCTCCTTGATGCACCAATGTTGTCTTAAAATCTTTATAGCAGGGACTGTTGCCATTGCCATACAACGTTGAATCTTTTAGATCCCCTTAACTTAGTTCTATTTATGTTTACAAACCTTTATCACAAAGAATTGCAAGTCTAACTTCAAAATTTTTTGGTTGATATTTGTTCCAACATTATGTATTTTAGTTTGATGGTTGGGTTTATTTATTGAGGAGAGAGGTGGGGGATGGACATAATTTTAAATAAGTAAAAGGTATATTGGAACTGCCGATACGTATCTATATTCATTATTTAAGGAGAGTTTCCCCCCCAAAAAAAGAAAGAAAGGATTAAAACAGTAAGGAAGAGCCTTGTATAACGAATTATACAGCGAATATAATAAAGAAGATTTACGCTAGCTGTAGACAAGTTATGCTCTCAAAAAATCTCTTGTATTTTTCCTGTCCTCATGATCTAGAAAATGCATAATGAATGATCTTCTGAATAGATTTACTTCTTTTCCTCCTCCTATATACAGGCCATTTCCCTCAGAATTTGGTATTACCAGACAAACATAATAGAGAGCAATATATATCAAGAAAGAAGGATGCCATATTACCTTTTTGTTGACACCATCTAAACTAAGTGTCATTGAGTTGAAATGAACCTTTCAGTACTCTTGTTTACTATAATAAGAATAATCATCTTTTAGCTATTCCTGTTAAGTGAGTTACCTCTTTTACTAGAAATTGGAACAAAATTGTTTTTTGACAATAAAACTGTTTAGTTTGGATTTTATGTAGATCTAGATGACTATATATTATATAACTCTGAATGTGTGAATTTGTTGTATATATGTGCATGGAAATAAATTTTAGATATATTTCTTAATATATAATTATCCAAATACCTATGATGTAGTGCCAAATATTTTAGATAGAAGTGTAGGTACTAAACCAATTTAGGTACTAACCTTGACACATTTTAATACATGTCAAAGACACATTTATAAAATTAAAATTTAATGCTATAACTTATCAAAAAATATTTATATTTAATACACACACACACACATATATATATATATATTATGTTTTTAACTGTATTAATAATATATAAAAATATGTCTGTAATTGTGTTTTCATCACATCTTAAAAAAGTGTCCCACTCTCAAAAAAGGGAAAACAATTTGGGACGGAGAAGGAGTATGCAATGATACACTCATCTTGTGCCTTATATTTCAGATTGCCACTCATTGGAGGAAGTCATTTCTGCATAAAGAATTAAATTTATTTCGGAAAAGCTGTTGGAGAATGTTGTCTAGTCAGTAACTTCATGTACAGCTAATGTACATCAAAAGGATGATGGTTTAACTAATTTCACTCCTGCAGAATTGTTCAATGATTCTATTAAATTTTTGAAGTCAGAAAATATGCGTTCATGGTGGGGAAAGTCATCATCAAAAGAAGCAAAAAAGAAACCGAGCAAAGAGAGTTTTATTGACACATTGCAACGGAAATTTAAGATCCCATCTGAAGTTAAATCTAGCAGTAGACTAGGAGCATCTCGGAGACTTTGCAGTGACTCAGTTTCTGAAAACCAGTTTCTGTCTCGACCAGTATCCAGGTCGTCATCACCTTCCAAACATGTAGCAAGATGTCAAAGTTTTGTTGAAAGGCCTCAGGCCCAACCACTTCCCCTTCCAGGTCTGCATCCTGCAAGCATAGCTCGTACAGATTCTGGAATCTCTGGATTGGCAAAACCGAGACAGGGAAAGGGTGTCAAACCATCAATATTTCTGCCTCTCCCTAGACCTGCGTGCATCCGAAACAGGCTAGATCATGCAGAGTTAGATGGAGATTTGGTTACTGCTTCTGTTTCTAGTGAATGTTCGGTTGATAGTGATGATCCTGCTGACTCAAGCCAGCGTAGTCCCCTGACATCTGATTGTGAACTTGGTAATAGAACAGAGTCGAGCAGCCCTTCCAGGTGAGATTGTGCATAAAGAAAATACATCAATGCTAATGGCATTTATTACTCATAAAAAGAAATATAGCTTTTCTCTCTGCTCCGTCCCTGAACTCTCTAAGTGTCTATCAGGTCACACATGCATGGTTTTTAGATGTATTTATGGTAATATCATTTTTTTTAATAATTATAAATGTTATTAAGCTATCTTCTTTATTGTTTTTTCATTAGTATATGTCTTTGACTTATCTACCTCATTTTCTCTGAAGCATGATGGTTAAAGATCAGTCACTAGTCATGAGAACAAATTCAAAGGAGGTGCTGAAGCCGGCTAATCTTTCCTTCAATAATCAATCTCCTAAAAGGATACCTTTAAACAGTCATGTGCCAAATCTACAGGGTTCATATAATGGTGCATTATGCAGTGCACCAGATAGCTCAATGTCAAGCCCTTCTAGAAGCCCTATGAGAGCATTTGGCACTGAGCAAGTTATAAATTCTGCTTTCTGGGCTGGAAAACCTTATCCAGATCTTCCTTTACTTGGATCTGGTCAATGCTCCAGTCCAGGTTCCGGTCAGAACTCTGGGCACAATTCAATGGGAGGTGATATGTCGGGGCAATTATTTTGGCAGCCCAGCAGGGGTAGCCCAGAGTATTCTCCACTTCCAAGTCCTAAACTGACTAGCCCTGGTCCTAGTTCTAGAATTCATAGTGGTGCCGTCACACCACTTCATCCACGAGCAGGAGGGACGACCACTGAATCACATAGTAGCAAGTCTGATGAGGGAAAACAACAGAGTCACCGGTTACCCCTCCCTCCCATTACAATTTGCAATATTTCACCCTTTTCTAATTCAAATTCAGCAGCAACATCTCCCTCTATACCACGAAGTCCAGGAAGAACAGAGAATCTGACAAGTCCTGGTTCACGCTGGAAAAAGGGGAAGTTGCTGGGTAGAGGCTCCTTTGGACATGTTTATGTTGGTTTCAACAGGTAAAAAATTATATGGATTTGAACTCTCTGTCTCCCCCTTTCTTTTGCTTATTCAACAACTCCAAATTAAAGACTTCATTCTATCTTTAATTTGGAGCTGTTGTCAATGTTCAAGGATGACATCTATTAATTCTTTAATTATTATCACATGGGTTCTCTTATCACATCAATGTGATTGGTGACAATTGCATGTCTCTCTATCTCTCTCTATACATATATATATATATATATATATATATGTTTTACTAATTCCTATGTGATGGTCATTGATGGTGTTTCTGCATATCCGTGCCTACGTTACTGGTTTTTAGTGAAAGTGGCGAAATGTGTGCTATGAAGGAAGTTACATTATTCTCGGATGATGCAAAGTCAAAAGAAAGTGCAAAGCAGTTGGGACAGGTAAGTTTATTAGGCAGTAGATTTATGGATGTTACTCGTCTGTTGGATAAATTTTGTTGTCAATCAGGAGTGTTCGTTTCAGTGTAACTCTTTCATATAGCTTTGAGACTGAGTTCTTTTTTTAACTGTTCTGATAGGAAATTGCATTACTGAGCCGCTTACGGCATCCAAATATTGTGCAGTACTATGGATCTGAAACTGTAAGTTTGGCTACAATTGACTTCGCTTTTGATAATTTTAATTATAGTTCAGTTTCATTCTCTTATTTATTTGAATACTTTTTATAACAATAAAGCAGTTAAATGTTTTGGCTTTCTGCTTATAAATGTTCTGGAATTTGACTGCTGAATATGTAGTGCTGTTGTCATTTTCCTCTGGGTTTTAATGTTCTAGTGCAGTTGTTAAGCAGTAATGTGCACATCTAATAGTATTATTTTCGTTTGACACTTACAATTTTATAGTCTTACTCCAAACTTGTGATTTTTGAACAGGTGGATGATAAACTTTATATATATTTGGAATATGTTTCTGGTGGCTCCATCTATAAGCTTCTCCAAGAATATGGACAATTTGGTGAATTAGCGATCCGCAGTTATACTCAACAGATTTTGTCTGGGCTTGCATACTTGCATGCTAAAAATACTGTGCATAGGTGAATTGTGTTACCAAGTTTTTGTCCATTTAATGAAGTTTTCTTACTTTCTTTTGTTGTTTCATGAAAAGCTGTTTTCTTTTAGGTTGTATTTTTACTTAACTAATCATACTATCATTTCTTTGTGTTGTATGCCATTTGTAGAGATATTAAAGGAGCAAATATACTTGTTGACCCAAATGGCCGCGTCAAGTTGGCAGATTTTGGAATGGCAAAGCATGTAAGTGTAGCCACAGACTTCCATCTGAAAAATAAATGAAAGAATAGATTGAGTTTTTGTTGACAATGAAAATAACCGTTTTGAGTATTAAACGAATGCAACAGCTTTAATTAATGACACTGAAGTGAGATTTTATTAACCCTCTCTTGAAAAATATACTGTACACCTTTCTATCTCCATCAGGTTACTTTTACAAGAAAACACCCAATACATGCTTTAAAAGGTACCAGTAAGTCCAGTATCAGTAGTAAATTTATTTTCTCTGTATATCGGATCAGACCAATAATTTAAAGTACAGGATAATCCAGTTCACATACTTTGAGTTAGATCTGGCAATTTGGTTTACAAACTGGTGGGTCAACCTAAATTAACTAGAACTATTTGGGTTAGTTAACTGCCTTAAGTTATTTGAGTTGTTAAAGTTTTGAGCCATATTTTTTAAAAGAAAAACAGCCCCAAACCAGTTAACTGGTTTGGACCCCTTTTTTTTCCTGTTCCGTATACTCTACAAATCAGAGCTCCCAAAGTCGGTCATTCCAGGAGATAGACTTGGAAAGATCAGAGCTCTTCGGCCAGTTTTCAGTTTTCCTACTTATTTTTGCTCCAGTACTTGACTTTACTATCATAGTAAGTTGAGATGTTAGTGATATATAAAACCAATAGATTTTTGCCACGTCATTGGCTCCTAGTCCACATCTCATCTTCTATTCTCTGCGTCATTTCATGATATATTGCGTCATTTCATGATATATACAGTAATTTTATGTATCCTTTTTTTTTGATAATTATGTAATTAAATATTACTGATGACTAATAAAAAAATATGTAATATCTAATTTTATGTATTTTGTTAGTAATTAATTAGTTTTGATTTTAAAAGCATGTGGTTTGTTTCTAGAGAGAGATTAAAAAATTTAGAGAGAGAATGTATAAAAAAAATTAGTGAGAGAAGTTAAAAGGAAGATATGAAATTAGTAAATTAGTAAATTGGTTCTAACTCATATAACTCATTGAAAACAAGTTATATCCATAACCAAACCAAAACCATTTTTTGCTAGGTCTACTTTGAGCAACTTACTCCAAATTCAATGACCATCTTTTAGCAACTTGAGACACCTTGTTCTTCTATTTTTAAGTTGAGTACCTTCCTCAATCAAAAAATGAGACTCCCATTTGACCTTTTGACCCTTTTTTAGGCATGTTGTTAGGGTTTGCCCAAGACACGCACATGTTCAATATTTTTCCCCAATAACAAGTTTAAGTCGTAAAATTCAGATTGACAAAAACATATTAAAAATAATGTGCAGGTGTAGCCTAGGCAAACCTTAACGTGCTTTAAAAGGTTGGGCTAAAAAATCAAATAGGACTCATTTTTTAGTGGAGGAAAAAAATATATTGCCCTCCTCCCCCTCTCAATTGATAGGTAAGTTAGGTCCCAAGTATGGGGAATATTATGAACAAAATAAAATTTGTTACACCCCTCGTATGAAGTTAGAAATTCCTGGATGATAACCGTTTTAATACCAAAGATCAACAGATACTCGAACTTGACCTTAAGGTTGCACCTTATTTAAGAAGAAAAACAAAAAAGAAAAAACTTGGCGTTAAAGTTGCACATAAAGATTTAGCTTTCTCATGAAACTCTTGACGACTACTCAAATTTGCAGATCACAGGGCAAGCGTGTCCATTGTCATTGAAAGGAAGCCCTTACTGGATGGCGCCTGAGGTTAGGATGTATTTTTGGTCATGCCTGATCTTGTTCTTATGCTCCTTTTGTACAATTCTCATCTCTTTCTTCCACCAATCGCTCAGGTTATAAAAAATGCAAATGGTAACCACCTTGCTGTTGATATTTGGAGCCTTGGGTGCACTGTTCTGGAAATGGCTACAACAAAACCACCTTGGAGCCAGTATGAAGGGGTTAGTGACTTAAACAGACAAATAAATAAAACTAAGCTCTTGAATTGAGTATAATGTATATAAAACATACACACGGAGTTGAACTTGTCCCCGATTTGGCTTTTTACTCGTGTATCTGAAAACTGAAGCGTCTTGGACATAATTCATTAATTCTTAGCTCGCAGATTATTTGACAGAGATTTGTTTTGTTTCCTGTTATTATGGGATATATTCCAACTTTTGGCTTTACAGGTTGCAGCCATGTTCAAAATTGGCAATAGTAAAGAACTCCCTACAATTCCTGACCACATGTCAGATGATGGAAAGGACTTTGTGTGGCAGTGTTTGCAGCGGAATCCCCTGCATCGTCCAACTGCTGCTAAGCTTTTGGAGCACCGTTTTGTTAAAAATGCTTCACCAATGGAGAAACCAGTTGTAGGTCATGAGCCCTCAGATCCTCCACCTGGCATTACAAATGAAGTGAAATCTATGGTATTATTTATGTTTATGTACTTTTTCTTTTGTTTTTAGACAAGTTTTTATTTTTAAGCTTTTACCTCCACCAAGTTCAAATCGATGCGGTTTTTGTCTTTTCTTCCATGCTTCTGAAAGGAAATTAGATCATCTCTTGTGATACTGAGAATTATTATATCCATAACAATTTTTTATAAAGAAAATAAGAAATCCTCCTTCAACCAGAGTTTCTGCATTGGTCACTTGTTCTTCCTAAAAGGTCTTGAAATTATTGGTTCTGCCTACAAAAAATAAAGCTAGCACATTTAATCACTCTTAGCTTTTTAGCGTCTTTACTCTGTATCTTTTTCTTATAGCTAGCCAAAACAAGGAGTAGTCAGTCTGCTGCTGTTAGTATCAAAATATATTTCCTAATCATATCTATTTAACAGACATCCAGGCATTTGGATGTCAATTGTCTTGCCAGAGGAAAGTATCTTGAGTTCTTGACCATCACCAATCACTTGGCGTCTAAAAAAATTGATTATTTATGACATGTGGATCAATATCTCACCCGAACAGACTCCTTTCTGACTGATCTGCATATACCTCAGCATACTTGATTTTTTCCAATTTCAAGGCTTCAACTTCGAAATTCCCTTCTTCTTTGGCAACATATCTCACTCTGGTAAATGTTACTACAGATTTCTTTAGGTCAAGTCCTTTAAGATTAAGCAAGTTTTCCATGGCCTTAATGATCTTATTTTGTGAGGATGAAATACTTGTTCAGTGCACTTGAATGCTGAAAAGAACTGACTTGACGCGTTTTCATTGGGCGTGACTTAATGACTTGAGTTCTACTTCTCCCTGAAATTTACCATCTTATATGTGCTACTATGTAGGCTCTCTTAAGTGACGCAGAAAATAACCACTGTTATGGTCTGTGATTTTTTTTCAGGAAAAAGCACATGCAAAGAATCGTCCAACCTTGAATTCAGACAGGCTCGCAATACATTCCTCTAGGGTTTCAAAATCTGGTTTTAATTCCAGGTATCTCCCTCCCTCCCTTTACAAAATGCTTTAGTGTGACTTCAGTTGATCTTGCGAGAAATCTGTATGAAAAGAATATTCTTTTATTATATATGCCTTGACGATATACAAGAAACAGAACTAACAAAAGCAGCAATTGTTAGGCCTTATTGTCTGACTGCATTCTTGTTGCTTCCAGTGATATCCATATTCTAAGGAACATATCATGCCCGGTCTCTCCAATTGGAAGCCCTCTTTTACAGTCGAGGTCTCCACAACAGCTGAATGGAAGGATGTCTCCCTCACCTATATCTAGCCCTCGTACCACTTCAGGCTCATCTACCCCTCTCACAGGCTCCAGTGGTGCAATTCCATTTCATAACCTTAATTATTCAGTTTACTTACAAGAGCTTCCCAAGCCCCTCCACAGACCTTGCAAGAATGGCAACACTTATCGTGATCCTAATCCCGATTTTTTTCGAGGGATGCAATCAGGATCTCAGCCTTTAGTTCTTGGAAAGCAATTTGGAAGGCCGGGTCAAGGAGAAGTGTATGAAGGGCAGTCAGTTTTGGCTGATTGTGTGTCTCAGCAACTCCTGAGGGATCATGTGAACTTGAAACCATCCCTAGATCTCAATCCTTGCTCTCCATCCGGAGGCAACATCAAAATGTAATTCAGCCCCGTCGTTGAAGGAAAATTTGCTAACCATCGCTGTTTTGGGGGTTTAAGACACGAATTTATTTAGCATTTCAATTGTGAGTCTGAAGAAAGCTAGTTTACACAATAAGGACCTGAAATGGGAAATAACTATGGAATAAGGTTGATATTTGGAGTATGAAATGCTCTAGGAACAAGGAGTGTTACGAGTTCTTTATGTGATTGCTAGCACTATTGAAGCTGCGGAATTCAACCAAGTGACATGTTGAGACAATTGTGCGCTATCCTAAGGTGGGGCTTCTTCCTCGCAAATAGAAGATTTGTTATTGGAAATATTTTTTATATTACACTACATTGGCTTGTACAGTGTTGAGTGAAAGCCTTCATCCAAAGCTACTGATCTGATGTATGAGTGAAAGGTATGTTTTGTAAAGGGGATATAGGTTATAGTGATTATATCCAATCCTTTCCACGAAAACTAGTGGTATCAAAGAATCAGTTAGTGTGTCGTCTTATAGAAGAAGAAAGTATGTCAGGTGAAAAAATAGTTTTAGGATTAATTTTTGGGGTTCTGAATTTAATGTACATGTAATGGGAAAATTATCTGGATTTTTAGATTGTTTGTGGAGGAGCTGTTGCGGATTTAGTAAGATTTTGCTCTACTTTAAGAGAGCAAGCTGGCTCTGATTTCAGCTGAAAGATGTAAAATTTAATTAGGTGTAATTTATATATTTATGCACTTCCTCCAAATTTAAATTAACCCTCTATTTTGGGGATTGAGCTCATTCCTTCTTAACCATTCATCATTTCAAGTCTCTCAGTTTAGTGGGGAAGATTGAGCCAACTTGCTCTCTTAAAAGTAGAACAAAATCTTAGTACAGACAATAAATCAGGATACATTTTGACAATATGAACTGAGCCAGCTTGCTCTATTAAAGTAGAGCAAAATCTTAGTAAATCCGCAACAGCTCCTCCACAAACAATGATAATTTTTCTATTACCTATACATTAAGTTCAGAACCCCAAAAATTAATCCTAAAGTTATTTTTTCATCTGACATACTTTATTCTTTTTTTATGAGATGATACACTATCTGATTCTTTGATACCACCAGTTTTCGTGGAAGGGATTGGATATAATCACTGGAACTTATATTCCCTTTACAAAATAGACCTTTCACTCATACCTCAGATCAGTAGCTTTGGAGGAAGGCTTTCACTAACACTATACAAGCCAATGTAGTGTTATATAAAAAATATTTCCAATAACAAATCTTCTATTTGCTTTTTACTACAATGTAGTGTTATATAAATATTGTAACTACAAGTTGTTTTTTACTTCTGCCTGAGTTAAGCTAGAAGGCTACCCTGTGCGAACACTGTAAAATCATCAGATGCCACAACATTTTGTATATATTTATCCCAATATCCAACTATCAGGTGGTGCCACCGAGCCTTTGCATAGCCGTTTGGGGTCATGCCCCCCTCTTCTGATGTTGTTATGAATTTAATGGTACCAAAAAAAACTACCCGGGAGTAAAATTTAACATAATTAAATGTTTTACAGTTATTATTGAAGGTAAAATTATTATGCAAGACTACTAAGAGGACAGACACTTATGATAGATTATTTAGCATTGTCCACAACTTACTAATGTTTACAGGGTGACATCAGTGGCAATGCAGAAGTGTAGCATCAATCTTAAGCAAGCAAATCACACTTATCGAAGTTTATCACTGATTTAGTTTTATGAGGATGTATACAAGCATTGAAATACCTTCAAAGGCCTTGCAAGTTCATTAGTATGCAGAACATTAGCAAGTTTTGACTGACCATATGCAGATAAACTGTTATACCTGTATATCACGAATTATGCACACATTAGATGAAGAACAGTCATTTTTTAAAACATTAAGAAGAATAGACAGACACAAATGAAACAACACGCACAATGGCACACATACATAAATGTAGAATGCCATACCCTGATTGATCATTAATTTTGTCAAAGCGAATCCCTTCAGGATATGTAAACTGGAACCGGCTATAGCGACGCATAAAAAACCAGGTTAGGTCTCACATATAATCTTTGTTCTTAGATCAACACGTTCACCTCTAATTGCAGAATCCGATACCATCAACGACCTTCGATATGAAACCCTACTCAGCACATTAGTTGTCTTTGAATCTAGATTTTTTTTTTTTTGAGTTTTCGTCTGGGTATCTCTTCATTTTACAGATTATTCATGATTTTTAGTGGGTATTAGTTGCAATGGTAACCGGTGGGAGTCATCCAGAAAATGGAGAAAACAACTCATCCGCAATTTCCAGAGGTGGTGCAACCAGGTCATGGGGCCCAACTGTTTCTGGCCAATCGGTGTCAAATATAGGGACCGCTGGGTCTCCTTCAAATCGGATTGAGGTGGCCATGGCAACTCCTGCCAGCGAGAACACTTTTCTTAGCTTAAATCACCTTGATATTCACGGTGACTATGCTAGATCTCCAGGAGCTGCTAAGTGAGTCTTTTCTGTGCTTGAATATGTTGTGGTTAATTAAAGAATGCCCAAATTTAATACTAGGTTTTGATTTATTGAGTTTTATTAACTAGCATGGTTGTTGCATAAACTGTTGAAATTGGTTATCACTCTGGCAGTCAAGCTAGCTATATGGATTAGAAAGAAGTATGTAGTTTATAATCATGATCTTGAGGACCGAATTGTTTATATATACGAGGGGCTTTTTGCTTCATTAATTTTCTTAAAGAAAAATAATGCATCCCTAAGTTTTTTTTAATTGTCCATTGTTTCCCTTCTTTTTTTAGAATTATATGTTCTCTTTTTTGTTTCAATATTAATGTAGAGGATGACAATACAAAAATTTCTATAGAAAATTCATATGTTGGATTATCGTTTCTTAGTCAGATAACGCATAAGCGATGTATAATACATATGCAAGACATAAAGGATTTGGACTCCATTTGTCGAATCTTGTCAGATCTAAAATTTCGGTAATTATTTGTAATAAGGGTGGAATTGCAAAAGATAAAGATCAGTCACTTGATAAGAAACCGAAGAAACGACGAAGACAAGTAAAATTTGACTGTCGTACAAGAATGTGGATTTATTTAAACCAAAAAACAAAGACATGCCGTGTTACTAGTTTTTGTGATGAACATAATCACGAGCTTACTAGCCCTTCATCAGCATGGAAGCATCGTTCTCATAAGACATTTCATCGTAATCAAATTGTGGAAAATTTGATGGAGAAGATGTATGAAATTGGATTGTGCCCATCAACAATTGCAAATGTGGTTAATGCTCATGGGGATGGTGAGGATGAGATGACAATATTGTGTAGATCATTTGCGCATACAAAGAAAGAATATGGTTAGTTGTGAATTCATTTCAATAGTTCATCATTTTCTAGCAAAAAGATTTAGTGACCCGTCATTTTTCTTTACCATGTATTTGAAGAAGGAACAGAGTCTTAAAAGTATTTTTTGGGCCGATAAGATGTCAACCTCGTGCCAATTATGAACATCATGTATACTGGTTTATTATGATAATTAATTAAAGGGTCCTTTACATAAGTATACAACAAATAGAAAGTAATTACAAGAAAAGTGCAACAATCAAATAATTACAAAAAGAATGTAAATATTACAAAAATAGTACAATTCACATTAATAAGGAAACCTAAAATCAAGGACAAATAACTACCATAATAAATAATTCAAATTCAAATATTTGGATCTAACAACAAAAACAAATTCAAATTCAAAATAATAATTCAAATTTAAATATTCAAATTCAAATCTTCATCTCCCTCACATACACTTTGAAATAATAGTCCACCGCTACAATCACCGCTACACCATCAGCGAATCTCCATTGTCCAAAAGCATGATGAGAATAAGAAGAAGATTCGCCTACACAAAAAGTTTAAAATAAATAAATGTAACTATTAATGTTCTGAAATTTTTTTTATAACAATTTTGTTACTCATAAATAATAAAATGGTTACCTTTATATGAATGGTTGGCTACCTACTCCATCACATTCAAAAACGAAATTGGTAACTTAATAAAGCTGAATTGGTAACCAAACTTTTATACTAAAGGTAACCAAACTCTTATACCAAGATAACTAATCTACATTCACACTGCGGTATGAATTGGTTACCTTGGTCTCGAAAAGTTGACAACCAACTACATGAAGGTTTGGCTACCAACCAGACATATTCATGCAAAATAAATTGGAAACTTAATAAAAGCGAATTGGTTACCTAATTAATAAATTCTACTCTTGAATTAATTTCATCTTGTCTTTGAATCCCAATATATACCATATTAATAATTAAAAAGTGATGAAAAAAAAAAGAGTTAGACATGCACTTAATTACCAGATTAGTAATGCAAATTAGATGTATCAAGTGGGGCTCGTGTTAATTGAAGAAGACAAGCACGAATTACGCTCAATTTTGGACCACACATTTGACGAATATGAATACATATTCATATCATCCACAATACCCTCATTTCCACCTGCCAAAGCGCCAAGTGAAGAACAACCACCACCAAAACCAATGAGCACACGAAGAATCATAATGAGTTTCTACTAATTGGGGCTGCGTAGAAAAAGGAAGGGACGATGGGGCGAGGGACGGAAGAAGGAGCAAGAGGAGTGTTTTAAATAACTTAAGGAGAGAGAAGAAGTTATAACTAATCCCTAAATTAAGGAATTCTAATTGAATTATAATTCCCTAAATTAAGAAATCCTACTTACACTAGAATATGTAAATAAATATGAAAGTGTATTAGTTATGTAATTATTATATGAGTGCACTATTGTTGTAATTTTTTTTTAAAATGTAATAGAATATGTAAATCACCCTTAATTAAATATAGGACACATATTTAATTAAAATTTTAAGAAAATAATGGTAGTTATTATATTATTGAATATTTATCTAGTTAAAAAATTGTTAAATTATAATACTATAGATTCCTAATTCGATCAATTAGTATAAGTTAAACATTTTGAATAGAATTTTTATTTATTTAGTTATGAATATGAGAAAGTAGTTACTTAATTTTATTTAAATTGGATGAATTCGTTGAAATTCTAATCTAAATAAAATCATGAAACTTAAGGTTTAATAAATTTAATTTAGTTATGACAATTAGTTAGTAATGAATTCACTATAATTTTTTTAGCAAATTTACAACTATTACTAAAATCTAGATCTGATAAAACTCTAAGTTTTAATAAATTTCATTTATTTAAAATATTAGTTTGATAATAAAATTCACGACTAAGAGATTTTTTTGATATTTTAACAAAATTATCTTAAATAAAATTTGTTAAGATATATTATCTTACATAAAATTCTGATAGAAAAAGCTTTTAATAAAATTGGTAGATATAAATTAAAAATTCTTTTAAAAGACTTTTCCTATTAGAGATATAAAAACAAAAGACACTTTCCTTTTCCATAAGAAGTTAGTTTTTTTTCTTCTTCTTTCTTTCTAAATTCTTTATAAATTTGGAAAGTATTTAATTATTTCAAATTTAGACCGTACTTATAGTAATTTGAATAGAAAAGAAAACTTTTAATTATAGTATAGATTATAGATTATAAATTATCTTATTTTTTGTTTAAAAAAGTGGCCATTGTTTTATGAAAAAAGAATTTGGGCTTTTGTTTTATTTTTTTTAAAGTTTGGGCTTTGCTTTAAAAAAAGAGTTCGACTTGCTTTTGAAAAAAAATGGTTCGGCCTTTGTTTTAAAAAGGGTTTTGGATTAAGGCAACGCCTTAAAATGAGTAAATATTTCAGATTCTGGTTTAATTAAAAATTAAATATAAGTTAGACTTAAAATTAAGGTTATAAAATGAACAAACAGTTCAGACTCGATTCGTATTTACTCGACTAAAAGTTTGATTAGAACTCGATTTGAAATATAAAAGAGTCAAATATGAACAAATTTTAAATTTCAATAAATTACTCGAACCTCCTTTAAATTATAATTTTCTATTGATACTCAATTCATATTTGTTCGAAAAGTTCAAACTGCGACTCGTAGCTAAATGAGCTTCAATTAAAACTTATTTTAAACTCAATAAATTTTGCATACCAAATTTGAGCAACTTAATACTCGACTTGACTTAATTCATTTGCACGCTTACTTAAAACATAAATAATTTAAATATAAACAAATTTTAAAATTGGATAAATTATTAAAAAAATTCAAATTATTTGAAGTCTATTTGTGATTGTGCTGCCCATAATCAAATCTTATTTTATGGTGAAACAAAACGGGTTAAATACATTTTCCCCACTCTACTAGGAGTCGGTTTACAAATGCATCATCGAACTGATTTTTTTTAAATTCGACTCACTGAACTACAATTTTTTTACAAACCATTACAAAATTTGTTAAATTGTTAGAATTTGGCCGAAAAAATTACATGAGCTGCCACATAAGAGATAAAAAACCTTGAAATTCAAGTAGGCACACTTAGAAAAAGTGTTGAATAAGTGTGGGAACAAACGATGTCAAACTTTTGCAACTTAAAATTACTTTCTTTAATTTAATGCAAGATGTTGGATTGAATATCTATGAATACCGAATTATCAATATAGGATGCTAAATTAATTTTCTATGTTTTCAAGATGATCAATATGTAATTCAGGATGCTGGATAGAATATTTAAACTTATCAGTATATGAATGTAGACTGCTGGATTGGTTACTAGAGTGTTAGATTATGAATTCAGGATGATGAATTGAATTTTTAACCTAACTGGATTATACATTTGATTTAGTTTAATTAACTTAATGATAAAGAGTAACACAGTAGGCAATCACACAAATATAAGAATTTTTACGTGGTTCAACAACTACACTCTATAATAGTAGCCTAATCCACGTCCAATACCAACTAGTATTGGAGACTCACTTTTATTACTCACTTCAATTACAATACAAGTTCCAAACACTTGGCCTTTTTGCTCCTTGTGCACCTATGCACACTTGAACTCATTTGCAAAAATACCTTAATCCAAACCGGATTAACAAAAAACCTTTAAACAGTATCAAGTATATAAATAATCAAATTACAAATAGATGTTTATGATCAAAGCAATTTATCAATTAACAATGTAAGGTTCTAGTATGCAATGATTAACAAGAAAGATATACGCTTCAAGGACAATACAAAAAATCTTTTTACCCAAACAAATAACTTCTTCAAATTTGTTTGCAACTGATCGAAGATTGTATGAAAAAGACTCGGTTGAAAATCACAGAGGGTTAAAAATATGACTCTTAATCCACATCCACAAACTAATTTTAATCCAAGTACTAATTTTAATCATAATATATGACTGACGTTTCATAATTTTAGAGTAATGTATAAAGACTCGGTTGAAAATCACAGAGGGTTAAAAATATGACTCTTAACCCACATCCACCAACTAATTTTATGCTTTCGTGTCTGTTCATTTTCAGTCCGTTCCTTTTTATAGATGTACTGAATATATTACCATTGCTGATTTGCATAAGTTTTTCTTGAACCATTTGATATGACTTGGACATAATACATAATCAGTGCAGATACTAGTTTTATGTCCCTCTTATATGCTCATCACGTGATATGTTCAGATACACTAACATTCAGAGTCATATAGGCGCTGACATATTTAGCTAGATTTGTATTATATAGCAATATCCACGCGGCATACTTTATGAGAACACAATACCACATGTTTTAAAATCAGTTTGATATAATTTTCATAATGTCATGCAATCTTTTAAAACCCGGCACCTGTAATGCACAAACTTACTAAAGATGGTTTCCATATGAATACCCCCATTACAGAGATTGAGCATTAATTAAGATGGTGATTTATTATAAGGCATGTCTTCGTTAAATTTTTAATTTACCCTTAGATT
The DNA here is from genome assembly GCA_020205615.1 of Panax quinquefolius. NCBI lineage: Eukaryota > Viridiplantae > Streptophyta > Magnoliopsida > Apiales > Araliaceae > Panax > Panax quinquefolius. The sequence continues at coordinate 122,524,370 of CM035170.1, forward strand.
ATTCAATCATGTGAATCTCGGATCAAGAGCAGTGAATCTACTAAGGTCTAATAACTCTCCTTACCAATTAATTCACGATTCTTTAATACCCGATTTTATTCTTTTAAACATTTCCATTTATAAAACCTTTACGTAATGCAAATATTGGAAAATAATTAATGCAAAGATCTTACATTTATCTCCTATGACTTAATTTGTCTTCCAGCCTTCAATAACTTCAAGTCTTTATGTTTTCACCCTTAAAGTTCCTATCATGACATTAATGTTCCTGAAATTGCATAAAACATGTTTAGAGATATAATAGGGCCTAGGGGGGGAGAAGGTTCAAAAATGACCTTGACGTTTACCATGATATCAACCGAGCACCTTATACTCTTTTTTATCCAAAAACACCCTTAACGTTACACTTTTTAGATCACCCGTGCCCCTGCCGTTAACAGAAGACAAACGGAGTTTAAATTGACTGACGTGACAGATACATGGGAGGCTTAAAAGGAGAAGGTTCAAAAATACCCCTGACACATATAAATACGTCATTTAATCAAAACAAAAAAAAAACTAAAATTCAAAATAAAAAAAACATAACATATTTACATCATTTAATCAAAATACTAAAATTCAAATTATTTTGTTAACTAATCAAAACAACTAATTAAATTAAATAAGTTAAACCAAAATTCAATTATTTTGTTAATTAATCAAAACAAAAAAAATTCAAATTACATCATGTTAGCTCTTATCCATAGACCACATTAGGTAGAGGTGTTGAGAGCAAAAAGTAAGATAAGGGATACTTGAATGCGGTAGACGGTGAGCTACATATGCTAAAACACTGTTTTATGCAGTATGGTGTTGCCCAGAGGTAATTAGGTGCTGCAATTGCCATTTGTATCCAGGTGCTACACAGTTTTGGGGGATGGCTATACATGCGCATGAGGTATGGCTCTAAGCACTGGTTTACGAAGGTTTGTGGTGCTCAAGTTTAATCTGGTTCACACCTATTTGAACAAACTCTACCAGAACTCACTCAAATTAGGGTCCCTGTCAGTTTCTATGGAAATGGTATACACTGTAAGTTCGAATGTGTTATCAGAGAAGGATTATGCAAGAGACTTTGCTGAGCACCTATTGAATTTGTTACCATAAAGGGTCTGGTTTGGTCAAAACAATACAAGTCATGGACCTATCCCTGAACCAGGCACGTTTCCCTAGGTGGGCCTATATAAAAAGTCTGTAAAACTTTGCATATAGATTCCACAACTTCCCAATCATCTTATGGTGTCTAAACCACGTGCATGTCTGAGATCTGTATTATGAAATTCATTTCAACATTTTTCCATAGTAAACAGATCATTGCTGTATAACTTCCAGCTATTTTATAAAATGTTTCCAAACAATTATGCCTTCGCTTATTTTAAATTTTGTTTCTTGAGAACCTTCGGCTTGAGGGTTCAAATTGTATGCATTTTGAGAAGTATGGTCTTAGGAACTTTTCATTTTTGTGAATCAACTAATTTAAATAACAAATCAAATGCAACTAGAACTATGTGACAATAACTTTATAATGCCAACAAATTAAATGTTACCAACTTGAGTAACTTGATCTTAAAAATTAATGAATTTTCCAAAATAAATTCTTAAGCTTCAAACTTGAAATAAATGAATTTTAATAACAAACTTGAATTAATTTAATTTGAGAGAATTATTTAATTGAAGTTGAGAGTTAAGATTATCAAAGATAGTTGAGATAATTATGTGATAAGAACGGTAAGGATCTCTATAGAATACTCTTCCTTCCTTCACTTCTCACTCTTTGTTTCTTGACCAGAATGTATGGTAAAGCTCATTATAAGGTTGTTTTTACTTTAATAAGCTTGGGAGCTCAGTATCATCTATCATGGAGGCCTCCTGTTTATCGTCTGTTTTTAGAAATTAGTTACTTGCTTCAGTCTTATTCATGCAGAATTAGGAAGGTATATTCAGTGGAGTAAAAAGTAAAGATTTGGATAGACTGGTACTTGTGATAGTTTCGACTGATTATTAGATGATGTTAAGTAGCATAATCAACAACAGTAATAAGAAATTAGTCATGTAATTGGTGGTTTTCCATAAAATTGCCAGCACCGAGAGATGATCAAAATTAAAGATCAATACAGCGAAATTGAGTTTGAAGTATTGGGATTTGGTTATTGAACGAGTGTCTAAGAGTTAATTGTTGGAAGGAGCTTTTTTCCCCTTCTTTTGGAGGTAGGATTTCTTTGATTAGAGAGCCTTTCTGTCCAGTATTCTACTCTCTTTTACGCTCTGTTTCTGAGTTTTGAACAGAAAAGAAAAGAACAGAAAACTTAAATTAGAACAGAAAAGAAAAGAATAGAAAACTTAAAGTTTTCCTTTGTGTTGTTTCTGAGTTTTTAATGGAAAAGGATAGAAAATTTAAAATTGAGGACATGAGTTGTAATTTAAAATTTATTATATTAAAAGTTGAGAATAATATGAGAATTATAAAAATATTACTTATTCTAATTTCTTTTCCGTCCAAATCATGCCAATTTTGGACGGAAAACTTTGGCAGGAAAAGTGATCAAGTTTTCTATCCATTTCTTTTATTTTCCATTTATTAAAAAACTCAAAAACATAAGAATTGGAAAGAAATTTAAATTTTCTGTCCATTTTTTTTCTTTTCTGTCCATTTTAAAACTCAGAAACAGAGCGTTAAGCTTTTGGTGGGAGTTCCAAACTCCCTAGAACTATATGTGCTTGTTTACTCTTTGGTGTTTCTTTTTTCAGGTAACGGCGAGAGATAACTGCAGATATGTTTGGTTTGACCGTAAAAGAGTACGAGGACCTTCATGACAAGAAAATTGTTGAAAGAGGTGCAAGGTTCTGTTGAGGAATTTAGGAGAGGTATGTTTGTTTTTTTGTTTCTTCTAAATTTTTGTTTCTTTCAAATTTGAATCATTAACGTGGTATAATGACTTGTATTATTCTGAAAAAATATCAGAATAAACAAGTAGATATTTTTTCTAAACCTAGTGCACAGTTCATACCAAGGATGGTATCGGTGAATTCTATTTCATGCACATCAACTTGAATAATTTTCACTTTTTTGTTTTGAATGTACCCTTCAATTTGGGTGTTGAACATTTGAACGAAACCTTTCGATTTGATTTTGAACAAAACTGTTCAGTTTGGTTTTGAACAAAACTAATGAGTTTGGTTCCGAATATAACTTTCGAGTTAGATTCGTAAGTTTATTACTGATAGTAGGGGTAGGGACCGTAGAAAGGGTAATGGTAGGTGATGGCGAGTGCGAGGTCTTGGGATAAGACGCTTGATGATCATCAATTATTGTCTACGCATCAGATCACCACTCACACACTTTAAAAAGTTTATTGGGTAGGTAGGTAACTGCATGCGCATGTACTCTTTCTACTACTACGCTAATTATAAGCATGATTGAGAGACGTGGAAGTGAAAATTAAGAACATATGCATAGTTGCAATTTTGGAAAGATCAAATTTGTAATATGAAGTTAGTTTGCTACAAAATGAATAATATAATACTTTGAATTATTACAGTTATAATAACTATAATGTTTAAGGGTGTAAATGAATCGAATCAAGTCGAATATTGAGTTACACAAATTTAGTTCACAAAATTTATCGAGTACAAAATAAAGTTTGATTGAAGCTCGTTTAACTATTGAGTCGAGCACAAACACGATCTTGAATCGATCCCGAACTCGAATTTTCGAACAAATATGATCAGAATATCAATAGAAAATCATAATTTAAAAATACTTCAAGTAATTTATCAACTTTTAAAATTTGCTCGTATTTAAATTAATTATATTTCGTTCTCAACAACAATCATATTTAACATCGATAAATGATGAAATGATTTATTTCATTCATGAGTCATTTCATACCTTCTTAAAAACAATAAATTTTAAACATTTGGGAGAAATAAGAATGGTACAAATTATAATGCAGTAACCAAACACAATTTTTTTCATCCAACATAAAAATGACTAATTTCATTCATACTTTTATTATTCAAATCCAAACGTAACATCATTTAAGGGTTCAATAGTATATATTTACTTACAACTTATGACCCAAAATACAAAATTACATTTTCATAAAACATAGAAAAATAAATAGTTTTATTTAAATGTCTAAAGTTATTATCACCCTTCCGATTCCCAAAAATATTATTTGCACACATATTAGAACCCTATTCTTGTACATGTATCTAAATTACATATAAAACACTATTTTGTAAAAAAAATCCTATTGGAATAAATACTAGACATTTTTTAAGATTCGCAAGCAAAAGAAAAATTTTAAAAATGTCCAATTTTTTTATCCATTTTTTCGGTCTGCGTAGAAGTACTCTAATTTTTATACCAATATATTTCTCACCCTTACTTTTTGGATACTACTACCACTGGGATAAAGTATTTGCAAATAAGAAAGACAAATATTTCGTACAATAATCAATCTTTATCTATTAATTTTGTAATATTAAAATTTTATTTTATATCTTATCTCCCAACTCTTTATGTATCATTCCTAAATTAAATGACCACCTTACCAAAAATTAAATTACATGCTATTGACCACCTTACCAAAAATTAAATTACATGCTAACCGGATCTGTAGCATAGTAAGAGTTACTGACTTTATTTATAAGGAATCGTGTTTATAATAAACACGCATAGTAAGAGTGATTTGACTTTATTTATAAGGAATACGTTTTTATAATAAACTAACCCTACGCATGCAATTTTTTGTGAGAAAAAACATATAGAGGACAGAGGTGATTATATATATATATATATATATAGAGAGAAAAATAGTCTTATCGTGTTTATAATAAACACGCATGCAATTTTTTTACAGAGAGTGATTGGTGACGACAGATACAAATAGTCTTATCCGGCACCCCGTACCATTACCTTTCCTATACCTACAATCCTAACCCTATCCTATTATTGTGTGCGTTTGTGTGTGAGAGAAAACATATAGAGAGGAGAAGAGGGTATATATATATATATATATATATATATATATATGAGAGAAATCATATACTGAGAGAGAGGAGATGACTCCTCTGATGATAAAGATCTGATATAATTTGATTTCATTTTCCCATATATATATTTACTTCTTTTCTCCCTGCTAAACGTGTTTGTTTAGCAAATACTCTTTTGACGTTGATCTGATTATTTTGTTTTTGCGTAATTTCTTGTGCAATTAATTGTAAAGATATAATTTAGGAATCAGAATATTTGTCTCTATTTGCAGATACTTTATCCAGTAGTAGTAGTATCTAAAAAATAAGGGTAAGAAATATATTGAAATATAAATTAGAGTACTTCTACACAGACCGAAAAATGGACAAAAAAATTAGACATTTTTAATTTGTTTTTATTTTTTTGCTTGTGATTCTTAAAAAATGTATAGTATTTATTCCAACAGAAATTTTTATAAATATAGTATTTTATGTGTAATTTAGATACGTATACAAGAAGCGGGGGTTATACAGATTGTACAATGTGTATCTAAATTACACCTAAAACACTATTTTATAAAATTTATATTGAATAAATACAATACATTTTTTGGGACAAAAAATAAATTTAAAATACATGTCACCTTATTCTTTGTATTTCAATATAAAATACAAATACATTTTTGCTTTTAATTTTTAAAATATTAAAATAAAAAATAAATATAAAAATACTCATCATTTTATATAATTTAAATCGCAAAAAATAAATTTGAAATTCTTTTTGTCCTTTTTTTTATTTGTTCTAATATGTGTGCAAATAATATTTTTGAAAAACTACTCCCTCCGTCCCAGGTCCTGGTGGACTTTTCACGCATATTAAGAAGATGAATGAAATGACAAAATTGTCCATAATAATGTCATTAAATATAGAGAGAATTAGAATAAGAAAAGTATGAGATATTTAATGCTACGGGTATAATAGAAAAATATGTGTAAAAATTTAATTATTAAAAGAAAATGAATATTTAACATGAGACTACCCAAAATAGTAATAAAGACTTATCATGGAACGGAGGGAGTATTTATTTTTCTATGTTTTACGATATGTTATAAGTAAATATATATTATTGAACCCTTAAATGATGTTAAAGTTTTTTATGGTGGATGACAAAAATTGTGTTTGGTTACTCCATTGTAATTGAATGAACCATTCTTAATTCTCCAAAATGTTTGAAATTTATTGTTTTTAAGAAGGTATGTAATGACTCATTAATGAAATAAATCATTTTACTACCATTTATCGATGTTGTTAAATATGATTGTTGTTGATTTAAACGAAATATAAATAATTTAAATACGAGCAAATTTTAAAAGTCGATAAATGACTCGAATACCTTTAAATTACGACTTTTTATTAATATTCGGATCATATTCGATCGAAATCGATTCGAGATCGTGCTTGACTCGATAGTTAAACGAACTTCAATCAAACCTTATTTTGTACTTGATAAATTTTGTGAACCAAATTTATGTAACCCAATATTCGACTTGACTCGATTCATTTACACCCTTAAACATTATCAAGATATAGTAATAATATGCAGTACAAAACAAAACTTATAATGAAAAAAATAAGAAAAAAATTTATAACGCAACCTCAAGATTGACGAATATTTTCTTCACTATCCCTTAATAATATATAAATACAATACAGAAATATTATTTACTTTTACTCTAAAACTTATGAAAATGAATCATTATTTCATTTCATAAAAATTTATTTTTTGTAATGTTGTTTGTTTCACATTTCTATAACAACCCCATACAACATATTTAATAATTCAAAATCTATAATTATATAATTAAGTATATTTTTCAAAAAATCATACAATAATTAAAATTAACAAATTTAGAGTCAAGTCAACTTATCACGTAAAAAATAATTCTCTTCTAAATCACTCCAACAAATATTTATGCTAAACGAAATGAAACATAAGACAATAAAAACTACAAATTGACATTACCACTAGGGGTGACAATCATCGAGCCTGCCTCGAAAATTTGTTATTTTCTATTTTGATTATTTAATTTGTTACTCAACGAAAAGTTTGTTTTTTTCGGTTGAGTGCGTTAATTGGATAAAATTATCGAGCTTTCTTTATTGTACTTAAATGTTGTGGATTCCTTATGTTATAAATTGGAGAACTTACATGTGTACGTGTACGTGTCAGTATATTGCATGCAGATTTGGTTCATGAATTACATTAATATAATATATGTAATCCCAAGCGGTGGTTTGGTATAATTTACGGAACTTAAAATTTGAAAAGAAAATAGTTTCTCTAATTGTAATAATTTAAAGTATTATAATATTCATTTTATAGCAAACTAACTTCATATTACAAATTTTATCTTTCCAAAATTGCAACTCTGCATGTGTTCTTAATTTTCACTTCCACGCCTCTCAATCATGGTTGTAATTAGTGTAGTAGTGTAGAGAGAGTACATGCACATGCAGCTACCTACCTACCCAATAAACTTTTTAGAGAGTGAGTGGTGATCTGATGCGTAGACAACAGTTGACAAATACAGATACCAGCGTCTTATCCAGCACCCCGTACCCCGCCGTCAGCTATCATTACCCTTCCTACAGTCCTACTCCTACTACTATGTATACTTTTGTGTGTGAGAGAAAAAAACATAAAAATATAGAGAGGAGAAAAGGAAGGTCTTCTGATATATATATATATATATATATATATATATATATTACCTTTCCTACTGTCATATTTCTACTATTGTGTGCGCTTGTGTGTGTGCACTTACAAATCTAACTCGAAAGTTATATTCAGAATCAAACTTAATATTTTTGTTCAGAAACAAACTAAACAAATTTGTTCAAAATCAAATCAAAGGGTTTCGTTCAAATGTTCAACACCCAAATTGAAGGGTAAAGTTGATGTGCATGAAATAAAATTCACTACTTGTTTATTCTGATATTTTTCAGAATAATACAAGTCATTATACCACGTTAATGATTCAAATTTGAAAGAAACAAAATTCTAGAAGAAACAAAAAAACAAACATACCTCTCCTAAATTCCTCAACAGAACCTTGCACCTTCCAACAATTTTTCTGTCAAGAATAGCTGCAGCGGTTCTTTGTAACTTGAAAAAAGAAACACCAAAGAGTAAAACAGAGCATACAATACAGGAGTAAACAAACACATACAGGTCCAGGCTACAGAGCATACAATACAAAAAGTAAACAAGCACATACAGGTCCAAGGAGTTTGGAACTCCCACCAAAATCTTAAAAGAGAGTAAAAGAGAGTAGCACACTGGACAGAAAGGCTCTAATCAAAGAAATCCCACCTCCAAGAGAGGAGAAAAAAGCCCCTTAGACTCAATTTCGCTGTTTTGATCTTTAATTTTGATTCTCTGGCAGTGCTAGCAATTTTATGGAAAACAACCAATTACATGACTAATTTCTTATTACTGTTGCTGATTATGCTACTTATCATCATCTAATAATCAGTCGAAACTATTTACTTATCATCATCTTTACTTTTTACTCCACTGAATATACCCTAATTCAGTATGAATACAGACTGAAGCAAGTAGCTAATTTCTGAAAACATACCATAAATAGGAGGCCTCCATGTTTGATGATACTTAAAGTAAAAACAACCTTATAATGATGAGCTTTAACATACATCCTGGTCAAGAAACAAAAGAGTGAGAAGTGAAGGAAGAGTATTCTATAGAGATCCTTACCATTCTTATCACATAATTATCTCAACTATCTTTGATAATCTCAACTCTCAAGTTCAATTAAATAATTCTCTCAAATTAAATTATTTCAATTTTGTTATTAAAATTCAGTTATTTCAAGTTTGAAGATTAAGTATTTATTTTGGAAAATTCTTTAATTTTTAAGATCAAGTAACTCAAGTTGGTAAGATCAAGTCCGACCATGTTCAAAATTGGAAATAGTAAAGAACTCCCTACAATTTCTAACCACCTGTCAGATGATGGAAAGGACTTTGTGTGGCAATGTTTGCAGCAGAATCCCCTGCATCGTCCAACTGCTGCTAAGCTTTTGGAGCACCGTTTTGTTAAAAATGCTTCACCAATGTAGAAACCAGTTGTAGGTCATGAGCCCTCAGATCCTCCACCTGGCATTACAAATGAAGTGAAATCTATGGTATTATTTATGTGCCTAAAAATACATTGATTATTTATGACACGTGGATCAATATCTCACCCTAACAGACTCCTTTCTGACCGACTCTGCATATACATCAGCATATTTGCTTTTTTCCAATTTCATGGCATCAACTTCGAAATTCTCTTTTCTTATTTGGCAACATATCTCACTCTGGTAAATGTTACTACAGATTTCTTTAGGTCAAGTCCTTTAAGATTAAGCAAGTTTTCCATGGCCTTAATGATATTATTTTGTGAGGATGAAATACTTGTTCAGTGCACTTGAATGCTGAAAAGAACCGACTTGACGCGTTTTCATTGGGCGTGACTTAATGACTTGAGTTCTACTTCTCCCTGAAATTTACCATCTTATATAACTCTAAGCTTATTTATTTCCTTACAAGTATTTCATTACCTGCTGTACTTTTTAATCACATATTTACCAAAAAGATCCATAAAACCTGCATCAAACTCAAAGGAACAAGATATCAGTATAGGAAACAGGGAATTTCATCAGATAAGAACTAGTCATACATACTTCAATATACGAGAATACAAGCTACAAAGTTGTCAACTTGCCCATTAATCCAGGGCATTTTGAAGCTGATTCTCTATTTAAAATTGTGGATAGGCACTGCCGATAAATTAGGGAGATTACCACTAAAAAGACAGTGATAACGAAAAAGATTGGTTGCAATTGCTCCTGGATGAAGTGCATTTGCATTTATATCTAACCCCTCTTCCTGTTCAGAGAAAATAACATCGATATTGTTTTAGAGAATATCACTGACACTACTAAGAGGACATGCACTTATGATAGATTATTTCGCATTGTCCACAACTTACTAATGTTTACAGGGTGACATCAGTGGCAATGTAGAAGTGCAGCATCAATCTTAAGCAAGCAAATCACACTTATCGAAGTTTATCACTGATTCAGTTTTATGAGGATGTATACAACCATTGAAATACCTTCAAACGCCTTGCAAGTTCATTAGCATGCAGAACATTAGCAACTTTTGACTGACCATATGCAGATAAACTGTTATACCTGTATATCACGAATTATGCACACATTAGATGAAGTTGACGGAACACATAAAAGAACAGTCATTTTCTAAAACATGAAGAAGAATAGACACAGACACACATGAAACAACACACAAAGCAGCACACATCCATAAATGTGTGCGAGAGAAGAATGCCATACTCTGACTAATCATTAATTTTGTCAAAGCGAATCCCTTCAGGATATGTAAACTGGTGGCGCCGTGATGAGACATTCAAAATTCTTCCTTCTTTGCTACTTTCACGTGCTGTTGTCTTCATGGCTTCCAACAATAGATTTGTCAAAAGAAAACGACCTGTGAGATGATAAAGAGTCTCAGCTGACTTACATCTTCGGCACTCAATCAATCTATGGTGGTCGCTAAGAAAGAAAAGGTGACTAAACGAGAATCAAAGGTATATGGAAGACTTGTAATCTGAATCAAATTATTTCTGAACAATGCTCAGACATGAAAGTTCAACTTAAGTGTGCCAATAAATCCCAGAGAAGTGATCATCTTACCCAAATGGTTTGTTGCAAACTGTAGCTCTATATTGTCTTTTGAAAATGTGAACGGGGTTGCCATAACTCCTGCATTGTTACTTACAGCAAAGAACATAAAATGTTCCATTTGATTAAACTCATTTCTTTCTAGTCATTCAGATATAGTATGTACATACATTAACATATATATATATATATATATATATATATATATATATATATTAATATAAATATATGTAAATACTTATATTTATATTTACATATACATGTATATATAAATATAAATATATATATATGTATATATTTATACACGCATATGAAGAAGGAAAGAACAGTTATGAAACAAAAACAAAGCGTGATTGCAAGCAATATATCAAGATTCCAGAGCAACGAATATGTAATCCTATAAAAATAGATTAAGAAATCTATCTTCTTATTCATGTATGCATCTTACATGCTGCAAAATTCCTAACTGATGCAATTGAACTGAGATCCAACTCCATGGCATCAATTTTTGCAGTTGGGATATCCTTTGTGATTGTTTCTTTGACCACCATTCCAGCAGACATATTTCTAACACCCATAACTACATGGACACCGCGCAAAGCAAGAACCCGTGCAGTTTCGGTGCCAATACCACTTGATGCTCCTGTAATTGCAGCAGCCAGAAGAAGAAGGATAAGTTACCCCTAATCACAGTACAACTTAAAACAAGCAGAGTAAGGGATGTGGCTGTTGTTTACTTGTTTTCTAGAAACAACTTCAACCTAACTAAAGCAAAAATTTAATTCTGGGAAGTAAAATACAACTGGTGAAGGTTGCTTAACTAATTTTAAGTCTCAAATAATAGCAACCACAAAGAAAAACCAAGTTTTTACAAGAAATCTAGGAGGTTAATAATGATGACTATTCCACTCATGTGGGAGCAAATATTTTTTGTTTAGCGGTCAAATAAATCTGATATTTATCTTCTTTTTTTCCCCACAAAATTAAGAGGACCAACTTCAAAAGCTGTATATATAATCCTGAAAATTATGTTTAACACCAAATAATTTTTACTTATCCCAAAATATTATGAGTGAGATGTGAAGAATATATCTCAGAAGAAATCAAGAAAACCATAAATCAAACCACAAACTTGTGAAAGATTTTCAACCGACCTGTAACAATGGCAGTGAGACCGGTCCCATCAATTCCTTGGGTAACTTCCTCAGCTGTTGAGACCTGAAAACACAGAAGGCCCTGTTTGGTTAAACCGCCACATTTACTTCCTTGCTTCAATGCTAATGCTCCTAACCAAAAACACTGATTTGGATATTTTATAATCACCTGTTATCTTTCTCGAGTCAATTTATAAAATTTTAAGATTTAAATTTTTTACCTAAAGTTATAGTAATAATTTAGAATTAAAAATCAATATCAGTTTATTTTAGTAAATACATCCATAATTAATGTAATTTAGTACTACTAATAATTACTACAAAATTTGTTATTTTTAAACTTACACAGATGGCATCAATTTTATCAAATAAGATCATAATTTTATAGTGAGTTTATTGCGGTGCCTTAATGTTTGTAGTTTTGCAACAATCATAATGCATCTTAATGCCAATTTATAACTGTCTCATAATATTAGTTAGATAAATCTTACTTATATGATTAGTCATTTATAAATTATTATTAAAATATTTAATTTAATGTCATTTGACACCCATTTGAGATCAGACTCCTTGCATTACTTTTTTTTTTATAAAGGGGTAATACATACATTCTTCTTCCTTTGTCCGCTTACTTGTTATAATTGACTTTTTATAATCAAATTGACCAATTTAAATTAAACAAATATATTAGAAATTTTGAAATCAAACAAGTTGAATTTGATAATATATTCGATATACTTGATAATAATTTAGGTGTCAATATATATCTTTAAAATAAATTTTGATTTTAAATATGGTCAATTTGACCATAAAAAGTTAATTAAGACAAATAAAACTAGATTGAAGTAGAATAAATTTGATTTTTACACAATTACACCAACTAATAAATGAAACTGATAACTCATTTATCAGTAATCATTAGAGCTAAATATTCAGATCAATAGTAGTAATTACTTTTCATATATACAGTAGTGTCTAATTGGCCATTTATTAATAATATATATACTAAAATGATATTAATCAAATTAGACCAGTAATGCCTATTAGGTTGTAACGGAAATGCAAAGAGCAGTCGCTGCAATGAGATCACCAACAATAAAACTAACTCCTACCTTACAAGTAAATTAGCCAGACTTCTAAATCTTCGACATATCTGAAAGTTCTGAATATGTGCAATCTCCACCAGCGACCTTGATATTTATCTTTTCTGAAGGCACTTGTCTATACCAAGGCATATGGCAAGAAAAGAACATAATGAAAGATATGTTATTACATCAATAGAATATCCTAGATCAATAAAGGTCAATCAAGAAGCAATTAACTGTTCCCTGTTTACTGGTCCTTTTAACTGTTCCCTGTTTACTGGTCCTTTTAAAATAAATAAATCGATCTCTTTCTTTATCTTATTACTAATGTCTAATGGTCATTCAACTGTAAAAACTGAAACAAGTTGTGGTATCACAAAATTGCGATATAAATGAGGCCCCAGATTTATGGCCTAGTAGACCAGCTTCAAAGCAAAAGTTCATTGTCCACTTTCCATATTCAGTCTCCATATAACCATCTAAAGTAGAAGGAAAGGATTCCTGTTTAAAAAATTCTTCATTTTTTTCTCGTTTTATCAGGTCAAAACAGAGATCATAAGAACAATGCTTGCTTCCATTGATTGTCCTTCTTAATATAACAAGCCTGAATTTCGAATTTCCATAATGTTGAAGAAGAAGGAGAAGCACCAATATAAAAAGAAATCATATGTTTGTGTTTCACATATATAGAAAAGTAGCATATTGTTCTATACTGCTCTTCTGGAAGCAATTAGAATGTCTCTTCAAATCTGGAAAATTCCTGAGAACATTGATGAGATTGAAAAGCATAAAAAATGAGGGGTGAAGGGAGTATGGTTTCCCCATGCTCCTTAGTGTAGAAAATTTGACACCATATTAGAATGGGAAGAAAATCCATGTCAAGTTCAGAAGAAAGTCGCTAACCATTTCTTATCTGTGAAAGTACTTTATAATGTCACTGAGATCTATGAGCAGAACATATACCTTTAAGCGTCTTGTAAGTTCATTAGCGTGTAAAACATTAGCAAGCTTTGATCGGCCATATGCAGCAAAGCTACTGTACCTGCACATGAACAAGTACAAGGCAAATTCTATTTCATTAAAACAACACTTTAGAAATGGCAAAACTAACGATTTAGCCACCGAAATTTAAAAATTAATTTTTAATCTACATGGCTCTAACATGGACGTAAAAAAAAGAAAATGACATGAAAAATAAAAGTTCAAGACCCATCAGCTACAAACTGATGATGATTTCAGCTACAACCCAAGAACATTCTGGGTACGAGTAGCATGAATAGTGATTTCAATGCGCATGGGAGTAACTCAGATCTCAACACCAGAGTATCCATCCTCAGCAAACTCTCTAGTCAATACCTCGTTCAGTTCAGCGAAGAACACTCCATCAGCTACAAACTGCAATAACATAACTCAAGAAATGAAATCACCTATACTCGTATATCGGTATATGTGTGTATGTAGTGAGATTCCGATATGACTGACCTTTCGCTTCTTGCTCATCTGGGTCGCCATTTTCGAATTAGATTTGCAGCAATTAGATCTGATCGACCAAGTTTGCCTTCCGTGTTCGTCTGAAACTAACCCTAAGCTCTGTTAGGGTTTGTGGTTTCGTTGAAGGCTATATATCTAAGTTGGATTTAAGATGAAATTTGATCTAACGGCGAAATGATGTTTATTAGGGTTTGGTCTCAACGGTTTTGATCACAAATGTGGACTCCATGGCTTACTCTTGGAGATTGGGCTTATTTAGTCTGGCCCATACCTAAACTAACCTACTAGAGAGAGCCTTGTCATTTTTTTTTTATTTTTTTTTATTTTACATCCACGTCAGGTATGTAGATTAAAAAATAACGTCTATCAACTTTTTTGGGATAAGGTCAAAAAATGCCTTTGACATTTTTCTCAATGTCTATCGAACATTTTATACTTTTTTTTGTTCCAAAAATACCCTTAACGATACAATTTTGGGTCATTCAGATCTTTGCTTAATTAACATATAAGAATTCAGACTAACATCCGTCCAAATTGATTACGTGACAGCCACATAGACATACTAAAAATATTAATTAAAAAATACTAAATACTAATTAAAAAATATACTAAAATACTAATTAAAAAAATACTAAAATACTAAAAAAAATTAAAAAATACTAAAATACTAAAATTCAAATTATTTTGTTAATTAAAAAAATACTAAAATTATTTTACTAAATATTAGTATTATATACTTTTTACTTTTTACTAAATATTAGTATACATATCAAATTTTACTAAATATTTAGTATTATATTTTACTAAATATTTAATTTACTAAAATTTAACGTTAAATTTTTTTCTATTACTAACTCTTTTTTTACTAAAATACGAATATATTTAGTATTATATTTTACTAAAATACTAATTTACTAAAATTTAACGTTAAATTTTTTCAATTACTAAACTTTTTTTTACTAAAATACGAATATATTTAGTATTATATTTTACTAAAATTTAATTTACTAAAATTTAACGTTAAATTTTTTCAATTACTAATTTTTTTACTAAAATACGAATATACTTAGTATTATATTTTACTAAAATCTGAATTTACTAAAATTTAACGTTAATTTTTTTTCAATTACTAATTTTTTTTTTTACTAAAATACGAATATATTTAGTATTATATTTTACTAAAATATGAATTTACAAAATTTAACGTTAAATTGTAAAAAAAAGTTAGTAATTGAAAAAAATTACGTTAAATTTTAGTAAAATCGTATTTTAGTAAAATATAATACTAAATATTTAGTAAAAAGTAAAAAGTATATAATACTAATATTTAGTAAAATAATTGTAGTATTTTAGTATTTTTTTAATTAACAAAATAAATTGAATTTTAGTATTTTAGTATTTTTTTAAAAAAAATAGTATTTTTTAATTAATATTTTAGTATTTTTATATCAATATATTTTCCATCCTTACTTTTTGGATACTACTACCCACTGGGATAAAGTATCTGCAAATAAGGAGACAAATATTCCGTACAATAATAAATCTTTATCTATTAATTTTGTATGATTAAAATTTTATTTTATATCTTCTCTCCCAACTCTTTATGTATCATTCCTAATTATATTTTTACAATTAATTGCACAATAAATTACGCAAACACAAAATAATCATATCAACGTCAAAAGAGTATTTGCTAAACAAACACGTTTAGCACTACTATACTTAACTTGGCATTAATTTACTTACCGGTGGGAGAAAAAAGAAGTAAATGTATATATGGGAAAAGGAAATCAAATTATATCAGAACCAAAACTGGACTATCTTTATCATTAGAGGAGTTCTCTCCTCTCTCTCTGCATATGCTTTTTCTCTCATATATATATATAAACCCTCTCCTCTCTCTACATGCTTTCTCTCTCACACAAGCGTACACAGTAATAGGATAGGGGTAGGACTGTAGGTGTAGGAAGGGTAATGGTACGGGATGCCAGATAAAACTATCTGTATCTGTCGATCACCACTCACACTCCGTAAAAAAGCTGCATGCGTGTTTATTACAACCACGATTCCCTATAAATAAAGTCAACTCCTCCTCTTATTATATGAAATTTGTTTTTTGGTAAGTTGGTCAATAGAATGCCGACACACATCGAGTCTCGCCTGCGTGTCAGCACTCTATTGACCAATTACTCAAAAATGAACTTCATTCTAACCAATTCCCTATGCTACAGACAAGACAATAATGAGGGTTTTAACCATACGTTCAATACTCCAGAAGAATAAGACGGTGTTGTACAGCTCGTCAATACCAATGAAATCAATCAATGGTAATCATTCATATATATATATATATATATATATATAAGTTTTTTCTACTATTTTTTCTTCCATCTCTTTCTCCCCATTTTTAACCGACATTTCTCTTAGAAAATGAAAAGAAGTAGATAAAGCAACACCTGAGGTTGTGGATGCGTCGGTGAAAAAAAAATTAAATTTCAGAGAAAGACAAACTTCAAGTTCCGTTTTAGGCCGGTCCAATACCAGCGATGCACTCTCGCTCCGCCTCCACCATCGTCACCGACTCCGCCTCCACCACCATCACCGACGAAATCAAAAGTATACTGCAAAAATAACCAGCCTATATTGATTCGATTGATATACTGATCTTACCCTATTGAAAATAGATTTTAAAATCTATAAGAATCTGGTCAAGTACTTTTGTAGTCGGTACAAGTCTGGCTCAATCCTATGAGAGGTTTACTGGGTCAATTACTTCTAGAGATATCTCCTCCTTCAAAGAAGTTGTATTAGGTAAAGATTCAAAAAAATGGATAAAATCCTGAGTATATTGGATAGGATCGAAGAAAAGTTGGATAATCTTGACAAAGGAGAAGGAGATGGTGACCAAGGTGATGAAGATGGCATTAACCTAAAGGTGGTGGTGAAGATGGTGAAATGGATGTGGAAGATATTTTTTCCCTAAACTGATTACAATATTTTGTTTTGGTAGTTCGATTAATATTTTGTTATGGTAGGTAAAGGCATCACCATCTCGTTCGTGCACCAAATTCAGAATGAACTTGAATAGGGACCAAGTAATTTATTTTTATTATTATTTTGGGTTCTTAGATGTCGGATTTAAACTAGAAATTTCAATTTTGTTCAGAACCAAAAAGCTTTGGGAGAAAAGAAATATTTGGATTTTTGATTATTAATTTGTAAGGAGAAAAGTTGATATTTGGTTTGCAAATTATGGACTCCCAAAGCTGGAGTAAATCCAAGTTGTAATTAATTTTAATAGAATTGACAACTTATTTATAAACATAAAAATTAATTAAACAAGTTAAACTCTGTTTAAAATAATACGCAACACAAAAATACAACTCTTTCTGAAACCAACTCGATAAACATCATCTTTTCATTCTAAAATTCATAGAAATGCAACTGTTTCTGAGTTTCTTGCCACCAACTAAAAAGGAAAGCCAGTTCTATCACAAGGAGTAATAAATAAATATGCTAAATGTCAAACAAACCAGGTGATGCCCTTACCTACCATAACAAAATATTAACTGAACTACCATAACAAAATATTGTAATCAGTTTAGGGAAAAAACATCTTCCACATCCATTTCACCATCTTCACTACCACTTTTAGGTTAATGCCACCATCTTCATCACCTTCGTCACCATCTCCTTCTCCTTAGTCAAGATTATCCAACTTTTCTTCGATCTTATCCAATGTCCTCATGATTTTATCCAATTTTTATGAATCTTTACTTAATACAACTTCTTTGTAGACGAAGTAAATATATATCTCCACGTGAAATTGCCCAGGTAAATCTCTCATACAATTGAGTCAAACTAGTACCGACTACAAAAGTACTTGATCAGGTTCTTATAGATTTTAAAATCTATTTTCAACAGGGTAAGATCAGTATATCAATCGAATCAATATAGGTTGGTTATTTTTGCAGTATACCTTTAATTACGACGGTGACGGTAGTGGAGGCAGAGCCGGTGACGATGGTGGAGGCGGAGCGAGAGTGCATCGTTAGGATTGGACCGACCTAAAACGGCACTTGAAGTTTGTCCTTCTCTGAAATTTAATTTTCTTTTCACTGACGCACCCACAATCTCAGGTGCTGCTTCATCTCCCTTCTTCTCATTTTGTAAGAGGAAATGTCGATTGAAAATATGGAGAAAGAGATTAAAGAAAAAAATAATAAAAAAAACTTATATATATATATATATGAATGATTACCATTAATTGATTTGATTGGTATTGACGAGCTGTGCAACACCGTCTTATTTTTCCGGAGTATTGAATGTAATGGACAAAACATAATCAATGTATTATGTATTGTGTGTAGCTTACTAGGAGTTGCTGGCTTTATTTATAGGGGAATTGTGGTTGTAATTAACGTAGTAGTGTAGAGAGAGTACATGCATGCAACTTTTTTTACAGAGAGTGGTGATCGACAGATACAGATACCAACAGATAGCCGTCAGCTACCATTACCCTTCCTACCCTTCCTACAGTCCTACCCCTACTACTGTGTGCGCTTGTGTGTGAGAGAAACCATATATGGAGAGAGAGAGAGAGAGAGAGAGAGGAGAAGAGGGTCTTCTAATCTGAGCTATATATATACTAGCGATAACCCGTGCCTGAAGGCACTGTATAATTCAAAAAAAATAAAAATAAATTATGAACACAAAAAATTGAAATATGAGTTATTTTGCGACAACATGTGATGTCTAGTTTCCTCAAGTCTTTGTGTGTTGTCACAAGGGATGATAGACCTTCATCAATCACTCACATACATTTACTTAAACTTAGCTCCCTCAATGAAATACACCAATTTCCAATGGCTTTCAGTCCATAACATGTAACCTGGCAACTATCTAATTTGATTGATTGCAACATGAAAAGGTTTTGCAAAACAACACTTACATAAATTTGTCCTCCTTTTCAAGAATTTATTTTTCTCACCGACGAATCCAAAACCAATTCCACTCATCTACACTCTTGAATTTATCCAATTTGTAGACTGGCCCAATAAGCATGTTGGACCGCCTCCTCCTTACCTAAAAGGTTAACCTATTAGGTTGAGGTTGCCTTAACCATACTTATTAACCCATCTACCTGTTAGGTTTGTAATATTCATGAGCGCAATCAAATTGCATAAATTAGCGGAAACGTGTAAAAATCAGAGTTTAAATTTTTTTACAAACCATATACCCGGATCACCCTTTATGCACAATTATTAATTAAACAAAAAGATGAATAAGAAACATACCTTGAAGATCCGGCTTCCTCGGTACAAGTTCACCTCCAATCCTTTTTCGCGCTCAACTTGAATCCACAAAGGGTTTTGTTCCTTCCTTTGATCAACGTTAGCCACCCAAGTGTTTGGCCTCAGAAGGTGATCCACCAAGGAAGAAGAAGGATTTAAGAAGATGGGTGGTTGGCTAAAACCTAGTTTTTCTATCTCTATAGAAAAGAACGCTTTCTCCAACTTTTGGAATTGCGATATTTTAATATCTCGATATAAGACCCCACTTATAAAGATATCGGGGTAACCTTATTTAATAAAATAAGGTATTATTTAATTAAACTATTTTAATTAAATGGGCTCCACTAATCTTATTAGGGATAATTAATTAAACTCCTTTAACTAATTTTCCTCCTAATCCTATTAGGAATAAATGAGAGTACTTATATTAAATTAATTTCTAAACTCTTTTAGAAATTAAAATAATATTAATAAGACTCCTCTTATTAATTTATATTTAATATTTCTAAATTATTAAATAATAAATATTAAGCTATTTAATTTATTCTATCACCATAGATTAAATTAAATATACATAACATATTATTACAATTATGCCATTAACTTCTTAAATAATTATTCATCCTTTTATGGTGTGTGACCCTTTAGGTTCTCCATATTAAACCAGGATATGAATAAATCAATTAGAACAATTCTAATCTTATTTAAATAAATAAATTAAACAATTAATTTATTTAAATAAATAATATTTATTCTACAATAAGGATATGTTCTCCCTAGCGATCAACGACTTTCCGGATAATATAGATTTCAACATTAATCATAAAAGAACCTTTGAGTAAATAGTTACCGCATAATTCAATCCTTCCACCATCTAACGTCCCAATTAAATATAAGGCATGGAATTCTTTATCAAGTCTTATTTTATTTAATTATATGTATTTCGATCCTTAAATGCACAACTCCAAATAATGCAAATTAGAAACTCCTTTCTAATTTCATTCGCGCTTCGCCAAGAGACTCTTGGGTTGTCATTTATCGAATCACATAGGACATTTCTCTTTTTTAATAAGTGGTAGATTCTTTATCGATCATACATTATCTCCATGTATAACTTATTATACCCAAGCATACCCTTTGATATACCCTAAGTGTAAGACCCCAACTTATTATTAATGAAATTTAATTTTTCTATTTATTATTTTGAAATAGTAAGGGTTGATTTGATTAATGTGGATAGTTAGGGGTAAAGATACGCAAATATTTCAAAATAAGCAAGTGGTTATAAAATATTCATTGTTGTCGGGGAATATTCGTTTGGTCGTGGAATATTAAATCATCGTTTGGGAATATTTCATACGACTAGCATGACCATGTGTGGGCCCCATAACTGAAAGCGATTATGGATGAAGAAAACGACAAATATAAGTTGTTTAAAAATAATCTGTAGTTGTTACAATTAATACCGTTAAAATACTTCGGTGGTTAAAATACAAGAAGATATACCTGGATTGCACCAATTATTGATTCTTACGTAAGAAGGCACTACTCAATAATGGTTATGTGAATTATCGCTCAAATATTTTATTGAGTTAATAATTCTTTGCGTTGATATTTTATATTGTTGTTGTTTCAATAATTGTCATTACACATTATTTTTCATTATCGAAGCTAATAATTCATATTATCTCGAATAATATTATTAGATAACATTATTGGCAATGTCTAGAAAGTTCGCTCTAAGGAGAGGTTTGGTCACCTAATCATGCGCGCCAAGAAGAAGAAATTTTATCGAAAGCCCCTCTTTCCAGGAACCGCGCTGGTTGTCAATATTGTGATTCTCAGTAATATTATTTGTGAATAATTAATTATTGATTCATATGATGAGGAAAATATTGATTTTATGTGGATATAGATGGAGAAAATTTTAATGTGACAATTGTTGAAAATTGAAATTTTATCTTTTTCGATAAAATAATTCATTTAAATATATTATTATATTTTAATAATATAATAATGGTGATATTTTTACAACGAATGTGGGATATATGAGTATACAAGGAGGAAGAGTATTTTTGTTGCAATAAATGTTTAAAACATGTTAAACATGTCTGGTGGACCCTATTTATCGATCGAAATTTGATTATACCTTGTAAAATTGTCCGCTTGTGGATTTTGGTCAATTTTATTTGGAATTTGGAAAAACTTTCTTCTCAAAGTTGTAGAGAATTGAATTTCCTATAAAAACTCGCGAGATTTGAATTTTCCGATGAAAGGGCTATTTATTATGAATTATTGAAGTTCAAGTTCAAATAATTGATTTTTGGAAGTTTAAAATATTTTTAATTACAAAAACGTTTTTTGTGTTTGATTAGCCTCATTAAACACATGCAAGTTGCTGAATTCAGATGGTTCTAGGTGCGTAGAGAGAATTTGTAATATATATAATATTATTATATATAAATTTTTCGCTTTGGTGTTCTAAAGAATTTCCTATAAATAGGTGCTTAGGTTAGAATTGAAAATCACACCGTAAACTCAAGTTTTCTATCTCTATATTATCGAGCGTATTCTTGTGAGTATTTTGAGTATACTTTGAGTATTGTTAGACAGTCATAGCCAAGTTCCTTCAAAGACTATAATCTTTATTCCAAATTATTTTTTCAAATGATAATATTTTCGAGGTAAGGATATATTATTTTTTCGTAATAATATTATTTCTTCAATATCATTATATTTGAAATATTGATCTCAAGTTTTTATCAAATTTGGAACTTTTGATGTGAGTTACTATTCACGATACTATATTATTCACGTTCGACTATTTACGTGATAGACTATTATTCATTAGATATTCACGACACTATTCAACCTAAAAAAAATTTTTCTTTTTTGTCCAAAATATCTATTCGGATACTAGCTTTGATCAGATCCATGTTTTGATCATTCTTGAATTTTACACCACTATGATTATTTTTGAGGTATTTTTGGACGTGGATAAAACAAAGTACTAATCCTTAATCCTTAATCCTTGTCATTTTGTTTCACCGGATTCGCTTTTTTAAAAATATTTTTCATCATCCTCGGTCTTAAATGATGATATTATTGAATATCTTTGGCGCTCAGTAATAGCAAAGATGAATGATTTCAAGAAGAATATCTTCGTCAGTAGTGCAAAGATGAACAGTGTTTAGATGAACACGATTAATCGATGAATATCTTCGGCCCAGAGTGCAAAAGATGAATATTTGATTCCAGATGTATATTGATTGATGTTACAGGATAAAAGATAGACGATGAACTTTTAAATTCATACATGTAAGATAGTAGTTTGCATTCTCTACTTAACTCTTCTAATGAATTATTATTTCACCATAATATTGATTTAAAATTTGTTGTCTATCATATTCTATTAGATTTTTCCTCGTTGAAGACTAACGATAATTTGTTGTATATTATCTTAGTCATAATATTCTTTATCGAAAGCTAGTTGAGCTCACCCTTTTCCTTTTTGTTCCATTTTTCTCTCGTGGAGGCTAGAATATAGCGAAAGTACGTAGCCTGGGGTATGGAATGAAGGTTCTAGAGAGAGTTGTTTAGTAGTCCTCACCATTTTGTAAAATAATGTATCAATAAATGTGATGAGGATTTATTTGAGTATAGATATTGTTCAGAAGATAATATTTGTATTTAAACTCACAGTTTTTATCGTTGTAATAATAAAGTTGTAGTTGTTTTGCACTCATGTATTGACAACTCCGAATGGGTGATGTATACCTATTTTTGGGGCGCCACGGTTGGTATCGAGAGCTATAAGTAAAGAGCCCCTAGCCTCTATTTGGTGACTTCTCATTTATGGGGGATGCACCAAGCTGGACTCTCCGTGGGGACGCCGCTTTCATGGTGGCAAACCGACAGTACCATTGTGAGGTGTTGTGGTCAAGCACCATGAGGGTCACAAATTGGTATCGAGCTTAGGATATGATCTCCGGCGGAGATCGGGGAATAGTAACTAGGAGGGAGAGACGAGTAAATCCTTCGCCAGTGTGTCCTACCTAAGCTTATTTTTTAGTTGGTCAAGATATAGGGATATTATGTGATATATTGATTTTCTTAATTAACCCTTGTTTTATGACAAGATTTGAGAATGTCGACCGAGAATATTAACAATGGAAATGAGACCGTGGAGACGCTCAGACTCACCAACGAGGAGAACGTGCAATAAGTCGGGCAATGTTCCTCCCGTGAACAACACCAACCGAAAGCAGATGATGAACGAGGGATGTTTAGAAGCTTTTTGCGCTCATGCAAAATCGCATTTGAGGAGACTCGTGTTCAAAATACAGGAGGAAATGATAGTAATTCACGGGTTGTCACAAATGCAATTCAATTCAAAGAGTTGGGACCACCAGAATTTAAGGGAAAGCCGATCCGATCATGGCGTAAAACGGGTCAAACAAATTACCAAGATATTCGATGTCTTGGGATGCACGGAGGAACAGAAGGTTCCATTCGCCACCTTTTATGTTCCGTGGCGAGGCGATCATCGGTGGAGTTCGTGAAGTTGCACTCCATCCAAACCAAGCACTCAAAGATGTCTTGGGAAACGCTTTCAGAACTATTTAATGACAAATACTTTCCCGAAAGTGTTCGCTATATGAAGGAAGTGGAGTTCATCGATTAGAAGCAAAACAACACGATGGCGGTGTCTCAAGACGAGGCAAAGTTTGCAGAGTTATCCGTGTTCAGCACCTCATTTGGTGGAGAATGAGGAACGATGACGCGGATGTTTCTTAGAGGTTTGAAACCCAAGATACGCCAAAGATCTCATTTCTCATAAACTTTTCTCTATTCAGATGTTGTAATGTGGCTCAATTATTAGAGCGAGATAACGAAGTATGGCCAACCAGGACCACAAACCAGGATCATATCTAGTAGATAAAGGTCAATGTAATAACGATAACCAAATGGAGAAAGAAAAAGACGGACAAAAATGGTAACCACTCGGTGGTAATCATGGCCATGAAAATAGAAGAAGCGAGTCAGAGGAGATTTTAAAAGAGGAGATTTAACAACGACTATGTGAAGACGACAAAGGCCGGCAGAAGAATCGGGTTCTAAGGGAGGAGAACGACCACCGGCCATATGCTATAAATGCGGAAAGAGGGACATATCACCAAACGCCCACAACAGCTCAAGGTATGCTATAATTGTGGAAAGGAAGGACATATCGCCGAGATCAGACGCAGAGAATAAACCTAGTTCAATGGGGACGGTGATTCAAAAGATTGTCCCAGTAAAAGTCAAAGTCAACGATTCCGGAAGAGGCGCTTTGTCATGATCGGGTCAAAATGCGAGGAACCCAAACGAGGTGATCACGGTAAGCTATTTATAAATTCTTGCGAAGTTTATACCTTACTTGATACCGGTATACCCATTCATTTATCTCTCCGCATGTGCTCAACGCTTAAACTTGACTCGGAGAAATTAGACTTTGACCTATTCGTGGAAACTCCGTTAGAGAAACTTTCATCACATCCATCGCTTATAAATCTTGTTTGATTCAAGTTGGCACCATCACTTACCCGCTGACCTTATCTCTTTAAAGATACTTGCTTTTGATGTGATTTTAGGATTGATTGGTTAACTACTCATCATGCCAAAATTGATTGTTTTCGTAAGGTTGTTAGTTTTCATATTCCTAACCAACCCGTTGTATAAATTCAAGCAACTAAACCATTAAAATCAATCACTATCATATCTAATCATAAAGCTATTCGCTTATTGAAAAACGGATGTCAAGCTTTCTTAGCCCATGTTATGGATTTGAATAAAGACACGCCAAATTTGAATAATATTCTCGTTGTTATCGATTTTCCCGACGTATTTTCAAGAACTTCCGCCTACCCCCGTAACGTGAAGTTGAATTCTTTATTGATCTTGAAACCCGTACAAAGCCCATTTCTAAAACCCCATATCGAATGGCTCCTATTGAACTTCAGAGTTAAAGGTCCAACTACAGGAATTGTTGGACATCGGTTTCATTCGGCCCCAAGACATCTCCTCGGGGTGCTCCTGCTTTTATTCAGAAAGAAGAAAGACGGGGAGTATGCGATTTTGTATTGACTATCTGAATTGAACCATGTCACCATCAAGAATAGGTATCCTCTACTCGTATTGATGACTTGTTTGACCAAACAGTAAGGGCACAATTCTTTTCAAAAATCGATCTTCGCTCGATATCATCACCAAGATTAGAATCGAGGATATTCCAAAGACCGCTTCGTAACTCCCCAGATGGGCATTATGAATTCTTAGTCATGTCTTTCGGATCGACTAATGCTCCCGCGGCTTTCATGGATATGATGAACCGAGTATTCAAGGAATATTTGGATCGCTTTGTTGTTGTCTTTATTGATGACATCCTTATATATTCCAAAAGTCGTGAAGATCATGAGCACCATTTGAAGCCGGTACTCCAAAGGCTTCGTGAAAACAAACTATATGCCAAATTCAAGAAATGCGAGTTCGCTCGAGGAAGTAGCATTCTTGGGCACGTGGTGTGTCAAAACATGGAGTATCCGTTGATCCGCCAAGATTGAAGCAATACAAAGTTTGGGAGCAACCAAGTCGGCGGATCAAGCACGTAGTTTTTGGGCTTACCGGTTATTATCTGAGATTCGTGGAAGGGTTTTCTCGAATCGCTACTCCATTAACTCGCCTAACTCGGAAGGATACAAAATTTGTTTGGAGCGAAGAATGCGAGAAGAGTTTCCAAGAGCTTAAGAGGAGACTTATTTCTAAGACTGTTTCTAACAATACCATCCGTTCGGATGGATTTGTTATCACAAACGATGCTTCGTGCAAAGGGTTAGGATGTGTTCTCATGCAACGTGGGAAAGTCATAGCCTATGCCTCGCGACAACTTAAAGAGTATGAGAGGAATTATCCTACTCATGATCTAGAGTTGGCAAAGCAATAAGCTGCGCTTAAAGATATGGAGGCACTATCTATATGGGAGAAAGTGGAGATATATTCGCACCATAAAAGCCTTAAATATTTCTTCACTCAAAAAGAACTCAACACGCAAAATGACGCTGGCTCGAGCTATTGAAAGACTACGACCACACTATTCAATACCATCCCGAAAAGCGAACGGTGGTAGCCGACGCGTTGAGTAGAAGATCATATGCGGAACGAAGTGCGATGATGTCAAGTATACGACAGAGCCAACTTTAATAGAAAAGTTAAGGTCGCTCAAGCCACCGAATCTTGAGCCGATGCGTATGAAGAAGAAAGTACAAGAAGGAGCTATTCCTAAGTTTAGAATTGATGAAGAAGGAATACTTCGAGTCCACTCTAGACTTTGTGTTCCTAACGACCGATTTGAAGTACAAGATTATGATGGAGGCACACAATACACCATTTGCAATCCATCCTCGAAGTACTAAATGTATCGTGATCTTCGACATACATTTTGGTGGAACAATATGAAGAGAGAGATTGCAAAGTTTATCTCAATGTGTTTAACTTGTCAACGTAAAGGCGAGCATCTAGTACCTAAGGGTCCGCTGCAGAACCACTGAGATTCGAAATGGAAGTGGGAACACATTACCATGGATTTCGTTATGGGTCTTCCTACGGTTTCTCAAGGCATCAATGCTATTTGGGTTATTGTTGATAGATTAACCAAGTCCGCTTCATTTCTTGGCCGATACGGAGACTTATTCACTTGAACGCCTTGCTAGTATGTACGTGAATGAGATTGTGAGGTTGTATGGCATGCCCAGTATCCATAGTTTTGGATCGTGACCCAAGATTCACTTCAAGATTTTGGGTTAGCTTGCAAAAAGCTATGGGCACGGATTTACGATTTAGTTCGCATACCATCCTCAAACCGGACGGACAATCGAAAGGACTATTCAAACTCTTGAAGATTTATTAAGACTCGTGTCCTAGACTTCAAGGCGGTTTGGATAAGTATTTACCATTGGTGGAATTCTCCTACAACAACAGTTATCGTGCAAGTATAGGTGTGGCTCCATTCAAGCATTATATGGACGAAAGTGTCGCTCTCCAATATGTTGGGACGAGGTGGGTGAAGCAACATTGTTGGGACCCGAAGTTTAACGTATGATATCACCTAAAAGATTCAAATGATTCGACAACGATACAAACCAAGACAAGATCGACAAAAGAGTTATGCGGATCTTCATCGAAAGGACGGGAATTTAGTGTAGGGGATCATGTATTGTCATGAAGTTGCTCCATGGAAGGGAGTTACAAGATTTGGGAAGAGAGGAAAGCTCAATCCACGCATTTATGGTCCATTTCAAATTCTTGACCGAAAGTAGGAAATGTAGCCTATAGACTCGCAAGCTATTCTCCGAGTATGTCTCGTGTTCATAATGTGTTTCACATATCTCAGATTTCAGAATATGTGAAAGACCCAACCACGTTATTGAAAGTTAGAACCGGACGAGATAGCCAAGACTTAACGTATGAGGAGGTATTGTCAAGATCTTGGATAGGAAGGAGCATGTCCTACGCCAAGAAAGGTCATACCACAAGTTAAAGTTTTGTGGAGGAATCATGCTATAGAGGAAATGACCGGGAATTGGAAACGGAAATGAAAGCGAGGTATCCTCACCTTTCAAACACTGTGCACGCACGCCAATTTCGAGGACTTAAATTTCATAAGGAGGGGAGGTTGTAAGACCCCAACTTATTATTAATGAAATTTAATTTTCTATTTATTATTTTGAAATAAGTAAGGGTTGATTTGATTAATGTGGATAGTTAGGGTAAAATACGCAAATATTTCAAAATAAGCAAGTGGTTATAAAATATTCATTGTTGTTGGGAATATTCGCTTGGTCGTGGAATATTCAGATCGCTTGGGAATATTCGTGACGACTGCACGCAGCCATGTGTGGGCCCCATAACTAAAAAAGCGATGGATGAAGAAAACGACAAATATAAGTTGTTTAAAAATAACTGCCAGTAGTTGTTACAATTAATATCGTTAAAATATCTATATGGTTAAAACACAAGAAGATACCAGATTGCACCAATTATCGATTCTTACGTAAGAAGGCACTACTCAATAATGGTTATGAATTATCGCTCAAAGATTTTATCGAGTTAATAATTCACGCGTTGATATTTTATATATTGTTGTTTCAATAATTGTCATTACACAAGATTTTTCATTATCGAAGCAATAATTCATATTATCCGAATAATATTATTAGATAACATTATTGGCAATGTCTAGAAAGTTCTCATCTAAGGAGAGGTTTGGTCACCTAATCATAGGCCAAGAAGAAGAAATTTTATCGAAAGCCCCTCTTTCTCGAACCCTCGGTCATTCAATATCAGGATTCTCGTAATATTATTTGTGAATAATTAATTATTGATTCATATGATGAGGAAAATATTGATTTTATGTGGATATAGATGGAGAAAATTTTAATGTGACAATTGTTGAAAATTGAAATTTTATCTTTTTTCTCGATAAAATAATTATTTAAATATATTATTATATTTTAATAATATAATAATGGTGATATTTTTACAACTAATGTGGGATATATGAGTATACGAGGAGGAAGAGTATTTTTGTTGCAATAAATGTTTAAAACATGTTAAACATGTCGGTGGACCCCATTTATCGATCGAAATTTGATTATAATTTGTAAAATCGCCTGCTTGTGGATTTCTGGCCAATTTCTATTTGGAATTTGGAAAAACTTTCTTCTGTAAAGTTGTAGAGAATTGAATTTTCTATAAAAAACTCGCGAGATTTGAATTTTCTGATGAAAGGGCTATTTATTATGAATTATGAAGTTTTCAAGTTCAAATAATTGATTTTTGGAAGTTTAAAATATTTTAATTAGAAACATTTTTTTGTTTGATTAGCCTCATTTAAACACATGCAAATTACTGAATTCAGATGGTTGAAGGTGGCGTAGAGAATTTGTAATATATATAATATTATTATATTAAATTTTTCGCTGGTGTTCTAAGAATTTCCTATAAATAGGTGCTTAGGTTAGAATTGAAAATCACACCGTAAATCAAGTTTTTTCTCTATATTATCGAGCGTATTCTTGTGAGTATTTTGAGTATACTTTGAGTATTGTTAGACGGCAAGTAAGTTCCTTCAAAGACTATACCCTAGATTCCAATTTGTAAGTACTAATCTTCGAGGTAAAGGATATTATTTTTTTTCGTAATGATATTATTTCTTCAATATCATTATGTGAAATATCGATCTCAAGTTTTTATCAAATTTGGAACTTTTGGTGTCGAGTTACTATTATTATTCACGATACGAAGTTACTATTCACGATAATTCATAGATGAAGATTTTGTGGAATTTCTATCTTTCTGAGTTCTTATTCACGATACTATTCACGATGACAAGACTATTCATCGCATTAAAATAAAATTTTTTTTTTTGTCCAAAATATCTATTCTGGATACTAGCTTTGATCAGATCCATGTTTTGATCATTCTTGAATTTTACACCACTATGATTATTTTTGAGGTATTTTTTGGACATGGATAAAACAAAGTACTAATCCTTAATCCTTAATCCTTGTCATTTTGTTTCACCTGGATTCGCTTTTTAAAAATATTTTTCATCATCCTCGCCTTAAATGATGATATTATTGAATATCTTTGGCCTAAAGTAGGCAAAAGATGAATGATTTTCAAGAATATTTCAGTAGTAGTGAAAAAGATGAACAGTGTTTAGATGAATACATGACTAATCGATGAATATCTTTCGCCCAGAGTAAAAAGATGAATATTTGATTCGTATGTATATCGATTGATGTTACAGGATAAAAGATAGACGATGAACTTTTAAATTCATACATGTAAGATAGTAGTTTGCATTCTCTACTTAACTCTTCTAATGAATTATTATTTCCATCGTAATATTGATTTAAAATTTGTTGTCTATCAGTATTCTATTAGATTTTTTCCTGTCTGAAGACTAACGATAATTTGTTGTATATTATCTTAGTCATAATATTCTTTATCGAGCTAGTTGAGCTCACCCTTTTCCTTTTTGTTCCATTTTTCTGTGTGAGGCGGTAGAATATATAAATGATAATATTGTAGCCTGGGTAATGGAATGAAGGTTCTAGAGAGAGTTGTTTAGTAGTCCTCACCATTTTGTAAAATAATGTATCAATAAATGTGATGAGGATTTATTTGAGTATAGATATTGTCTCGTAAGATAATATTTGTATTTAAACTCACAGCTTTTATTGTTGTAATAATAAAGTTGTAGTTGTTTCGCATCATGTATGTATCGACAACTCGTAATGGGTGATGTATACCTATTTTGGGGGCGCCACACCTAAGGTCTTCTTAAGGAATAAAATTTACGTAATATACACCAAGACAATATTAAGTCCAAGGATCACTAAATCCTATCGATGACAAAGTAAAACTCCATTAATTCCTTATAATGCTCAATGATGAAATACTTGCTTTTTTATAAATAAAGATGAATTTTCTATAAATATTATTTTTGAATATTATGGAATAATTTGATATAATGTTATCATAGCTTTTATAAATAAAGATGAATTTTCTATAAATATATTTATTATGGAATAATTTGATAAAGTTATAATAGGTAATATTTATAAATTTTGCAAAGTATGCAAGTTGGTTATATTATATTCGATTGGTCTGGGAATATTCTCGGTTTAGCAGGGAATATTCGCATAACTACTCAATCATTGGTGGACCCTATTAATGTAATTATCATTTGATCGAGAAAACGACAAAAATATTTTATCGAAATAACGGCTGAAGTTTTACCGCTGATATCGCTGAACTACTCCTGTTAGTAAAAGTACAAAGAATACGTGTGGTCGCATAAGAAGATTACCAGATTGATTATCGATGCTTATGTGAGAAGTCACTTACTTTGATTCCATTATATCGATTAATAATATGAATTATTATAATGATAATGACGCTTTTTGTTTTATTCAGATTATTAACGTAATAAAATGTAAACATCTTTTATATAAAATGTAATACTTTATTAAAGTTATTTTATAAATAAAATATATTATATTTTATTACGATAAGCATATGTTTTGTGATAATTGTGCATAAAGATAAGGTTTGTATAGTAAAATGTTTTTATATAAATAGAATATATTATATTTTATTTAAAAGATTTTGCTTTTAAATATGGACCGCCGATTAAAGTAAATCAATCTGGACCGCTCATGGATTAGTTATTACGCATTCCATTTTCCTATAAATAAGCTCATTCCTTCATTATTTTTTACTTAATTCATCAAACTCTCAGAGAGAGAAATTATAGAGAGAGCTATATGAGAGAAAGTTATAGAAAGAAGAAGAGTATTATTCGCTACTTCACTACTTCTATATTCATTCTTTACTAGTAGTGGTGTTATTCTTTCTTCGAAGAGAACTTCGTTATTCCATTCATTATTATTATTGAATAACTCGTAAAAGTGGCATACCCTATACATAACCCGATACATGCAGATACCCTATACTTGGTGAAATCCTTATGTTATTCCATCGCTTTATTATTCGCTGGAATAACTCAGATATGCTGATTTACCCTATACTTGGTGACATTCTTCTATTATTCTCGCTGAACATCCCGTCTCGTGTGTTTTACACCCGACCGGTTCCGCTTTTTTTATTATTCTCATTGAACATCCCGCTCAAGGTGTGTTTTACACCGACCGGGTTCCGCTTTTATCATTCTCGTTGAATATCCTATCGTGTGTTTTACACCGGATCCGGTTCCATCTTTATTATTCTCGTTGAACATCCCGCTTGCGTGAATTTCACCGACCGATTCCCGGTTCCGTTATTATTATTCTCGCTGAATAACCTCGCCTACGCTAAGCACCGCATCGCACGCACGGTGATTTCTTTTGTTATTCCATTCTTTATTATACCCAATAAGTTAAAACTTTGACTTCTATACTCCATGAAATTAGTAGAATATCCTCGATATTCAAGGCTTCATCCAAAGATCTTTTCATGGAAATATTCTTCCGATCATTCTTGAATTTTACTCTACAAAGCAAAGATCATGTCGACAATTGACGTTAATAATTCCTCGGATAAAATAATTTTTGAACTTGTTTTATCAATTTTATATCATTGTCATCATCCTCATGTTTTATATTTTTTTTAAAGTCATCTCGTATTCGTAGAGCATGGATGGACTTGGTATGATTACGACTGTGGATTATTCGGTAATCACGACCGTAATGTTACAAATGATGTGGTAAAATCCTCTCGCGGGTCAGAGTGCATCGATGGATGTTGTTGGTACGATCATGACTATTAATGAATACACAACTATTCTCGCCCGTAGTGGTGAATAATTGTGGTCGTGATACTAAAGAATATCCTCGTCAGAAAAGTGGGGGTGATTCGATGATGTGGATTATTTATTAAAGTCGAGTCTCACTATAATAAAGTTGATGAAAAACCTTTTAAATCATAAAAGATAGTAGATTTTATTTTCTACTGACTCTTTTTAATGGATCGATATGTTCCGCAGCTTAAACTTGATGTTTATTATATTTTATCGCTTAACATTGTCAAGACTATTGATAATTTATTCTCGCATTATCTTAGTCATAATATTTCTTATCGGGCTAGTTGAGCTCACCTTTTTCTTTCACCGTTTTCTTCGTGAAATGAGAATATAGCCGGGATTTAGCTCTGGGAAACGAGTGATGGTCCCCAAGATAAGATTAGTAGTCCTCACTATTCTCGTGAAATAGTGTGATAATAATTGTAATGAGGACTTTTTGTTTGAGTTCAGTATAATATCTAGTAGACAATATTTGTATTTAAACTCACAGCTTATGTCGATTGCATACTTACATGCTTATATGTTAATAAGTCAGATTTTAATTTTGCATCATGTAAGTGGCGCACCCAAGATGGGTGATGTATACCTAATTTTGGGGGGCCAGCTTGGTATCAAAGCTAGGATATGATCCCGCTAAGATGTGAGAAAAGTACCAGAGAGGGAGAGACGGGAATACCTTCGCTAAGTATGACCTACCTAAGTTTTATGTGCTATTTTATTGGCTCACGTAATATAAAGATAATTGTTAAATGTCAATTAATCTTTTGTTTTGTGGCAAGATTCGAAAATGACATCCGAGAATGTTGAGAATAAGAATGGAGCACAAAGCGATCGCTGATTCACCACATATCAATAATCGTGATAATGTGCATCGTGAAGGCGATAATCCTCACGCAAACAACAACACCGACCAAATGATGAATGATCAAATGTTCAGAGGCTTTATGTAATTTATGCAACAAAGAAAGTAGAGCGACTCTCGCCCAAAACGTAGGTGGAAACACGAAACTCTCTGCTGGTCACCGCTAAACAATTCAAGGAGCCGGGACCACCGGAAGTTTAAGGGAGAGCCAAAACCACTTCTCGCTAAGCATGGATAAAGCAGATCACCAAGATATTTGATGTCTGGGATGCTCCGAGGAGCAAAAGGTTCCTTTCACGCCTTTTATGTGCGCGCGAGAGGCGACATCGGTGGGAATTCCAGAAACGACTCAACTCATTCAGATCAAGATATCTTCGGGAGAAGTTCCAGAGTCGTTTCAACGACAAATACTTTCCCGAAAGTATTCGCCACATGAAGGAGGTGGAGTTTATCAAGTTCGAACAAAACAATATGACCGTGTCGCAATACGAGGCAAAATTTATGAGTTATCATCACGGCCATAGGCCCCACTGGTGGATAATGAAGAGAGAATGGCGCTAATGTTTTTAAGAGGTTTGAAGTTTGAGATACGCCAACATCTTATTTCTCATAAACCGTGGTTTGTATTCAGATGTTGTAAATAGGGCTCGCTTAAGGAGCGCGATAACGAGTCAACGCAACTAAAAAAGAGAGCAAATGCAAGAAAGTTATAATACCAAATGAGAGTAGTCATCGGGCTGTGACAACAAGCGTGGAGGGAATCAAAAGCCGAGATATGGTAACCACTTTTGTGTGGTAATCGTGGCCAAAACAATAAGAATGGACATTTCAAGAAACGGAGATTCAACAATGATGGAAAGACGCCAAGACCAAAGAGACCGTTGTTAAGGAAGGAGAAAGACCACCCATCATATGCTTCAAATGGAGAAGAGGGACACATCACCAAATCGTGCTATGCCGCCCAAAGCATGTTATAATTGTGGAAGAGAAGGTCACTTAGCTCGATTTTATTGCCATCAAGACAAATTCAACTAGGATGGAGGCACCAAAGGTCATTCCCGTAAAAGTCAAAACCCAGAGAAGGCAAGGGAGAGCTTTGTTGTGACCTCCAGAGAGCAAGGAACCCGAATGAGGTCATCACATGTAAGCTTATCATAAACTCTAATGAAGTCTATACTTTATTTGATACCTGTTCTACCCATTCTTTTATTTCTCCTACTTGCGCCATCGATTAAATTTGACCGAGAAATTAGACTTCGACTTATCTCGTGGAAACTCCGCTGGGAGAAACCTTCATTACATCCATCGCTTATAAGTCTTGTTTTGGTTCAAATCGCACCTCACATTACCGTCGATCTTATTTCATTAAAAATACTTGATTTGACGTGATTCTGTGGATTGATTGGTTAACTACTTATCATGCAAAAATTGATTGTTTTCGTAAGGTTGTTAGCTTTCATATTCCTAATCAACCTATTATGCTAATTCAAACGACCAAACCATTAAAATCAATCACGGCCATCTCAAGCCATAAAGCTATTCGCTTATTGAAAAATGGATGTCAAGCTTTCTTAGCTCATGTCACGATTTAAAACAAAATACGCCGCTTTTGAGCGATATTTCTATTGTTAATAAATTTCCGACGATTCTCAAGAACTTCCCCGCCTACCCCTGAGCGTGAAATTGAATTTTGTATCGACTCGAACCCGGCATACAAAACCTATTTCCAAAGCCCCATATCGAATGGCTCCTATTGAACTTCGTGGAGTTAAAGACCCAACCGCAGGAATTGTTAGACATGGCTTTATTCGCCCCTAGTACTTCTCCTCGGGGTGCCCTGCTCTATTCGTGAAGAAGAAAGATGGGAGTATGCGACTTCAGATTGATTATCTGGAGTGAATCATGTCACCATCAAAAATAGGTATCCATTGCCACGTATTGATGACCTGTTTGACCAGCTTGCAAGGAGCCAAATTCTTTTCAAAGATCGATCTTCGCTCTTGATATCACCAATTGAAGATTAGAACCACCGACATTCCAAAGATTCGCCGTAACTCCCCAGACGGCATTATGAATTCTAGTCATGTCCTTCGATCGACTAATGCTCCCGCCGCCTTTCATGGATATGATGAACCGAGTATTCAAGGAATATTTAGATCACTTTGTGGTCGCCTTTATTGATGACATCCTTATTTATTCCAAAAGCCGTGAAGATCATGAGCAACACTTGAGGTCGACACTCCAAAAGCTTCGTGAATATAAGCTTTATGCCAAGTCAAGAAATGCGAAGTTCGTCAAGAAGTAGCATTCCTGGGCACACGGTATCAAGTCATGGAATATCCGCTGACCCAAAGAAAGATCAAGCTATTCAAAGTCGGGAACAACCTAAATCAAATGATCAAGCACGTAGCTTTCTGGTTTATGGTTATTATCGGAGATTCGTGGAAGGATTTTCTCAATCGCTACTCCATCGACTCACCGACTCAAAAGATACAAAGTTCTATTGAGCGAAGAATGTGAGAAGAGTTTTCAAGAACTCAAGAGAGACTTATTTCAAAGACTGCTCGACAATACCATCCGGCTCTGAGGATTTGTCATCTACAAGTGATGCTTCGAGCAAAGGGTTGGGATGTGTTCTTATGCAACATGGAAAAGTTATAGCTTATGCCTCGCGACAACTCAAAGAATATGAGAGGAATTATCCTACTCATGATCTGAGTCGCAAAACATGTTGTCTTTGTGACTTAAAATTTGGAGGCATTACTTGTATGGGGAGAAAGTGGAGATCTTTACTGATCATAAAAGCCTCAAATATTTTTCACTCAAAAGGAACTCAACACGCGACAACGACGCTGGCTTGAATGCTGAAAGATTATGATCATACCATCCAATACCATCCCGAAAAGCTTAACGTGGTAGCCGATGATGATCGAGTAGTAAGATCGTATGCAAGCACGAAAAGCGTTATTGTCAACAACAAAGGCCCATTTTGTGTGACTTGCAAAGGATGGAGATAGAGTTAAAGACCTGTGGACGCATGTGATGATAGCGAATATACGAAAGTAGAACCGACTTTAATCGATAAAGTTAAAGTCGCCAAGCTACGCACTGGAGCCGACGCGTATGAGGAAGAAAGTGCAAGAGGGTGCTACGCCGGAAGCAAGAATCGATGAAGAAGGAATACTTGAGTCAACTCTGCATTTTTGTGTTCCTAACGATTTCGATTTAAAGTATAATATCATGATGGAGGCGCACAACACACCATTTGCAATCCATCGGGAGTACCAAAATGTATCATGATATTCGCCATACATTTTGGTGGAGCAATACGAAGAGAGAGAGATACTGTTTATCTCAAGGTGTCTAACTTGTCAACGAAGTTAAAGCGAGCATCAAGTACCAAAAGGTCCATTGCAACCACTTGAAATTCCGTAATGGAAGTGGGAGCACATTACCATGGATTTCAAGCACGGCCTTCCTAAGGTTTCTCAAGGCATTGATGCGATTTGGGTCATTGTTGATAGATCGACCAAGTCCGCTTCATTTCTTACCGATACGAGAAACTTATACACTTGAACGCCTTCGTCAGATGTACATAAACGAGATTGTAAGATCGCATGGTATGCCAGATCCATAGTTTCCGATCGAGACCCAAGATTCACTTCACGATTTTGGGTTAGTTTGCAAAAAGCTATGGGCACAGACTTCACGATTTAGCTCAAGATATCATCCTCGCATTCGGACGGACAATGGAGAGGACTATTCAAACTCTCAAGATCTATTAAGACTCGTGTTCTTGATTTCAAGGGAGTTGGGACAAGTTCTTACCATTGGTGGAGTTTTCCTACAACAACAGCTTATCAAGCAAGTATCGCATGGCTCCATTCAAGCGCCAGATGGAAGAAAGTGTCGCTCTCCAAAGATACGGGATGAGGTGGGTGAAGCAACGTTGTTGGGACCGAGAGTTGGTACGTATGATGACTTTTAAAAGATTCAAACGATCCGACAACGATAAAAACCTCACAAAATCGATAAAAGAGTTATGCCGATCTTCATCGAAAGGACGTGGAATTGATATAGAGATCATGTGTTGTTAAGAGTCGCTTCCATGGAAAGGAGTTACAAGATTTGGAAAGAGAGGAAACTTAATCCTCGATTCATCTGGCCCATTTTAATCCTCGATCGAGTAGGAATCGTGGCCTATAGACTCGCTTTTACCGCCAAATATGTCTCGTGTTCATAACGCTTTTCACATATCCATGTTACGTAAATATGTGAAAGACCCAACCATATTATCGAAGTTAGAACCGGATTTAAATAGCGGAAGATTTGACGTATTTAAGAGGTTCCTGCTCAAATTTTGATAAGAAGGAACATATTCTACGCCTCCAAGGTTATACCTCAAGTCAAAGTTTTGTGGAGGAACCACGATGTTGAGGAAATGACTGGGAGTTAGAATCAAATGAAATCAAGGTATCCTTACCTCTTCAACATACAGTGTACGCACCATTCTAATTTCGAGGGCTTAAATTTCATAAGAAGGGAGGTTGTAAGACCCCAACTTTTATAAATAAAGATGAATTTTCTATAAATATTATTTTGAATATTATGGAATAATTTGATATAATGTTATAGTTGTGGGTAATATTTATAAATTTTGCAAAGTATGCAAGTGGTTATATTATATTCGATTGGTCTGGGAATATTCTTTTTAAGCAGGAATATTTCAGACAACTACTCAATCATGGTGGACCCCACAATGTAATTATCATTTGATCGAGAGAAAACGACAAAAATATTTTATTGAAATAACTACGGAAGTTTTACCGCTGACATCGTTGAACTACTCCTCAGTAGTAAAAGTACACAAGAATACATGTGGTTGCATAAGAAGACACCAGATCGATTATCGATGCTTATGTGAGAAGTCACTCAGCTTGATTCCATTATTGTCGATTAATAATATGAATTATTATAATGATAATGACTTTTTGTTTTATTCAGATTATTAACGTAATAAAAATGTAAACATCTTTTTATATAAAATGTAATACTTTATTAAAGTTATTTTATAAATAAAATATATTATATTTTATTACGCATAGTGTTTTTGCATAGTGTTTTTTGATAAGATATAGTGTTTCAGCATAGTAAAATGTTTTTATATAAATAGAATATATTATATTTTATTTAAAAGATTTTTTTTTTAAATATGGACCGCCGATTAAAGTAAATCAAACTGGACCGCTCATGGATTAGTTACTATGCATTCCATTTTCCTATAAATAGAAGCTCATTCCTTCATTATTTTCTTTTAATTCATTCAAACTCTAGAGAGAGAAATTATATAGAGAGGTTTATAGAGAGAAAGTTATAGAAAGAAGAAGAGTATTCTCGCTACTTCATTACTTCTATATTCAGCCTTTTTCTTAGTAAGGGTGTTATTCTTTCTTCTTCGAAGAGAACTTCGTTATTCCATTCACTATTATTCTCGTTGAATAACTCGTAAAAGTGGCATACCCTATACATAACTCAGATACGCCAGATACCCTATACTTGTGAAATCCTTATGTTATTCCATCGCTTATTATTCTGCTTGAATAACCTAGATACGCTGATTTTACCCTATACTTGGTGACATTCTTTATTATTCGTTGAACATCCCGTCAGGTGTTTTACACCGACCGGTTCCGCTTTTATTATTATTCTCGTTGGAACATCCTCGTCAGGTGTTTTACACCCGACTGGTTCCGTTTCTTTATCATTCTCGTTGAATATCCTATCCGTGTGTTTTACACTTCGGATCCGGGTTCCATCTTTATTATTCTGTTGAACATCCCGCCTTGTGAATTTCACCCGATTCGTTCCGTTATTATTATTCGTTGAATAACCCGCCTATGCGCAAGTACCGCATTTATGGTGATTTCTTTTGTTATTCCATTCTTTATTATACCCAAATTGGTTAAAACTTTGACTTCTATACTCCATGAAATTAGTAGAATATCCTCGATATTTGCGCTTCATCCAAAGATCTTTTCATGGAAATATTCTTCCGATCATTCTTGAATTTTACTCTACAAAGCAAAGATCATGTCGACAATTTGACGTTAATAATTCCCGGATAAAATAATTTTGAACTTGTTTTATTGAATTTTATATCATTGTCATCATCCTCATGTTTTATATTTTTTTTAAAGTCATCTGTGGCATTCTGTAGTAGAGCATGGATGGACTTGGTATGATTATGACTGTGGATTATTCTGCTGTAATCACGACCGTAATGTTACAAATGATGTGGTAAAATCCTCAAAGGGTCAGAGTGTATTGATGGACGATTGTTGGCATGATCATGATTATTAATGAATACACAACTATTCTCGCCCGTAAAGTGTGAATAATTGTGGTCGTGATACTAAAGAATATCCTCGTCAGAAAAGTGTGGGTGATTCGATGATGTGGATTATTTATTAAAGTTCGAGTCTCGCCTATTATAAAGTTGATGAAAACCTTTAAATCATAAAAGATAGTAGATTTTATTTTCTACTGACTTTTTAATGGATCAGATATTCACCGCAGCTTAAACCGGTTGTTTATTGTATTTTATCGCTTTAACATTGTCAAGACTATTGATAATTTATTTTGCATTATCTTAGTCATAATTTTTTATCGGGCTAGTTGAGCTCACCTTTCTTTCACCGTTTCTTCGTGAAATGAGAATATAGCCGGGATTTAGTCTGGGAAACGAAAGTGATGGTCCCAAGATAAGATTAGTAGTCCTCACTATTCGTGAAATAGTGTGATAATAATTGTAATGAGGACTTTTGTTCGAGTTTGTATAATATCTAGTAGATTTATATTTGTATTTAAACTCACGCTTTATGTAAAGAGATTGTACAAGACAGCTTATGTTAATAAGTTGTATTTAAATTGCATCATCATATAAGTGGTGACCCAAGATGGGTGATGTATACCTAATTTTCACATATTATATTATTAAAGCCTTTAATAAATTAATACTTTTTATTAATAAATGAATAAGATTGTTACAAAGTATATGCTTTATCATCAAACATGATTGGCTTGTGTGCATACTACTTTCAATCTCCCACTCTGCACTAAAGCCAATCGTCATGGTATCTCATACTCTTATTCTCTAAGTGACGATTATCCCGCCGTTGGATAAGCTTTAGTTAATGGATATGTAATGTTGTTCTATTCCTAGTTCTCGTAATGAACTTTTAATCCAAACAATCAACTCATAGCTTCATTTATAGCTATATACTTTGTCTTTATCACTAAACCAAAGAACTCTTTGCTGTTTGGAATCTTTCCAATTCACTACACCACTGTTCAAGATAATGCTTTACCTTAAAGTGGATTTTTCTGTCATCTTGGTCTGTCTGAAAATTTTGAGTCTGTAAAGCCCTCTAGTTTTAATTCAGACCTACCATGTATGCTCACATCCTTAGTGTCGGTTAAGCACTTTAAGATATTTTTCACTGACTCATAGTGAACTTCTCCATAATATGATCGATCAACATTAGATCTTGTATATTTCATTGCATACATGATAGTCACTCATGCAATCTCTCTTTTCAGGAGTCTGTGGGGACTATTAAGAGAGATACACTCCATAGCTCATTGACATGAGACATCTCTTGGAGTTTGCCATGCTAAACGACTTTAGCATCAAATGAATATACGTTCCTTGGGTTAAGTCGAGCATCCTCTTAAATCTATCTATATAGATTTATATCCCCAATTAAGATACTCTTCCAAATCATTCATGGAGGAATGTTTAGACAACTTTATCTTTCTTGATTGTAGCATTGGTATGTCATTCCTTATCCGTAGTATATCAACATATAGTACTAGGAATGTCACGATGCTCCTAATCGACCCTTTGTACACACTAGGTTCATTCTTATTTTGATAAAATCAAACTCTTTTGATTGCCTCATCAAAACGAATGTTCCATATTTGAGAAACTTGCTTCAATCCATTTTTCTGAAAGTGTCTCACAACACTTACCTCATCGTATGTAATCGGATCATCATCTTCTATGATGTGTACCTCATCATCATCATCTATGATGAATCCATA
Organism: Panax quinquefolius; assembly: GCA_020205615.1. Taxonomy (NCBI): domain Eukaryota; kingdom Viridiplantae; phylum Streptophyta; class Magnoliopsida; order Apiales; family Araliaceae; genus Panax; species Panax quinquefolius. The sequence continues at coordinate 122,566,546 of CM035170.1, forward strand.
CCTCCCGTGTATCTTGGTGACTATTCCGCATTTACGATTAGCTTTTTGGTATAATAGGTTCATCTAAGTTCCTCTTATTTCGACTTATAGTATTTTGTGGTTCTTGAACTCTTCAAGATCTATTATCATCCCACTAGCCCCTTTTAATGATAAACACCTTTATCTTAGAAGGTAAGCGTGTTTCAGAACAAACACCTTTTGCTAAGTAGAATTATAGAACATATACCCTAAACTTACTTTAGATGTCCCACAAATCAGACATGTCAAATCTTGTCCCAAGCTTATCCTTCAAACCTTTTCACATAAGTTGGACAACCCCTTATCTTAACATACTTAAGATTAGAATCCTCCCCGCCCATAACTTTTATGGAGTCTTTCAATGGATTTTGAGGTTACCTTTTTCGTGAGATACGCAGACCATTTCTAGGACATGATCCTGTAAGGATCTTTGGAATGCTCGGTAAAATCATTATGGACCGCACTACGTCCAACAAGGTACGAATTTTCCATTCGTGATACATCAATCAATTATCATGTATCGGGATATGTCCATTATGAGAAAACCATTTGAGATGATCTAGAAACTTATTGCACAAGTATTTATTCCTTGATCTAATCAAAGAATCTTAATACTTTGCCAATTTGTTTCACTCTCAATTCTTTGAACCTTTCAAATAATTTACACTTGTATTTCAACAAATACATACATTCAACTCTTTGAATGATCATCTCCTTTTCTTATACTAGTTTGTTCAATTTAAAAATAATTTTTCACGTAAGTCAAGTATACAAAATCCATTAAGTAATCTTTCATTTATACAAAACATTATTAATATAAATAGAACAACAATTGTTCTTAATTATAATACCAAAGATTTCATTGTTCAACAATAAAATGGAAATAATATTTTTAACAAGAACTCGGAATACAATAACAACTTATCGACTTAATAGATTTGGTTCGTAGGCATTGCTAAACTATAAGTTTCTATGGCTAATATGACAACCTTTGCTACATTTCCGCACATAGGATTACTTATATTTGTTTAGCTTTACTACATTTGGTCCCTTCATAAATCTATATTTATGATAACCAAAGTCGGTATCCAATACCCAAGTAGAACCTTGATTTAAAAGAAAATTTTTTAAATCATGAACAAATTTGTATTTGTAATCAAACTTCACTAAGCTTCTTTGGTTAGCCTCGCAAGATGCTTCTCGCAGCTTTCTTTTCCAAAGGTCCGTGCTTATTGCGGTGGAAGCAAACACCTTTGCTATCCGTGATCCGCTTTTATTCTTATTATCCTTTATTTTTGCCTTTATATTTACCATCTTAGAATCGTTCTTCTTTTCGTAAGATCCTTTTGGCCCCTACTACCAAGAAGACTTGGTCTTTCTTGGTTGAAAAGTGACTCAACATTTTTCAACATGTTAAGAAGCAAATCGAGGTCGATATCTAGCTTGTTTATATAAAAATTCACAACAATTGTGAAAGGAGTCCAGGGAGTGAGTGCAAGATCAAATCTTGGCTCAACTCTCCATCCATGACAAAACCGGTTGTCCTAATTGATCAATCAAATTGATTATGTTAAGAACTTTTGTCAAGACTTTATAGTGCCATTAGCTATTCTAGATCGGAAGAGCTCCTTAGATGTCTGCTATCTATCAATCCTACTTTCCTCACCATCAACTACTTGATGTGCAGGAATATAGTAGGAGCATCCATAGTTTCATCTCGACAAGCTCAAGCTCGTTACTCATGGATGCGAGCATGAGGCATCGAGACAATCTGTGCATCATCTTCGCCACTTTCTAAAAGTAGCAATCTCTTCCTCAGAGGCATTGTCTCGCAACCATTGCGGAGGATAGGCGATAAGGACATAAGATATCTTTTCAATATGAGAACTATTCTCAAATTCCTTAACCAATCCGCTTAATTTGGCCTCGTTAATTTAGCATCTAATATGCTTCGCATGATGATAGTAATTTTAGACATTGTAAAATTTCGTAAATAAATTTGTAATTAACAACATTTTAACATATATTCTTTTATTAATTACCAAAATAAATTAGGTCTTGTTTTAAATTGGTATCTCCCACTATTTTCTTCAAACTATATTACCTCACTTATATAGTTTGGCAAAATCTAATTAAAGATTTGCTTAGTGAGAATAAGGATCCCATTTCAAATGTATATAGCCTTGTGGTGACACAACACACTATATATAAATAAATAGGTAGACAACTTTTGTCAATTACATCAACTACGCAACTCCTTTTCTTTTTTGCCTCTTAGATTATTTTGATCAAGTGGTGGCACATACGAATCAAAATTATCCAAGTTAAGTCCAACCTAGCACTCCATATATTCAAAAAGAAAAATATCATCCTTGTGGTGACACAACAAAATAATATTGTTCAATTTTCTTTATAAGCATCAAATGTGATAAATTAACATCTTAAATACTTAATACTTACCTTGTGGTGACACAACAAACTCATATTAAATATTTAATACTCTATTAATTTTATCATGTTAGAAGGCGACGCTCGATATTCCAAATATCTTTGAACGCTTAGGACTTAATATAAAAAAATTGAGGGTTTGTTATTAATTTGTCTCATCTTGTTTAACGCGCATTTACATATATATATAAAATATATATTATATTAATGAACATGCCAAGCATGTTTGCATAATATATAATATATATAGTATAAGCATGCACATATAGAATACTATATTCTACCCGGATTGATTATGGACTTTTATTCTAGTTTGGTTCACTAGAGCCACCAAGTGAACCAAAAGGTCAAACCCTAGGGGTGCAAGAAATAATATTTAAATATAACTATTATATTTAAACCGGGCTCCATTACAAATCGGGTCTTCAAGCGCTCTCTTGCTCCTTCGATCTCCAATTTTTCAAAATTTATTCTAACTATTCCTATTACAAAACTATTTACAATAAATAGAAACCTTGATCGTGATCAAGGGAAGTACATAGGAGGAGATAGAATTTACATTAAGAAAAAAATTAGAGAAGACGAGTGCACGCATGTAAGACCCATTTAATAAAACCCATATATTTATGCATCCAACTAAAATAAAATCCAATCACATTGGTCAATAGTCCATAATCAATCCCATTTATTATCATACACATCATCATATGCATCAATAAATAACATTCATCTTATGAATAATAAACATTTAATATATATATTGATATCATTTAATGGGCAAATTTAGTTAAGATAAAATCTAATTTTGAATCAAAATAAACTCCTTTATTTTAATCCAAATTTAAATCAAAATAAAACTATTTTATTTTAATTTATCCAATTTTGAATAAAATAAACTATTTTATTTTAATCAAAATCTTTAATCAAAATAAACTCCTTTATTTTAATTAATTATGGAATCCAATTCCATGTAAAAAAAAAATTACTCCTTTATTAAAGGAAACACGGATTCTCTTTCCTATTCACAAATAAACTCCTCGTATTTTGAATAATATGAAATCTTATTTCATATCTAAATAAACTCCTTTATTTTAGGAAATTAGGATTTCTTTCCTATTCACAAATAAACTCTTTTATTTTAAATAATATGAAATCTTATTTCATATCTAAATAAACTCCTTTATTTAAGGAAACATATAATCCAATTTCAACTCCAATTAGTTATCATAGAATCATAAGACCCCAAATTATTATAAATAAAGATGAATTTTCTATAAATATTATTTTTTGAATATTATGGAATAAATTTGATATAATGTTATAGTTGTGGGTAATATTTATAAATTTTGCAAAGTATGCAAGTTGTTATAAAATATTCGTTTGGTCTGGGAATATTCTTTTGTTAGGGAATATTCGCATAACTACTCAATCATTGGTGGACCCCTAATGTAATTATTATCGGATCGAGAAAGCGACAAAAAATATTTTATAAAAAAATAACGGTGGAGGTGTTACCGAATTAAAAGCATTGAACTACCCGGTGGTAAAAGTACAAGAATAATGTGTGGTTACATAATAATACTCAGTATTGATTATTGATGCTTACGTGAGAAGTCACCTCAATTTATGCTCAATTATTGCTACAAGAATCACGATCATATCTCTTATATTATCGATTCAATTATTATCACAGATATCATCTCGTATAATATGTTATATTATTAATCGAGACGACAAATTATAAATGATTAATAATTGTTTAAAGATTAAAAATGTGTTGATTAAAAATAAAATGATTTGTGGTAATATTTATTCAATCCTTAATGTATATAAAGAGTCATTATGAGACGTTTGTGGTAAGTTTGATTATTTTATGGGGGCCCATATGTCATCATCTAAGAGTCTCTTCGTGAATAGTAATTACCTTTGTGAATAGTAATTTCCTTCGTCAATAATAGTATTTACCTTCATCGATAGTAATTACCTAAATCAATCGTAATTACCCTTGTGAATAGTAATTACCTTCGTCAATAGTAATTACCTTTACCAGACGTCAAACCACTTTGTTTTCACATTAAAGCGCCGAACCACTTGTCGCTTCACATTACTGTGCGCCGAACCACTTTTCTTTTCACATCACCACCGTCAAGCCACTCGCCTTTTCACATGGTAGGTGCTAAGCTAGAAATCTTCTATAAATAGAGGCCTAGTGCTTCATTATTTTCACTTAATTCATTCAAGCTTTAGAGAGAGAAAGTATAGAGAGAATAAAGAGAAAGAAGAAGAGTATTTTGTTACTACACTACCAATAAAGATTCAATCTCCTACTAAAAGTAAGGGGTGTTATTCTTTCTTATTCATGAAGAAACTGTTGTTATTCCATCGCTTATTATTCATTGGAATAACTCAGATACGTGGTTTACCCTATACTTGGTGACATTCTTCTATTATTACATTGGAACATCCACATCGTGGTGTTTTACACGGGACTGGTTAAAATCTTATTATTATTCTCGTTGGAACATCCATGCATGTGTTTTACCAGGACTGGGTTCCGCTTTTTATTATTATTCTGTTGGAACATCACATCGTGTGTTTTACACGGACTGGTTCCGCTTTATTATTATTCTGTTGAAACATCCTCGCCTGCATGTGTTTTACGCAGGACTGGTTCCATTCTTTATTATTCATTTGAACATCCTCATGCATGCGTTTTACATGGCACTGGTTCCGTTATTTATTATTCTGTTGGAATAACTCGCCTGCAAGTGGCTTCTATCGCATTTATGGTGATTTCTTTTGTTATTCCATTATTTATTATACCCAATAAGTTAAAACTTTGACTTCTATACTCCATGAAATTAGTGGAATATCTTTGATATTTGCGCTTCATCCAAGATCCTTTCATGGAAATATTCTTCTCAAGATTCTTGAATTTTACTTTACAAAGCAAAGATCATGTCGATGGTTTGATGTTATTGGTTCCTAGATAAATTAATTCTTGAACTTGTTTTATTGAATTCTTATATCATTGTCATCATCCTTATATTTGTATTATGTTGAAAGTCATATGTATTCGTAGTGCATAGATGGACTTGGTATGATTATGACGAGAGACTATTCTGTAATCATGACCGTAATGTTATAAATGATGTGGTAAAAATCCTCAATGGTAGTAGTGCATTGATGGACGATTGTTGGCATGATCATGACCATTAATGAATACACAAATATTCTCGCCCGTGAAGTGCATGAATAATTGTGGTCGTGATACTAAAGAATATCCTGGTCAGTAGTGCAGGGGTGATTCGATGATGTGGAATATTTATTAAAGTCGAGTTTCATTTATAACAATGATGAAAAACCTTTTAAATCATAAAAGATAGTAGATTTTATTTTCTACTTGACTCTTTTAATGGATCGCTTGTTCATTTCTGTAGCTTAAACTTGATGTTTATTATATTTTATCGGTTTAACACTGTTCAAGGCTATTGATAATTTATTCGCATTATCTTAGTCATAATATTTCTTATCGGGCTAGTTGAGCTCACCTTTTTTTCACTTATCTTCTCGTGAAATGAGAATATAGCCGGGGACGAGCCTGGGAACGGAGTAATGGTCCGAGGATAGCATTAGTAGTCCTCACTATTCTCGTGAAATAAGTGTGATAATAATTGTAATGAGGACTTCTTTTGAGTTTGTATGATCTCTAGTAGACAATATTGTATTCAAACTCACGCTTTATATCGTATTGTATATATTACGTTATATTAGTAAGTTGTATTTAAATTGCATACCATGTATCGACCGCCCAAGACGGGTGATGTATACCTAATTTTGGGGGCATCACGTAATCCAATTCTAACTCTAATTAGTTAGCATGAAATTTAATTTTAAAATTAAAATAAACTTTTATTTTAATTATAAAATTATTAAGATTAATATAACATCAACATTATGTGATAATAGGAGGATCGGTCCTTAGCCACGTGATGTCAAAGATGTCACCCTTGAAATAACAAACTCCCTGTTAACTTTCATTAACCAAGATTGTAGAAACACGTGAATAATATACATATTAACATATTCCTTGAATACTCCTCAGATATTCATGAATCGGTAATTCAAAGATTGGAGGCACGTGATATATATAAAGGTTTCTAATCCTCGGTGACTCACGTGGCTTGATTTTTATAAACCTAAAGGATCACGTTTTTTTTTTAAATCCACCACGTGGGAACATGCAGGAAACAATATAATACCAAATATATAAACGGAACATTTGTTCCATCAAATCACGTGAAACTCCTATTAACAATTAACATCAATTCACGTTTTCTTTTTTTTTTTTTAATAAATTTTATACAATAAAATTATGCCCAATTAAATTGTTCTTAAACACATATCAATATACATATCAAATTAAAATAATTAATAATTCGCGATAAATATTTGGCTCGATGCCACCGTTAGGTTTGTAATATTAATAAAAGTAGTAAATCAAATTGCATAAATTAAAATAAACGTGTAAAAATTAGAGTTTTAAATTTTTACAAACCATATACCCGGATCACCCTTTACGCACAATTATTAATTAAACGAAAAAAGATGATGAATAAAACATACCCTGAAGATCCGAAGCTTCCTCAGTACAAGTTAAGACCCCAAATTTTTATAAATAAAGATGAATTTTTCTATAAATATTATTTTTGAATATTATGGAATAAATTTGATATAATGTTATAGTTGTGGGTAATATTTATAAATTTTGCAAAGTATGCAAGTTGTTATAAAATATTCGTTTGGCCTGTGGGAATATTCTTTTTGTTAGGAATATTCGCATAATGGCTCAATCATCGGTGGACCCCACAATGTAATTATCATTTGATCGAGAAAAACGACAAAAATATTTTATAAAAATAACTACGGAGGTGTTACCGTTAAAACCGCTGAACTACCCTATGGTAAAAGTACAAGAATACGCCGTAGTCAGATAAGAAGACACCAGATTGATTATCGATGCTTACGTGAGAAGTCACCACCTATGCTCAATTATCGCTACAAGAATTCACGATCATATCTCTTATATTATTATGATTCAATTATTGTCACAAGATCATCTCAGATAATATGTTATAAGATTAAATCAATAATTGAGAGGATGTTATATAAATGATTAATAATTGTTGAAAGATTAAATATGTGTTGATGAAAAAAAAAAAATGATTTGTGGTAAGTTTGATTATTTTATGGGGGCTCATATGTCATCATCTAAGAGTCTCTTCGTCAATAGTATTTACCTTCAATCAATAAGTAATTACCTTCACAATAGTAATTACCCTGTGAATAGTATTTACCTTCGCCAATAGTAATTACCTTCATCAATAGTAATTACCCTTGTGAATAGTATTTACCTTCAATAGAATTACCTTCGTCAATAGAATTACCCTTGTGAATAGTATTTACCTTCGTCAATAGTATTTATCTTCTTTAATAGTAATTACCTTTTACCAGACGTCGAACCACTTGTCGCTTCACATTACAAAGGCCGAACCACTTGTCGTTTCACATTACAAAAGGCCAAACCACTTTTCTTTTCACATCAAGCCAAGCCACTCCTTTTCACACTAAGAAAAGCTAAGCTAGAAATCTTCTATAAATAGAGGCCTAGGGCTTCATTATTTTTCACTTAATTCATTCAAGCTTATAGAGAGAGAAAGTATAGAGAGAATAAGAGAGAAAGAAGAAGAGTATTTTGTTACTACATCGCCGCAAAGATTCAATCTCCTACCAAATGTAAGGGTGTTATTCTTTCTTATTCATGAAGAGAACTGTTGTTATTCCATCGCTTATTATTCGTTGGAATAACTCGTATAAGTGGTTTACCCTATACTTGGTGACATTCTTCTATTATTCTCGTTGGAACATCCCCGTCTGTGTGTTTTACACGGACCGGTTCCGCTTTTTATTATTATTCTCGTTGAACATCCCGCTCTCAGGTTTTACACCGACTCGGTTCCGCTTTTTATTATTATTCGTTGAACATCCCGTCTCAGTGTTTTACACCGACCGGTTCCGCTTTTTATTATTCTCGTTGAATATCCTATCTCGTGTGTTTTAGTGTTTTAACGGATCCGTTCCATCTTTATTATTCTCGTTGAACATCCTCCCGCTTGTGAATTTCACCGACTCGGTTCCGTTATTTATTATTCTCGTTGAATAACTCCGTCTGCATGGGCTCTATCGCACGCACGGTGATTTCTTTTGTTATTCCATTCTTTATTATACCCAAATAAGTTAAAACTTTGACTTTATACTCCATGAAATTAGTAGAATATCCTCGATATTCAAGGTTTCATCCAAAGATCTTTCATGGAAATATTCTTCCGATCATTCTTGAATTTTACTCTACAAAACAAAGATCATGTTGATAATTTGACGTTAATAATTCCCGGATAAAATAATTTTGAACTTGTTTTATCAATTTTATATCATTGTCATCATCCTCATGTTTATATTTTTTGAAAGTCATCTCGTGGGTCTGTAGAAAGTATGGGGATGGACTTGGTATGATTACGACTCGTAGACTATTCTTGTAATCACGACCGTAATGTTACAAATGATGTGATAAAATCCTCAAGGGTCAGTAGTGCATCGATGGACGCTTGTTGGCATGATCATGATTATTAATGAATACACAAATATTCTCGCCCGTAGTGCATGAATAATCGTGTGGTCGGATACTAAAGAATATCCTCGTCAGAAAAGTGTGGGTGATTCGATGATGTGAATATTTATTAAAGTCGAGTCTCATTTATAAATGTTGATGAAAAACCTTTAAAACCTAAAAGATAGTAGATTTTATTTTCTACTGACTCTTTTAATGGATCAGATATTCACCGCAGCTTAAACCGGTTGTCTATTGTATTTTATCGCTTAACATTATCAAGACTATTGATAATTTATTCTCGCATTATCTTAGTCATAATATTTTTATCGGGCTAGTTGAGCTCACCCTTTCTTTCACCGTTTCTTCGTGAAATGATAATATACCGGGATTTAGCCTGGGAAACGAGTGATGGTCCCAAGATAAGATTAGTAGTCCCTCACTATTCGTAAAATAGTGTGATAATAATTGTAATGAGGACTTTTTATTTGAGTTTGTATAATATCTAGTAGATTTATATTTGTATTTAAACTCACGTTTATGTCGATTGCATATTACTACGCTTATGTTAATAAGTCAGATTTAAATTTCGCAGACACGTAAGGCGCACCCAAGATGGGTGATGTATACCCAATTTTGGGGCGCCACAGCTTGGTATCGAGCTTTAGGATATGATCCTCGCCAAGATGTGAGAATAGTACTCAGAGGGAGAGACGGGGAATACCTTCGCTAAGTATGACCTACCTAAGTTTACGTGATATTTTATTGGTTGGTCGTAAGATAGGATAATTTGTTATACGTCAATTAACCTTTTGTTTTGTGGCAAGATTCTCAAAATGACATCCGAGAATGTTGAGAATAAAGAATGGAGCGCAGCGATCGTTGATTCACCACATATCAATAATCGATAATGTGCATCGTGAAGGCGATAATCCTCACGCAAACAACAACACCGACCAAATGATGAATGATCAAATGTTCAGAGGCTTTATACGAATTTATGCAACAAAGAAAGCGAGAGCGAATTCTCGCCCAAAACGTAGGTGGAAACACTGAAACTCTCATGGCCACCGCTAAACAATTCAAGGAGCCGGGACCACCGAGTTTAAGGGAGAGCCAAAACCACTTCGCTAAGCATGGATAAAGCAGATTACCAAGATATTTGATGTCTGGGATGCTCCGAGGAGCAAAAGGTTCCTTTCACGCTTTTATGTTGCGCTTGAGAGAGGCGGATTACATCGTGGGAATTCCAGAAACGACTCAACCAAATTGCATCAAGATATCTTGGGAGAAGTTCCAGAGTCGTTTCAACGACAAATACTTTCCGAAAGTATTCGCCACACGAAGGAGGTGGAGTTTATCAAGTCGAACAAAACAATACGACCGTGTCGCAACACGAGGCAAAATTTCATGAGTTATCACTGCCAAGGGCCCCACTGGTGGATAATGAAGAGAGAATGGCGCTAATGTTTTTAAGAGGTTCAAGTCGAGATACGCCAACATCTTATTTCTCATAAACCGTGGTTTGTATTCAGATGTTGTAAATAGGCTCGCTTAGTGGAGCGCGATAACGAGTCAACGCAACTAAAAGAGAGAGCAAATGCAAAATTATAATACCAAATGAGAATAGTCATCGAAGCTATGACAACAAGCGTGGAGGGAATCAACAAAGCCAGATATGGTAACCACTTTGGTGGTAATCGGCCAAAACAATAAGAATGGACATTTCAAGAAAAGGAGATTCAACAATGATGGAAAGACGCCCAAGACCAAAGACCCATTGTTAAGGAAGGAGAAAGACCACCATCATATGCTTCAAATGCGAGGAGAGGGACACATCACCAAATCGCGGCATGCCATCCAAAGCATGTTATAATTGTGGAAGAGAAGGTCACTTAGCTCGATTTTGTCGCCATCAAGACAAATTCAAGCTAGGATGGAGGCACCAAAGGCCATCCTGTAAAATTCAAAACCCAGAAGTGCAAGGGAGAGCATTTGTTGTGACCTCCCAAAGAGCAAGGAACTGAATGAGGTCATCACGGGTAAGTTTATCATAAACTCTAATGAAGTCTATACTTTATTTGATACCGGTTCTACCCATTCTTTTATTTCTCCTACTTTGCGCCATCGATTAAATTTGACTCGAGAAATTAGACTTTCGATTTATCTCGTGGAAACTCCGCTGGGAGAAACCTTCATTACATCCATCGCTTATAAGTCTTGTTTGGTTCAAATTCCAGACCTCACATTTACCCGTCGATCTTATTTCATTAAAAATACTCAGATTTGACGTGATTCTGTGGATTGATCGTTAACTACTTATCATGCAAAAATTGATTGTTTTCGTAAGTGTGTTAGCTTTCATATTCCTAATCAACCTATTATGCTAATTCAAACGACCAAACCATTAAAATCAATCACGGCCATCTCAAGCCATAAAGCTATTCGCTTATTGAAAAACGGATGTCAAGCTTTCTTAGCTCATGTCACGATTTAAATAAAAATACGCCGCTTTTAAACGATATTCCTATTGTTAATAAATTTCCGACGATTCCCTCAAGAACTTCCCCGCCTACCCCTCAGAGTAGCGTGAAATTGAATTTTGTATCGACCTTGAACCCCAGACAAAACCTATTTCCAAAGCCCCATATCGAATGGCTCCTATGAACTTCGTGGAGTTAAAGACCCAACCGCAGGAATTGTTAGACATTGGCTTTATTCGCCCTAGTACTTCTCCTGGGTGCTCCTGCTCTATTCGTGAAGAAGAAAGATGGGAGTATGCGATTTTGTATTGATTATCTGGAGTCAATCACGTCACCATCAAAAAATAGGTATCCATTGCCACGTATTGATGACCTGTTTGACCACTTGTAAGGAGCCAAATTCTTTTCAAAGATCGATCTTCGCTCTTGATATCACCAATTGAAGATTAGAATCACGACATTCCAAAGACGCTTTTAACTCCTGAGACGGCATTATGAATTCCTAGTCATGTCCTTCGATCGACTAATGCTCCCGCCGCTTTCATGGATATGATGAACCGAGTATTCAAGGAATATTTAGATCACTTTGTGGTCGCTTTATTGATGACATCCTTATTTATTCCAAAAGCCGTGAAGATCATGAGCAACACTTGAGGTCGACACTCCAAAAGCTTCGTGAATATAAGCTTTATGCCAAGTGAAGAAATGCGAAGTTCGTCAAGAAGTAGCATTCCTTGGGCACGTGGTATCAAGTCATGGAATATCCGCTGACCCAAAGAAAGATCAAGCTATTCAAAGTCGGGAACAACCTAAATCAGCTGATCAAGCACGTAGCTTTTCGGCTTTATTGGTTATTATCTGAGATTCGTGGAAGGATTTTCTAATCGCTATTCCATCGACTCAATTGACTTTTGAAAGATACAAAGTTCTATTGAGCGAAGAATGTGAGAAGAGTTTTCAAGAACTCAAGAGGAGACTTATTTCAAAGACTGCTCGACAATACCATCCTGCCTTGAGGATTTGTCATCTACAAGTGATGCTTCTCAGCAAAGGGTGGGATGTGTTCTCATGCAACATGGAAAAGTAATAGTTTATGCCTCGCGACAACTCAAAGAATATGAGAGGAATTATCCTACCATGATCTAGAGTGGCAAAATGTTGTTTCAGACTTAAAATTTGGAGGCATTACTTCAGATGGGGAGAAAGTGGAGATCTTTACTTGATCATAAAAGCCTCAAATATTTCTTCACTCAAAAGGAACTCAACACGCGATAAACGACGCTGGCTTGAACTGCTGAAAGATTATGATCATACCATCCAATACCATCCCGAAAAGTTTAACGGTAGCCGACGATCGATCGAGTAGAAAATCATATGCAAGCACGAAAAGCGATATTGTGTCACGCAAAGGCCCATTTTGTGTGACTTGCAAAGGATGGAGATAGAATTAAAGACTCTGTGGACGATGTGATGATGATAGCGAAGTATACGAAAGTAGAACCGACTTTAATCGATAAAGTTAAAGTTTCAAGCTACTGCACTGAGCCGATGCGATGAGGAAGAAAGTGCAAGAAGGTGCTACGCGTAAGCAAGAATCGATGAAGAAGGAATACTTCGAGTCAACTCCTGCACTTTGTGTTCCTAACGAATTCGATTTAAAGTATAATATCATGATGGAGGCACACAACACACCATTTGCAATCCATCTCGGGAGTACCAAATGTATCATGATATTCGCCATACATTTTGGTGGAGCAATACGAAGAGAGAGATATATTGCTTATCTCAAGGTGTCTAACTTGTCAACGAAAGTTAAAATGAGCATCAAGTACCAAAAGGTCCATCAGAACCACTTGAAATTCCGTAATGGAAGGGAGCACATTACCATGGATTTCAAGCACGGCCTTCCTAAGGTTTCTCAAGGCATCGATGCGATTTGGGTCATTCATGATAGATCGACCAAGTCCGCTTCATTTCTTACCGATACGAGAAACTTATACACTTGAACGCCTTGCTCAGATGTACATAAACGAGATTGTAAGATCGCATGGTATGCCCAGATCCATAGTTTCGATCGAGACCCAAGATTCACTTCTTCATTTTGGGTTAGTTTGCAAAAAGCTATGGGCACAGATTTCACGATTTAGCTTCTAAGATATCATCCTCGACGGACGGACAAATGGAGAGGACTATTCAAACTCTCAAGATCTATTAAGACTCGCGGTCCTTGATTTCAAGGGAGTGGGACAAGTTCTTACCATCGTGGAGTTTTCCTACAACAACAGCTTATCAAGCAAGTATCGCATGGCTCCATTCAAGCGCCAGATGGAAGAAAGTGTCGCTCTCCAAAGATGCCGGGATGAGGTGGGTGAAGCAACGTTGTTGGGACCGAGTTGGTACGTATGACTACTTTAAAAGATTCAAACGATCCGACAACGATAAAAAACCTCACAAAATCGATAAAAGAGTTATGCCGATCTTCATCGAAAGGACGTGGAATTCGATATAGAGATCATGTGTTGTTAAGAGTCGCTTCCATGGAAAGGAGTTACAAGATTTGGAAAGAGAGGAAAACTTAACCTCGATTCATCTGGCCCATTTTTAATCCTCGATCGAGTAGGAATCGTGGGCCTATAGACTCGCTTTTACCGCCAAATACGTCTCGTGTTCATAACGCTTTTCACATATCTATGTTACGTAAATATGTGAAAGACCCAACCATATTATCGAAGTTAGAACCGATTTAAATAGCGGAAGATTTGACGATGAAGAGGTTCCTGCTCAAATTTTGATAAGAAGGAACATATTCTACGCCCAAGGTTATACCTCAAGTCAAAGTTTCATGGAGGAACCACGATGTCGAGGAAATGACTGGGAGTTAGAATCAAATGAAATCAAGGTATCCTTACCTCTTCGACATACCAGTATCGCATTCTAATTTCGAGGGCTTAAATTTCATGTAAGGAGGGAGGTCAGAAGACCCCAACTTTTATAAATAAAGATGAATTTTTCTATAAATATTATTTTTGAATATTATGGAATAAATTTGATATAATGTTATAGTTCAGGGTAATATTTATAAATTTTGCAAAGTATGCAAGTTGTTATAAAATATTCGCGTTTGGCTCTGGGAATATTCTTTTTTTGTTAGGAATATTCAGATAATGGCTCAATCATGGTGGACCCCACATAATGTAATTATCATTTGATCGAGAAAACGACAAAAATATTTTATAAAAATAACTACGGAGGTGTTACCGTTAAAACCGTTGAACTACCCTATGGTAAAAGTACAAGAATAATGCTGTGGTCAGATAAGAAGACACTCAGATTGATTATCGATGCTTACGTGAGAAGTCACTCACTACGCTCAATTATCACATAAAGAATCACGATCATATCTCTTATATTATTGATTCAATTATTGTCACAAGATCATCTCAGATAATATGTTATAGTATTAAATCAATAATTGAGACGACAAGTTATAAATGATTAATAATTGTTGAAAGATTAAATATGTGTTGATTAAAAAAAAATGATTTGTGGTAAGTTTGATTATTTTATGGGGGCTCATATGTCATCATCTAAGAGTCTCTTCATCAATAGTATTTACCTTCATCATAAGTAATTACCTTCACAATAGTAATTACCCTCGTGAATAGTATTTACCTTCACAATAGTAATTACCTTCACAATAGTAATTACCCTTGCGGAATAGTATTTACCTTCACTCAATAGTAATTACCTTCGTCAATAGTAATTACCCTTGTGAATAGTATTTACCTTCGCCAATAGTATTTACCTTCTTTAATAGTAATTACCTTTACCAGACGTCGAACCACTTGTCGCTTCACATTACAAAGCGCCAAACCACTTGTTCTTTTCACATTACAAAGGCCAAACCAAACCATCTGTTCAGCCACTCGCTTTTCACACTAAGAAAAGCTAAGCTAGAAATCTTCTATAAACAGAGGCCTAGGGCTTCATTATTTTTCACTTAATTCATTCAAGCTATAGAGAGAGAGAAAGTATAGAGAGAATAAGAGAGAGAAAGAAGAAGAGTATTTTGTTACTACACCGCCATAAAGATTCAATCTCCTACCAAATGTAAGGGTGTTATTCTTTCTTATTCATGAAGAGAACTGTTGTTATTCCATCGCTTATTATTCGTTGAATAACCTCAGATAAGTGGTTTACCCTATACTTGGTGACATTCTTCTATTATTCTCATTGGAACATCCCGCTCTGTAGTGTTTTACACCCGACCGGTTCCCTCCTTTTATTATTATTCCGTTGGAACATCCGCTCATCTCGCTCGGTGTTTTACACCGACCGGTTCCGCCTTTTTTATTATTCTCATTGAACATCTCGCTCTCTGTGTGTTTTACACCGACTCGGTTCCGCCTTTTTATTATTCTCGCTTGGAATATCCTATCCGCAGGTGTTTTACACCGGATCCGTTCCATCTTTTATTATTCTGGTTGAACATTGCGGTGAATTTCACCGACTCGGTTCCGTTATTTATTATTCGTTGAATAACTCGTCTGTAATGCTATCTATCGCATGCATGGTGATTTCTTTTGTTATTCCATTCTTTATTATACCCAAATAAGTTAAAACTTTGACTTTATACTCCATGAAATTAGTAGAATATCCTCGATATTTGCGTTTCATCCAAAGATCTTTTCATGGAAATATTCTTCCGATCATTCTTGAATTTTACTCTACAAAACAAAGATCATGTCGATAATTTGACGTTAATAATTCCCCGGATAAAATAATTTTGAACTTGTTTTATCAATTTTATATCATTGTCATCATCCTCATGTTTATATTTTTTGAAAGTCATCCGTGGTATTCAGAAAGCATGATGGACTTGGTATGATTACGACCAGAGACTATTCTTGTAATCACGACCGTAATGTTACAAATGATGTGATAAAATCCTCAAAGGGTCAGAAAGTATCGATGGACAAATTGTTGGTATGATCATGATTATTAATGAATACACAAATATTCTCGCCTCAGAAGGTATGAATAATTGTGGTCGCGATACTAAAGAATATCCTCGTCAGAAAGTGTGGGTGATTCGATGATGTGAATATTTATTAAAGTCGAGTCTCATTTATAAATGTTGATGAAAAACCTTTAAAACCTAAAAGATAGTAGATTTTATTTTCTACTGACTTTTTTAATGGATCAGATATTCCACCGCAGCTTAAACCGGTTGTTCTATTGTATTTTATCGCTTAACATTATCAAGACTATTGATAATTTATTCTCGCATTATCTTAGTCATAATATTTATCGGGCTAGTTGAGCTCACCCTTTCTTTCTTTCCGTTCTCTTTCTTCGTGAAATGAGAATATAAATGGACGAAGATAGCCTGGGGAAACGAAAGTGATGGTCCCAAGATAAGATTAGTAGTCCTCACTATTTCGTGAAATAAGTTGTGATAATAATTGTAATGAGGACTTTTTTTTGAGTTCAGATAATATCTAGTACTAATTTTATATTTGTATAGGAATAAAACTCACAGCTTTATTGTCGATAATAACTATAATAATATTAATTATGTTATTAAGTTAATATTTTTAAATTTAAATAATAACTATGTAAGTATTTAATTTATTCAAGACCATAGGTAAATAAATATACTTTAATTATATTTATTTCGATCCTTAAATGCACAACTCCAAATAATGCAAATTAAAAACTCCTTTCTAATTTCATTCGCAAATTGCCAAGGACTCACTGGGTTGTCATTTATCGAATCACATAGACATTTCTTTTAATAGAAGTGGTAGATTCTTTATCGATCATACATTATCTCCATACAACTTATTATACCCAAGCATACCCTTTGATATACCCCAAGGGTCTTAAGGAATAAGTCAAAGTATAACTCATCATACACAAAAAATACTATGATGATCTCAAGTCCAAGGATCAACAGATTACTACTATCACTACAGAATTTTATCGACAAAAAAGTAAAACTCCATTAGGTATTCCTCAATGAAATTAACGCTCAAATGAACTTATTCTCTAATAAGCACCTATGTAAGACCCCGAATTTTATGAAATAAAAGTATTCAATTTTTTTAATTACTATTCATGATTTACTATTCATGAGTTCTTATTCACGAGTTACTAATGTAATATTCATGAGTTACTATTCACGAATAAAGTTACTTATTCATGAGTTACTATTCACGAAGTTACTATTCACGAGCAGTACTATTCATGAAGCATGATAATTTTTTTTTTTTCGTAAGAAGGCATTACTCAATAATTGTTACAAAGAATTACTATTCAATATTTTATTTTATTGATTCAATAATTGCTACGTTGATATTTTATATTATTGTTGTTTCAATAATTGTCACAGACAAGATTTTCCATTATCGAGCAATAATTCATATTATCTGAATAATATTATTGGATAACATTATTGGCAATGGCTAGAAAGTTCATTTAAGGAGAGGTTTGGTCACCTAATTCGCCGCCAAGAAGGAGAAATTTTATTCGAAAGCCCCCTTTTCTGGAACCGCTCGTTGTTAATATTGTGATTATGTAATATTATTTGTGAATAATTAATTATTGATTTTTATGATGAGGAAAATATCTATTTTATACTGGATATAGATGGAGAAAAATTTTAATGTGACAATTGTTGAAAATTGAAATTTTATCTTTTTCTCGATAAAATAATTCATTTAAATATATTATTATATTTTAATAATATAATAATGGTGATATTTTTACAATGAATGTGGGATATATGAGTATATATGAGGAGGAAGAATATTTTGTTACAATAAATGTTTAAAACATGTTAAACATATGCTCATGGACCCCATTTTTCGATCGAAATTTGATTATAATCGTAAAATCGTCCGTTTGTGGATTTGGTCAATTTTTGTTTGGAATTCGGAAAACTTTCTTCGTAAAGTTGTAGAGAATTGAATTTCCTATAAAACTCAAGAGATTCAAATTTTCTGACAAAAGGGCTATTTATTATGAATTATTGAAGTCCGGATTAATTAATTATTATTTTTTGGAGTTTTAAATTAATTAATTATGAAAACGTTTTTGTAAGTTTTGTAAGGTGAGATACTTGTGTTGCTGAAGTTTGAAAAAAAAAAAGTGGGCGTAGGAATTCAAATTTATTATATTAATAATTTATTAAATTTTCGCTTTTGTGTTCTTAAGATTTTCCTATAAATAGGGTGCTTAGGTTAGAATTGAAAATCACAATGTAAACCAAGTTTTCTCTCTATATTATCGAGTGTATTCTTGTGAGTATTTTGAGTATACTTTGAGTGTTGCTATACGGTGCAAGTTCGTTCGTCAAATCGTTATTCTAATTTGTAAGATCGCTTTTGAGGTAAGGATAGTAAGGGATTTTTAGTGGTTATTATGTTTTTAGTTTCGAAATTTTTCTGAACCTTCAAAATTCTGGAAAAATTTGATATGATAATTTGATGAGTTTTATATATTGTGTCCAAAATGGCGATTTTTGGATGTATAGATTGAGAGTTATGAATTTTATGAGAAAAGACTATTTTAAAAGTAACCGCTTATAACTCCTTGTGATTAACTCCAAAATTGATGAAATTTTTATTGGGAGTACATCAATATAATATCAGTATACCGTGTAAATTTCAGAATTTTTGGACAAAAGTACAATTTATGATAAATGTTTAAATATTCGGTGGTTTTGGCCATATGAAAACTAGTAAATGAATTTTAAAATTTTGAGAAAATATATATTCAATATGGGACTATATTCTTCTAAATCCCAGAAAATAAATATTTTGGAACTGATTTGGTATTTTTCATGAAAATGTTCTAGTTATGAGTAAATGAATTAAATATGTTATGTGAAGTAAGAAAATTGAAAAATATGATTTATTGGCTTGAGAATCATATATGAGGTATATGCAGATTTTTATGAGAGTTTTGGTTAATGATGATGAAATCTTATGAGGTTGGCATTTTTAGAAGATTAAATGCATTAATTATTAAAGTGTAAATAATTGGATTAAATTATTTATAAGTTTAAGAAATAATTAAAATATTATTATAATATTAATAATATTAGATTATGAGATTTCTAAGTGATTTATAACATTTGGATTAAGGTGTTATAAATATGGATATGAATTTTATTATGAAATTTTATCTTTTCGTCGTCGAGGTTACTATCTGCGCATATACGATATTTATGTATGAATACGGGTACTATTCACTTATAAATTGGTTTCTTTTCTCGACCAAATTATCGTTGATTTATGAATCTTACTCTTGAAATTAAAACCATGTTTTGATTATATTATTTTTATATAACATTTTTATAACCCTAATGATGATATTTCTTTCGACTTGAGTGTAAAGATGGGTAGATTATTGGTATGATCGCGACTATAGGTTCTCTTTGGCCAAAGAGTGCAAAAGTTGAATTGTTGATCGGTATGATCATGACCATTGAATTTATAATTGAATATTTTTAGCTTAAGTGCAAAGGTGAATTGATCAACATGGTTATAATTATTGTTATATAACTTCGAAATGATTATGTATTTCTTTGATATATGAATATCTTTGGCTCGTAGTGCAAAGATGACTTGTTGATGAATATCTTAGCTTTGTAGTGCAAAGATGAATTATTGATGAATATCTTTTGCTCAGAATGCAAAGATCTGAAGAATGACTGTTGTTGAATATCTTTTACTTTAGTAGTAAAAAGATGAATTATTGATGAATATCTTTGGCTCAGAATGCAAAGATGACTGTTGTTGAATATCTTTAGCCGTAGTGTAAAGATGAATCTGTTGATGAATATCTTTCGCGAGTAGTGCAAAGATGAATTTATTAGTATGATTATGAACAGAGGCGTGATTTGGTATAACCATGATATTTGATGTTTCGTAAAGACAGTGATGAAAATTATCTTCATTCCGGATGAGAAGAGGAATTTAGAATCACAATTATGATTATGAAGTTATTCATATGATTGTGGAAAGAACTGTTGATTGATGTTACAGGATAAAATATTGTTGGTGGACTTTTAACGTGGAGAAGACAATAGACTTTATAGTCTATTTGACTCTTTTAATGGATCGCTTCGTTCACCGCAACTATGGTTGAAAAGTTTTATCATCTACCATATGTTCTAAATCTCGATTTATTATTGATGAAGACTATTGATAATTTAATTATCTTTAGTTATAATATTCTTTATCGAGCTAGTTGTGCTCACCCTTTTGTTTCACAATTCCTTCGGTGTAATAAAAGTGTAGTCAATTTGGGTCGAAATGGGGATAGCGAGGGAATAGAATGGTGGTTTATAGATGTTGAGGGTGAGGTGAATTTAACTTGGAAGGGTGTTTTGCCACTATCATACAAGATGTCTAATGACATACAAACTCGTGTTATCATAAGACATGGTTGTGCTCATCCACTTCACGAGTATATTTACAAGCACTACCTATATAATCTTGGTGTTTGTTTGGAGTATAATACCCAATTAGAGACAGTGGAGATAATGATATGTCAAGAGAAGACTCACCATTGGGAAGAATATGATAGTAATC
Organism: Panax quinquefolius; assembly: GCA_020205615.1. Lineage (NCBI taxonomy): Eukaryota > Viridiplantae > Streptophyta > Magnoliopsida > Apiales > Araliaceae > Panax > Panax quinquefolius. The sequence goes on from CM035170.1 coordinate 122,587,764, forward strand.
TTCTCGTTTTTCTTTGGGGTCTATTGGTCAACCAAGGATAATTTCGTGGCCATATGATATCTACCATAACCTAAAAGCATGGCCTCCCATGTACGAAGGTTTCTTGAGCACTTCCCAAAGATTCTAATTTCTAAAACAGCTTTTTGACTATACCTTTATGTAAGGTGTCATTGTGACGTACATAGCTTGGTATATATTTGTATCCAAACTCACAAAGATATGTGTTGTTGTATTTTGCACGACAATTGTTGTAATAAAGTTGTAGTTGTTTTTCGTACCATATATTTGGCTAACTCGTAATGGGTTGGATGGAATGGACCTATTTTGGGGTCGTTATAATTTACATATACTGCTTTAGTGTCTCCACACAAATGATCGGAGATCAATCATCCTCATCCAATGAACAAGTTAAACGTACGTGTATTCAATCTATCAGGATTCAACTAATCCCCAATTTAGTAATCCAATGATTGGGAACTATTTTAGTTTTAAGCTTTTTAAGAATTTAGATCTCATTAGAATGATCATCATCATTATTCTAAAAGCATTGCTTAAAACTATGGGTTTATCACATATTATAGTAAAAAGATCATGTAGATAATTAAAAGCCTTTAATAAATTAATACTTTTATTAATAAATGAATAAGATTGTTACAAAGTATATGCTTTATCATCAAACATGATCGCTTCAGTCGTGCATACTACTTTCACTACCCTCTTAAATTTATCCAATGTGGAATTCATTTGAAATATCTCAACATTGAATTTATCCAATGTGGGATCTCCACCTTTCACTTAATACCTTGTAGTTTATACTTGAACTCTATTTACTCCACCTTTCACTTAATACCCTGGAGTTGATACTTGGACTCTATTTACTCCACCCACGAGGCCCTCGTGTTTTGTGGTACTATGGTCATAGAATATAGATTATGAGGAGATAAAAATAACAAAAAGATTTTGTGGTACTATGGTCAAAAGATTCGAAACACCTAGTATACAGATCTCAGATCTTAGAGTGCAGAAATCAGAAATCAGAAATCAGAAAGTATTATAGTGTATATGATTAATATTCATAACGCAATCAAATTGCAAAAAAATGCTAAGCGCAGTAAAAATCGTAGTTTAAAAATTTACAAACCATATACCCTTGATCACCCTTTATGCATAATTATTAATTAAACGAAAAGATAAAGAAGAAAAAAATCATACCCCTCAAGATCGAGCTTCCTCGTACAAGTTCACCTCCAAATCTTTTTCGCTCAACTGAATCCACCGGTTTGGTTCCTTCCTTCGATCAACGTTAGCCACCCAAATGTTCGGGCCTCAGAGGTGATCCACCAAGGAAGAAGAAAATTCAAGAAGAAGGGGGTATCGCTCAAACCCTAGTTTTTTTTCTATCTCTATGTAAAAAAGGCATACTCTCCAACAACAATGGAATTATTATTACGATGTTGAAAAGTCAACAACCCATACCACCCATAATAAGACTCTCTTATTTATAGATGTGGGCAACCCACCTTAACAATTAAGGAATTGGGTTTTATTTAATTAATTAAATTCTTTTAATTAATTAAGCTCCCCTAATCTTATTAGGATAATTAATTAAACTCCTTTAACTAATTTTCCTTCCTAATCCAATTAGAATAAATGAGAGTATTTATATTAAATTAATTCCTAAACTCTTTTAGAAATTAAAATAATAATAATAATTGTAATAATATTAATAAGACTCTCTTATTAATTTATATTTAATATTTCTAAAATATTAAATAATAATATTAAGCTATTTAATTTATTCTATCACCATAGATTAAATTAAATATACTTAATATATTATTACGATTATGCCATTAACTTCTTAAATAATTATTCTTCCTTTTATGGTGTGACCCTTTAGGTTCTCCATATTAAACGGCCACAGAATAAATCAATTAGAATAATTTAATCTTATTTAAATAAATAAATTAAACAATTAATTTATTTAAATAAATAATATTTATTCTACAATAGGATAAGTTCTCCCCCAATGATCAACCACTTTTCCGTATAATATAGATTTCAACATTAATCATTAAAGAACCTTTCGAGTAAATAGTTACCGCATAATTCAATCCTTCCACCATACAATGTCCCAATTAAATATAAGATATGGAATTATCACAAGTCTTATTTTATTTAATTATATGTATTTCGATCCTTAAATGCACAACTCCAAATAATGCAAATTAGAAACTCCTTTCTAATTTCATTCGCTTCGCCAAGGACTATCGGGTTGTCATTTATCGAATCACATAGAGATTTTCTTCTTTATTAGAAGTGGTAGATTCTTTATCGATCATACATTATCTCCACATGCATACAACTTATTATACCCAAGCATACCCTTTGATATACCCTAAGGGTCTTAAGGAATAAGTCAAAGTATAACTCATCATACACAAGATACTATGATGATCTCAAGTCCAAGGATTACTCAGACTACTATCACTACAGAATTCCTATCGACAGCAAATAAAACTCCATTAGGTATTCCTTAATGAGCCAATGCTCAAATGAACTTATTCTCTAATAAGCACCTACATACTTGCTTTTAGTGTTCCACACAAATGATCATGAGATCAATCATCCTCATCCAACGAAAAGAAGAACGATGTACTCAATCTATCCGGATTCACTAATCCCCAATTTAGTAATCCAACGATTGGGAACTATTTTAGTTTTAAGCTTTCTAAGAATTTAGATCTCATTAGAATGATCATCATCATTATTCTAAAAGCATTGCTTAAAACTACGGGTTTATCACATATTATAAAACAAAGATCATGTAGATAATTAAAAGCCTTTAATAAATTAATACTTTTTATTAATAAATGAATAAGATTGTTACAAAGTATACGCTTTATCATCAAACATGATCGCTTTGTGTGCATACTACTTTCAATCTCCCACTGCACTAAAGCCAATCGTCATGGTATCTTATACTCTTCTTCTCTAAGTGACGATTATCCCGCCGTTGGATAAGCTTTAGTTAATGGATATGTAATGTTGTTCATGAGAGTCCACTATCTCTATAGTGATTTCCCATCTTTCAATGATTCTAATAATCAAATGAAAGTGCCACAACACATGTTTAGATCCAAGATGAGACTTAGAACTATTCCTAGTTCTCAGAATGAACTTTTAATCCAAACATCATCAACTGGCAGCCTTCATTTATAGCTATATACTTTGTTTTTATCACTAAACCAAAGAACTCTTTTCATTGTTTGGAACCTTTCCAATTCATCGCACCATCGCTCAAGGTAACGCTTTACCTTAAAGTGGATTTTTTCGTCATCTTGGTCTCGTCTGAAAAAAACTTGAGTCCGTTAAGCCCTCTAGTTTTTAATTTAGACCCACCATGAATATGATCACATCCTTAGTGCTTGCTAAGCACTTTAAGATGTTTTTCACGACTCATAGTGAACTTCTCCATAATACGACCGATCAACATCGTGTCTCAGATATTTCATTGCATACATGATTGTCACTCATGCGACCTCTCTCTTTCGTGAGTCTGTGGGGACTATTAAGAGAGATACACTCCATAGCTCATCGACATGAGACATCTCTTGAGTTTGCCATGCTAAACGACTTTTTAGCATCAAATGAATATACGCTCGGGTTAAGTCGAGCATCCTCTTAAATCTATCTATATAGATTTATATCCCCAATTAAGATACTCTTCCAAATCATTCATGGAGGAATGTTTAGACAACTTTATCTTTATCGATCAGAAGCATTGGTATGTCATTCCTCATCCGTAGTATATCAACATATAATACTAGAATGTTACGAAATGTCACAATCTTTTGTACACACCCCATTCTTATTTTTGATAAAATCAAACATTTCATCAAAACGAATGTTCCATATTTGAGAAACTCTTCATCCATTTCTCATCGATAACTCGATCATCATCATCTATGATCATGCATGATCTCATCATCATCATCCATGATGAATCCATACCTCCTAGGTATCTTTTTGACTATTCCGATTTATTTATTTATTCTATTGCCAGGTACAACAGTCTATCTATGTGTTCCTCTTATTCGATTTATAAGTGTTTTGTGGTTCTTGAACTCTTCAAGATCTATTATCCTCCCACTAGCCCCTTCAATGATAAACACCTTTATCTTTTGTAAGGAAGCGTGTTTCAGAACAAACACCCTTTGCTAAGTAGGATTATAGAACATATACCCTAAACTTACTTTTTAGATGTCCCACAAATCAGATTTGTCAAATCTTGTCCCAAGCTTATCCTTTGAAACCTTTTCACATAAAGTCGACAACCCTTATCTTAACATACTTAAGATTAGAATCCTCCCCGTCCATAACTTTTATGGAGTCTTCAATGGATTTTGAGGTTACCATTTTCAGAGATATGCAAACCATTTCTGGACATTATCCTGTAAGGATACCGGAAATGCTCAGAAAATCATTATGGACCGCACTATGTCCAACAAGGTACGATTTTTCCATTCAGATACATCAATCAATTATCATGTATCGATGTGTCCATTATGAGAAAACCATTTGAGATGATCTAGAAACTTATCAGCACAAGTATTTATTCCTCGATCTAATCAAAGAATCTTAATACTTTGCCAATTTGTTTCACTTTCAATTTTTGAACCTTTCAAATAATTCACACTCAGATTTCAACAAATACACACATTCAACTCTTTCGAATGATCATCTCTTTTCTTATACTAATTTGTTCAATATGCAAAATTATTTTTTCATGTAAGTCAAGTATACAAAATTTATTAAGTAATATTCCATTTATACAAAACATTATTATTATAAATAACAACAATTGTTCTTAATTATAATACCAAAGATTTTATCATTCAACAATAAAATGGAAATAATATTTTTAACAAGAATCGAATACAATAACAACTTATCGACTTAATAGATTTGTCAGTAGTATTGCTAAACTATAAGTTTCTATGGCTAATGCAAAGCAACCTTTGCTTCATTTCCCACACATAGATTACTTATATTTGTTTAGCTTTTACTCTACTCGCTTGGTCCCTTCATAAATCTATATTTATGATAACCAAAGTCAGATCCAATACCCAAGTAGTAACCTCGACTTAAAGAAAAATTTATTTAAATCATGAACAAAATCAGATCAGAATCAAACTTCACTAAGCTTCTTTCGTTAGCCTCGCAAGATGCTTTCGCAGCTTTTTTCCAAAGGTGTGCTTTATCAGCAAAGGAAGCAAACCTTTGCTATCCGTGACGCTTTTGTTCTTATTATCCTTTGTTTATGCCTTTCTATTTACCTTCTTTGAATCGCTTCTTCTTTCGTAAGATCCTTTGGCCCCTACCAAGAAGACTTGATCTTTCTTCGTCGAAAGTGACTCTCAACATTTTTCAACATGTTAAGCAAAAAAACGAGGTCGATATCTAGCTTGTTCATATGAAAAATTCACAACAATTGTGAAAGGAGTCCGGAGTGAGTGCAAGATCAAATTCGCTCAACTCTCCATCCATGACAAAACCCGTTGTCCTAATCGATCAATCAAATTGATTATGTTAAGAACTTTTTTGTCTCAGATTTATAGTGCCATTGGCCATTCTAGATCTAAGAGCTCCTTAGATATCTCGATATCTATCGGCCCCATTTTCCTCACCATCAACTACTGATGTGCGTGAATATATAAGAGAGCATCCATAGTTTCACGCCGACGTCAAGCTCGTTATCATGGATGGATGCGAGCATGATGCATCGAGCCAATCAGGCATCATCATCGCCACTTTCTAAAAGTAGCAATCTCTTCCTCAGAGGCATTGTTCGCAACCATTGCAGTGGATAGGCGATTAATGACATAAGATAGCTTTTTTCACCATGAGAACTATTCTCAAATTCCTTAACCAATCCGCTTAATTGGCCCCGTTAATTTAGCATCTAATATGCTTCGCAGTTGATAGTAATTTTAGACATTGTAAAATTTTCGTAAATGAATTTGTAATTAACAACATTTTAACATACATTCTTTTATTAATTACCAAAATAAATTAGGTCTTGTTTTAAATGGTATCTCCCACTATTTTCTTCAAACTATATTACCTCACTTATATAGTTCTAAGAAAAATCTAATTAAAGATTTGCTAGTGAGAATAAGGATCCCATTTCAAATGTATATAGCCTTGTGGTGACAACAAACTATATATAAATAAATAGTAGACAACTTTTGTCAATTACATCAACTATGCAACTCCTCAGATTTTGCCTCTTAGATTATTTTGATCAAGTGGTGGCACATCCGAATCAAAATTATCCAAGTTAAGTCCCACCTAGCACTCCATATATTCAAAAAAGAAAATATCATCCTTGTGGTGACACAACAAAACAATATTGTTCAATTTTCTTTATAAGCATCAAATGTGATAAATTAACATCTTAAATACTTAATACTTCATTTTGTGGTGACACAACAAACTCATATTAAATATTTAATACTCTATTAATTTTATCATGCTAGAAGGCTTAACGCTCGATATTCCAAATATCTTTGAACGCTAGACTTAATATAAAAATCGAGGGGTTTGTTATTAATTGTCTCTCATCTCTTGTTTAGCACAGCATTTATTATATATATATATAAAATACGCTATTATATTAATGAACATGCAAGCATGTTTGATATATATATATATATATATATATAGTATAAGCATGCACATATAGAATACTATATTCTACCTTGATTGATTATGGACTTTTATTCTAGTTCGTTCACTAGAGCCACCAAGTGAACCAAAAGGTCAAACCCCTGGGGTGCAAGAAATAATATTTAAATATAACTATTACATTTAAACCCTGCTCCATTACAAAACGGTCTTCAAGCGCCTTGCTTGTTTCGATCTCCAATTTTTCAAAATTAATTCTAACTATTCCTATTACAAAACTATTTAAAATAAATAGAAACCTCGATCAAGAAAGCCAAGGGAAGTACATAGAGGGAGATAGAATTTACATTAAGAAAAATTAGAGAAGACGAGGTACGCAGTAACCCCATTTAATAAAAAACCCATACATTCACGCATCCAACTAAAATAAAATCCAATCACATCGGGTCAATAATCCATAATCAATCCCATTTATTATCATACACATCACCATACGCATCAATAAATAACATTCATCTTATTAATATAATAAACATTTAATATATATATATCGATATCATTTAATGGGCAAATTTAGTTAAGATAAAATCTAATTTTTGAATCAAAATAAACTCCTTTATTTTAATCCAAATTTAAATCAAAATAAAACTATTTTATTTTAATTTATCCAATTTTGAATAAAATAAACTATTTTATTTTAATCAAAATTTTAATCAAAATAAACTCCTTTATTTTAATTTAATTAATCAAAATTATGGAATTATAAAAAAAATCTTTAATTAAAATAAACCTTTATTTTAATTAATTATGGAATCCAATTCCATGTAAAAAAAAATTTTTATTAAAGGAAACACTTGATTATTTTTTCCTATTCACAAATAAACTCCTTTATTTTGAATAATATGAAATCTTATTTCATATTTAAATAAACTCCTTTATTTAAGGAAACATTGGATTTTCTTTCCTATTCACAAATAAAACCTTTATTTTGAATAATATGAAATCTTATTTCATATCTAAATAAACTCCTTTATTTAAGAAACATGGATTTCTTTCCTATTCACAAATAAACTCTTTATTTTGAATAATATGAAATCTTATTTCATATCTAAATAAACTCCTTTATTTAAGGAAAATGGATTTAATCCTATTCACAAACTCCAATTTTAAAAAAAATAAAATCCAATTTCAAATTAATTAAAATCCAATTTTAATTTAAATTAAAATAAAATCTAATTTAAAATTAAATAAACTTTAATTTTAAAATTAAATAAATTTTTTTTAATATTAAAAATTTTAAAATATATAATATTTTTTATTTTAATATATATATAAATATTTATATTTATATATATATATATATATATATATATATATATATATATATATATATATATATATATATATATATATATATATATATATATATATATATATATATATATATATATATATATATATATATATATATATATATATATATATATATATATATATATATATATATATATATATATATATATATATATATATATATATATATATATATATATATATATATATAAATAAAAAAATTTTATTTTTATATAATAATATAAATATTTATAATTTATATATTTATAAAAAAAACAAAAAATTTTTATATTTATTATTATATATTTATATTTAATTAAAAATTTTTTTTTATTTTAATTAAATAATTTTTTTTTTTTTTAATTTTTTTTTTTTTTTTTTTTTTTTTTTTTTTTTTTTTTTTTAAATTTTATATAAAAAATTATGCCCAATTAAATTGTTCTAAACACATATCAATATACATATCAAATTAAAACAATTAATAATTCGTGATAAAGGTTTGGCTCGATGCCACCGTTAGTTTTGTAATATTCATAACGCAATCAAATTGCAAAAAAAAAATGCTAAGCGCGTAAAAATCGTAGTTTAAAAAATTTTACAAACCATATACCCTTGATCACCCTTTATGCACAATTATTAATTAAACGAAAAGATAAAGAATAAAATCATACCCTCAAGATCGAGCTTCCTCGTGTACAAGTTCACCTCCAAATCCTTTTCGCTCAACTGAATCCACCGGTTTGGTTCCTTCCTTCGATCAACGTTAGCCACCCAAATGTTTTGGCCTCAGAGGTGATCCACCAAGGAAGAATAAAAATTCAAGAAGAGGGGGTATGGCTCAAAACCCTAGTTTTTCTATCTCTATGTAAAAAAAGGCGTACTCTCCAACAAATCGAATTATTACGTCGATGTCAAAAAGTCAACAACCCCACCACCCATAATAAGACTCCTCTTATTTATAGATGTGGGCAACCCACCTTAACAATTAATGAATTGGGTTTTATTTAATTAATTAAAAATTTTTAATTAATTAAGCTCCCTAATCTTATTAGGATAATTAATTAAACTCCTTTAACTAATTTTCCTTCCTAATCCAATTAGAATAAATGAGAGTACTTATATTAAATTAATTCCTAAACTCTTTTAGAAATTAAAATAATAATAATTGTAATAATATTAATAAGACTCTCTTATTAATTTATATTTAATATTTCTAAAATATTAAATAATAATATTAAGCTATTTAATTTATTCTATCACCATAGATTAAATTAAATATACTTAACATATTATTACGATTATGCCATTAACTTCTTAAATAATTATTCTTCCTTTTATGGTGTGACCCTTTAGGTTCTCCATATTAAACCGGCCAGAATAAATCAATTAGAATAATTTAATCTTATTTAAATAAATAAATTAAACAATTAATTTATTTAAATAAATAATATTTATTCTACAATAGGATGTTCTCCCAATGATCAACCACTTTCCAGATAATATAGATTTCAACATTAATCATTAAAGAACCTTTCGAGTAAATAGTTACCGCATAATTCAATCCTTCCACCATACAATGTCCCAATTAAATATAAGATATGGAATTTACATCACAAGTCTTATTTTATTTAATTATATGTATTTCGATCCTTAAACGCACAACTCCAAATAATGCAAATTAGAAACTCCTTTCTAATTTCATTTCGCTTCGCCAAGGATCACCGGGTTGTCATTTATCTAATCACATAGACATTTCTCTTTTATTAGAAGTGGTAGATTCTTTATCGATCATACATTATCTCCATGTATAACTTATTATACCCAAGCATACCTTTGATATACCCTAAGGGTCTTAAGGAATAAGTCAAAGTATAACTCATCATACACAAGATACTATGATGATCTCAAGTCCAAGGATTACTCAGACTACTATCACTACAGAATTCCTATCGACAGCAAATAAAACTCCATTAGGTATTCCTTAATGAGCCAATGCTCAAATGAACTTATTCTCTAATAAGCACCTACATACTTGCTTTTTTGTTCCACACAAATGATCATGAGATCAATCATCCTCATCCAACGAAAGCAAGAACGATGTATCAATCTATCCGGATTCACTAATCCCCAATTTAGTAATCCAAACGATTGGGAACTATTTTAGTTTTAAGCTTTCTAAGAATTTAGATCTCATTAGAATGATCATCATCATTATTCTAAAAGCATTGCTTAAAACTACGGGTTTATCACATATTATAAAACAAAGATCACGTAGATAATTAAAAGCCTTTAATAAATTAATACTTTTTATTAATAAATGAATAAGATTGTTACAAAGTATATGCTTTATCATCAAACAAGAACCTAATATAAGAAAGAAAGCGTATACTCTTCTTCTTTCTATAATTTTCTCTATAGCTTCTCTCTATAATTCTCTCTGTAGTTTCAATGAATTCGTAAGAAAATAATGAAGGAACGAGCTTCTATTTATAGAAAATGGAATGCATAAGAATTAATCCATGAACTATCCTGTATTGATTTACTTTAATCTGACTATCCATATTTAAAGAAAAATCTTTTAAATAAAATATAATATATTCTATTTATATAAAACATTTTACTATGCAAACACTATGCAATACTATGCAAAACACTATGCAAAACACTACGCAACACTATGCATAATAAAATATAATATATTCTATTTATGTAATAACTTTAATAAAGTATTCTATTTTATATAAAGATGTTTCGCTTTTATTACGTTAATAATATTTAATAAAACAAAACGTCATTATCGCTATAATAATTCATATTATTAATCGACAATAATGGAATCAAACCGAGTGACTTCTCACATAAGCATCAATAATCAATACCGTGCTACTACGCAACCACACGACATCGTATTTTTTACTACCGAGTAGTTCAACAAGAACTACCAGTAAAAACTTCCGTTATTATTTCAATAAAATATTTTTGTCGCTTTTCTCAATCCGATAATAATTTCGCTATGGGTCCACCAATGATTGAGTCATTGTAGACGTAATATTCCCCGCTAAACCGAATATTCCCCACCAATCTAATATAATATAACCACTTGCATACTTTGCAAAATTTATAAATACTACCCACAACTATAATATTATCTCAAATTCACACCATAATATTAAAAATTATTTCGACAAAATTTAAATCTTTATCGATAAAACTGGGTCTCACAATCTCCCTCCTTATGGAATTTCGCTTCTAAATTTGGGGTACGACTGGTATGATAAAGAGGTGAGGATACCTTGAATACCTTTTATCGCTTAAAAATATTAAATTCATCTTTGCAATCCGCCAAAGATATTCATTAACAATTCATCTTTGCACTACAAAGCAAAGATATACAATCAGAAACCAATAATGCCGAGACGCATTTTTAATAAGATCACGACCACTTAATTATCCATGCACCATCGCCAAGGATATTCGTGTTTTCAATTACTACCATGATTATACCGAATAATCCTTGGGTCATAATCATACCAAGTCTATCAATGCACTACTACCAAAGACGATTTTTTACCACATCCATGAATTAATATTTCATCATTGAGACTCAAATTTCAATAATTAATCCATATCATCGAATCATCCCCGCACTACGTGCCAAGGATATTCATTAAGATCACACCACCACAAATTATCCATGCACTACTACCAAAGATAATCGTGGTATTCATTAAGATTAGTATCATCAAATTATCCGACTACCAAATTATCCACGCACTAAATTATCCAAAGATAATTGTCGTATTCATTAAGATATACACCACTAATTATTATCCATAATCAGGTATTCACCACCAAAGATAATCGTGTATTCATTAAGATCACGCACCACAAATTATCCATGCACTACTACCAAAGATAATCGTGTATTCATAAGATTCACCACCACAAATTATCCATGCACTACTACCAAAGATAATTGTGTATTCATTAAGATCACGACCAATAAATTATCCATGCACTACTACCAAAGATAATTGTGTATTCATTAAGATCACGCACCACAAATTATCCATGTACTTAACTACTACCAAAGATAATCAAGATTCATTAATTATCCACGACTACAAATTATCCATGCACTACTACCAAAGATAATTGTGCAAATTAAATGTATTCAATTGTTATGATTATACCAACAATCCTCGGTCATAATCATACCAAGTCCATCTACGCACACAAAAGCCATGTATGACTTTCAACATAATATAAAGCATGAGGATAATGATATAAAGAATCAATCAAATGAGATAAAGGATAAATATTAAACATTTATAATATAATTTATCCAGATTCAAGAATATCCCCATGTTATCAATCACTTAATAATCTCATAATCTAATATCATTAATATTATAATAATATTTTAATCACTTCTTAAATTTATAAACAATTTATCTCAATTGTTTACGCTTTTACCATATAATGCATTTAATCATTCAAAAATGCCATACTCATAAGATATCATCACCAATTATCAAATCTCTCAAAAAAAATATGCATATACTCTATATAGGATTCTCTAGCCATAAATCCTATTTTCAACTTTGTTATTTCACATAACATATTTAACTCATATGTTCAGAATTAAACTATTTTCATGAAAAATACCAAATCAGTCCCAAAAATATTTCTTTTCTGGGATTTAGTATAATATAGTCCCATAATGAAAATATATTTTCTCTAAATTTTAAAATTCATTTACTATTTTTCAAAAATCAATTTCTAATTAATTCCTTAAGAAATTAGCTACCTCAAGTTTAACTCCAAAATTCCCAAATCTTGGCAGGACCTTACACATGTTAACGTGAGCTTCTAGTTTAAATTTCATGGTCATCTGAGTTATAGAACTCCAAGTTATAGCATTTTTCGCATTTTAAAAACCTAAATATTGAAATAGTCATAACTTGCTCATTTTAAGTCGTAATGAGCTCATTTTTGGACAGGAGGTACTTTATACCATATACCTTCATGTCCCAAAAGGCCAGAATTTTTCTCATAATTTAAGTGGCCGAAACAGCCCCTTAAAGTTTCATGGCAGTAGCATTTTTGAAATTTACAGCTTTGGCCTCCTTTGCTAAAATCAGTCCCACAAAAATCTACAACACCTTTTCCAGTAATTCCACTTGGATTAGTTAGGTAACTCATAGATCTAACTCTAGGACTTGACCACATTCAAAAATTCAAAATATAATAAGAGATATGGTCAATTGAATTTCATGTTACGCTTTTCACCAAAATCTGATTTTCAACTCTTTGTGATTTCTAAGAAACTTTCATGTTTTCACATACTAACCAACATAACTCATCATAAAACTTACTAATACTTCATATACCCATGATTTTCATTAGTCCAATGCTTTTATTATGACTTTCATCATAATCCACGTAAATGCATCATTTTAGTTGAAGAAATATTCGAGGGTTTAAGAAATGGGATTTTTTCAGATCGGGGTCAATACAAAATTCGATTTCACGCCTAGGTAGGCTAAGAAATCTTCAAGAATACGCTAAGAAATTTATTAATGATAGAAATATCATTCAAAATCATACTCTCATCCAAGACTTCGATAAGACGTCACATTGATACCAATCGTGACTTCTATCCCTTAACCTAGATAAGACCTCACAATGATACCTATAAACTTGCCATCTTCATTCACGACGTCGCCTACTGTAAAGTCCGGCTTCTGCAGCATTCCACACAAGGAAGTCAACAACGAAAGGATCGGGGCTCTTTACTTATGGCTTGATATGACAATGATTAACTTTAGTGGTTTGGTTACTTTGAATTCAGATAACAAAGTTGGTTAGGAATATGAAAGCTAACAACCTTACAAAAAGAATAATGAGTAGTTAACCAATCGATTCCTAAAATCACATCAAAGGCAAGTATTTTCAAAGAGATAAGATCGACAGTAACGTGAAAGTGTTTATTTGAAACAACAAGATTAATAAATAAAGGAGGTAACTAAGGTTCCTACTAACGAAGTTTCAACCAATAAGTCAAAGTTTAACTTCTTGAGTCAAATTTAAACGTTGAACACAACTAGGTGAAATAAAAGAGTGGGTAGAACCGGTATCTAACACGGTATAGACTTCGCAAGAGCTTATGATTAACTTACCCGTGATAATTTTATTCGTGTTCCTCGTCACGAGAAAAAAAACGCTCTCTTAAACTACCTGGCTTTGGTTTGTCTCGGGACAACCTTTGGTGCCTCCATCCTAGTTGAATTTGTCTTCAGAAACGACAAAATCGAGCTAAGTGACCTTTCTTCCACAATTATAACATGCTTTGATGGCATGGCGCAATTCGGACCGATGTGTCCTCTCCTCCTCCGATTTGAAGCATATAATAGGTGGTCGTTTCTTCTTCCTTAACAACGGTGTTGGTGCCGACGCCTTTCCATCATTGTTGAATCTCCTTTTCTTGAAATGTCCATTCTTATTATTTTGGCCCCGACACACCTCAAGTGGTTACCATATCCGCCCGTTGATTTCCTCCACGCTTGTTGTCACCGCTCGATGACTACTCACCGGTATTATAATTTTGCTTACCGCTTCTCTTTTTAGTCAGGCTGACTCGTTATCGCTACTCCACTAATCGAGCCCTATTTACAACATCTCAATAAAAACACGCTTTATGAGAAATAAGATGTCGACGATCTCCGCTTCAAACCTCTTAAAAACATTCGCGGCATTTCTCTTCATTATCCACCAAGTGGGACGAATCGTGATAACTCCGCAAATTTTGCCTCGTATCATCATACACACTGGCCATATTGTTTTGTTCCAACTTGATAAACTCCACCTCTTTCATGTGGCTTAATACTTTCGTGAAAGTATTTGTCGTTGAATGCCCTCGAACTTCTCCCAAGATATCTTCAAGACAAAGAAGTCGAGTACGCTTTTACCGATTCCCACCAAGAATCCGCTCTCCGCAAGAACATAAAGGCTAAGAAAGGAACCTTTTGCTTTCTGAGCATCCCAAGACATCAAATATCTTGGTAACTGCTTTATCCATGCTTCCGCCAAGTGGTTTTTGCTCTCCTTAAACTCCGGTGGTCCCAACTCGAATTGTTTAGCGGTGACCACCGAGAGTTTTCCGTGTTTCCACTACGTTTTGGATGTGAGTCGTTTTTCACCGATGTTGCATGAATTTAAAACCTTTTAAACGCATCATCATTCATCAATTGATCAATTGTTGTTGTTTACAAGAGGATTATCGCCATCCCGCTGCACATTGTCCCGATTATCGATCCGTGGAGAATCAACAGCCTCGTGGCTCCATTGCTATTCTCAACATTCTCTGATGCCATTTTCAAACACCGCCACAAAATAAGGGTTAATTGACATGCAACATATTATCACTATACTTCGATCGACCAATCAAATACCAAATAAACTTAGTAGGTCATACTAACAAGGAATTCCCCATCTCTCCCTCCTAGTTCTATTCTCACATCTTAGCCAGGATCATATCCCTAAGCTCGATACCAACCGTGACGCCCCAAAATTAGGTATACGCCACCCATCTGGGTCGCCACTTACATGGTACATAAATTCAAATACAACTTACTAATATAACTGCCGTGCATACAATACGACATAAACCGTGAGTTTGAATACAAATATTGTCTACTAGATATTATACAAACTCAAAAGGAGTCCTCATTACAACTATTATCACACTATTTCACGTAATAAGTGAGGACTACTAATGCTATCCTCTCGACCATTACTGCGCTCCCGACTCGTCCCGCCTATGTTCTCATTTTCTCAAGAGAACAAAGTGAAAGAAAAGGGTGAGCTCAACTAGCCCAAAGAAGAAATATTACGACTAAGATAATGCGTAATAAATTATCATTAGCCTTCAACAGTTGTTAAACCGATAAAATACAATAGACAACAAGTTTAATCGCAATGAATAAGCAATCCATTAAAAGAGTCAAGTAGAGAATAAAGTCTACTATCTTTTAGGTTTTAAAAGGTTTTCATCAATTTTTATCAGCCGAGACTCATTTTAATAAATAAACCACATCATCTAATCATCCCCGCACTACTGGCCAAGGATTTTCATCAAATTATCAATGGTCATGACTATACCGAATCACCCCGGTCATAATCATACCAAAAACTATCCATCATCGCATTACAGCCATCGAGGACTTTTAATCACATCATTTATATCAAGTCACGATTATACCGAATGATCCTCGTCATAATCATACTAAGTTCATCTATGCACGAAGCCAAAGATAACATAATATAAACATGAGGATGATGACAATGATATAATAATTCAATAAAACAAGTTCAAGAATTATTTAATCCATGAATTATTAACGCCCAAATTGTCAACATGATATCGTTTTTCAGAGAGTAAAATTCAAGAATGATCGTAAGAATATTTCATGAAAAGATATCGGATGAAACGCAAATATCAAGGATATTCTACTAATTTCATGGAGTATAGAAGTCAAAGTTTTAACCAACCGGGTATAATAAAGAATGGAATAACAAAAGAAATCACCACGCATGCTAAGTATTTGATGACACAAAGTTATTCCAATGTAATAATAATAACGGAACTGTGTCGTGAAATTCACACCGACAGTGATGTTCCAAATGTAATAATAAAGATGGAACTGCATCCTGTAAAAACACATGATAGGATATTCCAATGTAATGATAAAGATTTTAACCAGTCCGGTGTAAAACACATGATGTGATGTTCCAAATGTAATAATAATAAAATTGAACCAGTGTCCTGTAAAACACACGCATGTGATGTTCCAATGTAATAATAAAAGAATGTCACCAAGTATAGGTAAATCACAGATACAAAAGTTATTCCAATGTAATAAATAAAGAATGGAATAATATAAGGATTTCACCAAGTATAGGTACGCCGCAGAGATACAAAGTTATGATAGGTATGCCACTTTTACAAAAGTTATTCCAATGTAATAATAATGAATGGAATAATGTAAGTTCTCTTCAAGAAGAAAGAATAACACCCTTACCGTAAAAGAACCTCAATATATAGTGAAGCAAAGTGAAGTAGTAATACTCTCTTCTTCTTTCTATAATTTTCTCTATAGCTTTCTCTCTATAATTTCTCTCTGTAGTTTCAATGAATTCGTAAGAAAATAATGAAGGAACGAGCTTCTATTTATAGGAAAATGGAATGCATAAGAATTAATCCATGAACGGTCCAGATTGATTTACTTTAACTGACTCATCCATATTTAAAGAAAAATTTTTTAAATAAAATATAATATATTCTATTTATATAAAAACATTTTACTATGCAAACACTACGCAATACTATGCAAAACACTACGCAAAAACACTACGCAACACTATGCATAATAAAATATAATATATTCTATTTATGTAATAACTTTAATAAAGTATTCTATTTTATATAAAGATGTTTCGCTTTTATTACGCTAATAATACTTAATAAAATAAAACGTCATTATCGCTATAATAATTCATATTATTAATCGACAATAATGGAATCAAACCGAGTGACTTCTCACATAAGATCAATAATCAATACCTGGTGCTACTATGCAACCACACACGTGACATCGCATTTTTTACTACCGAGTAGTTCAACAAGAACAACCAGAAAACTTCCGCCGTTATTTCAATAAAATATATTTTTGCTGCTTTCAATCCGACAATAATTTTGCTAGGGTCCACCAATGATTGAGCCGTCAGTATTTAATATTCCCTCGCTAAACCGAATATTCCCCACCAATCGAATATAATATAACCACTGTGATACTTTGCAAAATTTATAAATACTACCCACAACTATAATATTATCTCAAATTCACACCATAATATTAAAAATTATTTCGACAAAATTTAAATCTTTATTGATAAAATCTGGGGTCTCACAGAGACGTTAAGACTAAAGAGAGTAAAGTGAAGTCGGTAAAAGAGAGAATAAGGTAAAGTGAGTAACTGAGGTATAAAGTACTTAAAGTATCGGTAAAGATCAAGAGCATTCTTCTTAAATAGCATTCCTCCTTAAATAACATTCTTTTATTAAAATTACGTCATTTTGGAGGGACGTGGTGGCATTTTTGTAAATACGCGGTGGCATTGTATTTACAAAAATGGCACCGCGTCCCTCCAAAACGACGTAGTTTTAATAAAATAATGTTATTTAAGGAGGAATGTTATTTAAGGAGAATGCTCTTGATCCTGACCGCTTAAAGTATTATCCTCCATCCTATTATATCTGAAACATAGATTAAAAATAGATACAATTTTATTATTTTACCCTTAATTAACATTGTGCTTTATCTTCTTCTTCAGACTGCGCGGATCGTCTTCTTCTTCATTTGTTTGATTTTGTGGATTAACAGGGGCTACAACCATCCGATTCCGACCCACCGGAATTCACTCGCCGGAGATGAGTGATGATTTCTTCATGGGTTTGGAGGATCTCCATTAAATATAGTCTGATCGATCGCCGAAGACTTGTGGGTTGAAAATGATCAAATCGAGTTTATACTCCATTGATCGATCTGCATTGTTGTTGCCGGATCTCCATTAAATATAGTCCGATCGATCGCCGGAGATGGATTCTCAGATCATTGTTGTTGCCGGATCTCCATTAAATATAGTCCGATCGATCGCGGGAGACTTGTGGGTTGAAAAAGATCAAATCGAGCTTTTACTCCATTGATTGATCTGCATTGTTGTTGCCGGATCTCCATTAAATATAGTCCGATCGCCGGAGATGGACTCTCAGATCATTGTTGTTGCCGGATCTCAAAAACTTTGATGAAGAAGAAGAAGAAAGCGAACCTTAGCTCTCTCTCTCTCTCTTTCATTGGATTTTTTTGAGGTGTGAAGAATGGACTGACTAACGGTGACCGAGTTCCAGAAAAAATAGGCATTAATAGTGGTAGAGAAGAGAACGAAAATAAATGTCAAAATATTCTTGGGATTGTAGAACGATCAAATATTTTGGAAAAAAAACTCTTAAAACGTCAGATATAATGAGATGCAGGGAGTAATTAATAATTATTACATTTCGGTTATTTTTCAATATTTCGGTTTATATATAATTTAAAAATAAAAAAAAATCGGTACTGTCGATTTTGATACAGACAGGTTCGGTAAAAAACCAACAAAATCGAATTTTTTGAGGACCTTTGTAAAACCCCAACTTTTTGAAAAAAGATGAATTTTCTATAAATATTATTTTTGAATATTATGGAGTGAAATTGATATAATAGTTGTCAGGGTAATATTTATAAATTTTACAAAAGTAACGCAAGTTGTTATATAATATTCGATCATTTTGGAATATTCGTTTTAACAGGAATATTAGTACAACGACACAATCATTGGTGGACCCTTACATCGGAATTATCATTTTGATCGAGAAAACGACAAAAATTTTTTATGAAAATAACGGCGGAAGTTTTACCGTTAAGCATTTGAAACACTTGTTAAAGAAAGAATACGCTGTGGTTGCATATAAGAAGACACTCAGATTAATTATCGATGCTTAAGTGATAAGTCACTCAATTTTGTTGGTATTATTAATGTAATAATACATAAAATCTTTTATATAAAACATAATACTTTTATAAAGCTATCTCATTTTTATTGTATAATAATTGTAATATATTATATTCTATTACGCATAGTATTGCATAGTGTCTGCATGATAGTGTTTTCAGAGTATAGTAAAATCTTTTTATATAAAATGTAATACTTTTATAAAGCTATTTGTTTTATTGTATAATAATTAGAATATATTATATTTTATTACGCATAGTGTTTCAGATAGTAAAATCTTTTACAAAGTTATTCGCTTTATTAGATTATAAATAGAATATATTA
The DNA here is from genome assembly GCA_020205615.1 of Panax quinquefolius. Classification (NCBI taxonomy): domain Eukaryota; kingdom Viridiplantae; phylum Streptophyta; class Magnoliopsida; order Apiales; family Araliaceae; genus Panax; species Panax quinquefolius. The sequence continues at coordinate 122,607,744 of CM035170.1, forward strand.
TATTTTATTTAAATGATTTTGCTTTAACTATGGACCGTCGATTAAAGTAAATCAATCTCGACTGCTCATGAAAGTTAGTTACTTACGCATTCCATTTTTCTATAAATGTAAGCTCATTCATTCATTATTTTCTTTAATTCATTTGAAACTCTAAAGAGATAAACTATAGTAGAGAAAGAAGAAAGTATTCTCGCTACTTCACTACTTATATATTCAAAGATTTTCTTCTTAAGGTAGAAATATTATTTGTTGTACTCGTAAGTGGTGTGTTATTCTTCTTATTCACGTAAGAGAATCTGTTGTTATTCTATTTCTTATTATTCTCGTTTGAATAACTCAGATACGCTGGCTCACCCTATACTTGGTGACATTCTTCGATTATTCTCATTGGAACATCTCGTCTGCATGTGTTTTACATAGGACCGGTTCCGCATTTTTATTATTATTCCATTGGAACATCCTCGTCATCGTGTGTTTTACAGGACCGGGTTCCGCTTTTTTATTATTATTCCGCTGGAACATCCTCGCTCGTGTGTTTTACACCGGATTTTGGTTCCGCTTTATTATTATTCCGCTGGAACATCTCATGCTCGTGGTGTTTTACACCGGATCCGGGTTCCGATTTATTATTTCTCATTGGAACATCCCGCTTGCGGCAAATTTTGTCCGACCTGGTTCGTTATTATTATTCCGCTGGAATAACCTATCTATGCAAAGTACCGCATTTATGGTGATTTTTTTGTTATTCCATTCTTTATTATACTCAATTGGTTAAAGTTTTGATTTCTATACTCCATGAAATTAGTAGAATATCCTCGATATTTGCGCTTCATCCAAAGATCATTTCATGGAAATATTCTTCCGATCATTTTGAATTTTACTCTACAAAACAAGATCACGTCGACAATTTGGACGTTAATAATTCCCGGATAAAATAATTCTTGAACTTGTTTTATCAATTCTTATATCATTGTCATCATCCTCATGTTTATATTTTGTTGAAAGTCATCTCGTGGTCTCAGAAGTGCATAGATGGACTTGGTATGATTATTTACTCAGAATTATTTGTAATCACTTAATCGTAATGTTACAAATGATGTGGTAAAAGTTCTCATCGGCCCAGTAGTGCATTGATGGACAATTGTTGGTACGATCATGACCATTAATGAATATACAAATATTATTATTGGCCGTAGTATGGATAATTGTGGTCGTGATACTAAAGAATATCCTCGGCCGTAATAAGCATGGGTGATTCAATGACGTGGAATATTTATTGTTCGAATCTCGCCGATAATAATGATGAAAAACCTTTTAATCATAAAAGATAGTAAATTTTATTTTCTACTCGACTCTTTTAATGGATCATTGTTCTACCGCAATTAAACTTGATGTCTATTATATTTTATCGTTTAATATTGTTGGAGACTAATGATAATTTATTCGCATTATCTTAGTCATAATATTTTTATCGGCTAGTTGAGTTCACCCTTCCTTTCACCGCTCTCTTCGTGAAATGAGAATATAGATGAGATTTTAGTGGAGAATCGGAGTTGATGGTCCGATGATAAGATTAGTAGTCCTCACTATTCGTGAAATAAGTGTGATAATAATCAGAATGGCGACTCCTTTTGAGTCAGTATAATCTCTAAGAGATAATATTCAGATTCAAACTCAGCTTATGTTTATCGTTTTATTGATTGCATACCCGACATGTTGTATTAATATTTCAGATTTGAATTTCAGATTATGTATCTAACCACTCAAGATGATGATGATACCTAATTTCGGCGACGCCACAACCTCTATCTAACGTTACTCCTTCTAAATATAATATTTATTTCTAAATTTTATCTCCTCCCTCCGATTAGTACTAGAGGAGTAAAGATTTAGTATTTGATGCCAGTGTACTTTAACACTGTATTATATAGTTTTTATATATATAAAATTTGATGAAAAATTAAATTTTCAATCAAATTATTATATTATTGAGTTTTTTAATGAACTAAAAGTGTAAGACGTAGACGACAAACTTGGCTCCAAACTAATAATCATTATGCCATTTCAAACAACTTTTGGGACTTAAGATATTAATTCGAAAATAACTCCTTTCTTCATGATGTGGCAATCATTATTGGCAAGAATTGTCAAATAAAAGAAAATATGATATTTTTACAAATAAAAATATTAATTCTACAATATGTGTCAGAAACTATTCATATGGAAAAAAACATTGTAACTTCCAAAATATCAATTTTTATTAAATAAATATTTCGTTCGTCCGATTTTATTTGTCTTAATTTATTTTTAAGATTAAACTGATTAATTTTAAAATTAATAATTAAATAATTATATTAAAAAATTTAAAATCAAATAAGTTAACTTTAGGAGTATTATATTTGATATATATTTTTTATGATAATAATTTTATGTTTATATCAAATAAAATAAAAAAATAATTTGATTCTAAATATAAAATCGGAGGGAGGGACTATATAGGTATAATTTATTTCTCCTTTATATATGCAGTGTACGTACGGATGCACCAACTTTCTTATTACATGCGAATTGCGATCCAAGAGGTCCTTTTCCCTCGGGTTCTCTCTGCTGCCTCCTTCGTCTTTTCCATTTCTAGCGAAAATAGCTTACATTATATACATATATACGGAATAGAAGATATATAAATGATAAAAAATGTAGATAGTGATGGCCGACAATTAGTCATACCAGAGATCAAACCGACTTTGATTTTCAGTACATACATTTTGTGTGATTGAATGTCCTTACCATGTCCTTCTTCCAACTTTGATGCTCGCCTAAACTGATTGTTAGGGTTTCTACGGTGTGCATTGAGCATCATTCAAGAGAAGAAAGAGCGTTAGATTTGTGGTTTCAGTGTTGATAACGAAGCTAACTGTGACAAAAGTTTGTTTGTGTGAATAGCGAATTTTGTGCGGAAATTTAGAAAAAAAAATGAGTTTAGAAGTTGAAGAACAATGCATAAGAGAGTGGTTGGAATATGAAGAAAGTACAAATGAAGTTGCTAGGTAAAATATTTAATGGATGTGTTATTGTTTATTTGTATTTAAAGCTAGTGGATTTAATGATTTTATAATTAATTTCTGTTTTAGATAACATGAAAAAAAGTTGCTTTTAATTGTGCAGACCTTCAAAGATTACATATACAAGGGCGTTCCTTTTGTCCTTTACGGATTTGGATATTTGTAAAGAACCGCCAAGTGGATCTGAACAGTCAATTTCGAGGTAAGATGAAACTTTACCCTGTAGCTTTATTTATACTGTTATTTGCCAAGTTCGCTTTGCAAATAATTATTTCTCCTTTTTCTGATAAGTTTGCGAACTGTCATAAATGTTCAAGTGAAAACCTCAGCTCTAATTTACCACTTTAATATTGCTTTCCATATTCATCAAGGCTTCTTGTGAGTAAGTAGTTTGTTTGTTCAGAAAATGTTTTTATCCGCGTGGTTCTAGTGGTTAGACTTCCAAAATTTCATTAATATTACATGGTGATGGAGGATTGTAATTTTGCAAAAGGTTACATGTTGATTGGGCTGATCAGTTCTCTGGTGAGGTGTCACAATAAACATTAATTAAATTTCAATTTGCTTGTTGTGGTCTTTAAAATTAATTTTGTGCTGGCTCTGCATTGCTCTTGATTCAGTTTTTTACTCTTTGAAACAGTGAATCGGAGGATGCTTTTAGTAGTACATGTGAATGGCAAAGAGTACAACATGGCAGTTTGCCGTTATATGGGATTAGTAGTACCGAATATGGCTTGGAACCGTCCTCTAGGTGTAACTCAGATAATTATTCACAAGAGTCGTCTGGAAAATGGGACAACAGTTCACCTAGCTTGAATGACAGAGATAGTCACTTGCATAGCCATTGTGATCCAGGTCTGTGGTTCAAGTTCTCCCTAATTATATTAGGCCATTATGTTCCACCTTTATCATGTATATGCTTTGTGCAATCTAGCAACACAAATTCCCAAAATTGATACTCCCCTTGTCCCAATTTAATGCTCAGTTTTGACTTTTTAAAGTCAAAGTGACTATATTTAAAACTAATTTTTGTACCATTTTTGCCAAAATATAGGTGACGAGATTATAACCAAAAGAAAGTATATGCAATTTTTATAATTTTGAAAATGTATTTATATATGCTAAATTTTAATTCCAAAAATAGTCAATTTGACATAAAAATTCAAAAATGGGCATTTAATTTGGGACATAGGGTGATTTTAGTATAACTATCAAATGTGTTGTTATTCTTAGACCTGAAGAATGTTAGAACTGAAAAACAAAAGCTGAGATCTGTTCAGGAGTTTATGTTTCCATCAGAGCCAAGTTTTGAAACAGAACCTCAAGGGTTATGAGCTCATCAAAATCATATTACTAAAGATTCGTCGCTACTTAATTGATAGGCAAACAAGATAGTATATATGTGCGATTGTTTTGTTATATGGTTTACACTGTTTTACCTGAAAAGGCAAAAGTTGATTACATTGTATCATAATCTAATATGTTATACGATTGAAGATGGTACATCTTTGCTGTTTCTACATTTACTTTTGTAAATAAACCTTATGAGGATAGATTCCAACTGAATACTGAAACTTCTTGAACCATTTGAATCAATCATACAGATTTTGGCAGACGTTATGAGAACCTAACTCAATGTTCTTGGCAAAATCCTGAAAGCGATGGGATATTGAGGCGTGGTGGTTTCTCAATAGTTTCTGGATCTACAGCTGGGGTTTCAGCTGAAAGGAATCAAGAGAATTGTGGTATCAAGCTCAATAAGAGTGGTAACCCCTATCGTCCACCACATTCTTACAAGGTCTGCTCAACTGCTTTATGTTGATACATGGAACTTTATCAACTCCCCATGATGCACATAAAACAGATATTACAAGTCTGATTGGTGCTTGTTTATTGTCTGTTATTCCAATAAAGCAATATAATTAGCCTCTTAGTTTAACTCAAGATTATGTTTTTCATCTTAATGCACATGATTATCTACATTGCTAATCACATCCTTACAAGTATGCTAAACTAGTAGAACTTTATAAGCTCAACATGATGAGTATAGCTGTGGCAGTGTGAGAAGTCTAAATTGGAGAGTTTATTCTCACTCATTCCAGGATAATCATACATCTCGGAGAATTAGTGCTGTTGGAAACGTTGTTTCTGATACTTCAGAGAAAAAACAATTGGAAGAGCATATCGTTTCGAGTTGTCAGCAGCAACATGAGACTAAGAGTCTTGACGCTTGTTTCATAGATGAGAGTACTAAGAGTGTTAGTACATCGTCACCTGAAAAAGTTTCCCACAATATAGGCCCAGTTGCCAACAGAGCTCCTATTACATTAAAGGGTTGTTTCACCCAGGAGAATGAAGATACAAGTGAAGCAGATGATGGCCAAGGATCCTTATTACATGCTTCAAAGTTTGCTCCTTTGTTTCTGGAAGGTATAATTGTGTGCATAGGTTCTTTAATTTCCATATGCAGGGAATCATTTGTCATTTCTGGATCTTAAAATCCCTTCATTTGTAAAGAAAGTCATTAATGGTGTGTTTGTGAGTTTATTTTGATGGGAAGGGAAAGTTTAACATTTTCTTTCTAATTTTAGAATAAAGTGTCCAAGTTTCCCTTCTATTCTCTTTCATCCCCACGGAAATAGAACTCACAAACAAACCATAAAGATTGGAGCTAATTCCGATTTTTCATTTCATTCCAGAGAAGGAACCAACTAATTGTGCTAGCTTGTCACGTAGCACAAAAGGTAGAGCCCACATGTACGAAGGATGCAATGGGCTTATTGCTGCATTCAGTTCCCCACCTTTCTCTTCTGATACAAGTGAACTTGCACATAAGCTTACAACAACTTCTTTGGCTTCTACTACATACGAGAGCTTTGAGAAACTCAATGATTGTTTTAAGCCAACTATGAATTCAGGAGTTTTTATGCCTCCCAGTCCTCAGAAAACTGGTCTATTAGATGCTAACAGAAATAGTTCAGCTCAGTTTCACACTTTCCAAGGACATAGTTTTTCTGAAATAGAGAATAAGCAACCACATTTTGCCAATAGTGATGGTGTATATCGGTGCTTTTCTCCTTTTTCCCACAAGATGTCACCACAACATTTGTCAACATTCTCCTTGGGATCCTTGGATAAATTTCATTATTCTGAGAAAAGAAGCTGCAGTAATGTGTCTAATATCTATATGAATGAAAAACTTGGACCTTTGAAAAGAATCTTACTCTTGAAGCAACTTTTGAAGGGATTATATGAGAGAGTTCCAATCAGATGAAGCAGCTCTTCTAGTCCAAAGACGTTATGTTGATGGAATTACTAGAAGTGATATTTCAGAGCCTCAAGGATCTCAGATTTCAGTTGTGGATGATAATATTGTTACTTTGGTTGTTGATGAATGCGGAGCCATTGGAACGTATCATCATGGACTTGACACCAAAAATTATACTGGGAAAATTGAGTTGGATAAGACTGAGAAGAATCAATCTGACTTTGATGAAACTTTGGCTGAAATATGGTCAATTCTCCAAATGGATCAGGAGGTGAAGCTAGATATCTGTGATGAAACGGTAGATTCAGAAGTTGAATTTTGTCTACCTGATGAGGACGGTCTGATTACAGTTGATTACCCAACGATTCCTGAAGGCTCAGAATTTGAACCAGGATCAGCCTTGGTCACAGAAAACAAGTCGAAGCTCAGTCCTGTGGCTGGTTGTGATGAAATAGATGACTTGCAAGATGAAATCTGTTTGCCTGATGAAGACACTTTAATTACAATTGAAGATCTGTTGGCTCCTTATAAACTAATGAATCCACTGAAGGCCGATATGTTTACCTCAAACATAATCACAGATGATAAATTAGCAGATCTAAATACTGTGGACGGCAATGAAAGATGCCCCGTACCACATTCAGAAACACCCGTCATTGACACAATGTGCTTTGGTTCTTATCCAAACCAGAAGTTACAGCAATATGATTCAAGGTCTGATCAAGCCCAGAAGCTGGGAAGGCCATCTTCCATTCATCAGATCCTCGCAAAGCTCATATGAATACCTGAGCCAAGTTCATGGATTATCCTAGGGTCACCAGCCATACTCATCCGGTGCAGCCTTCTTGCACAAATGCAAGTCTCCCTCCCAGAAAACTCCACCAGCCAAGTTGAAAGGTTTTGAACATCCTATAGGTTATTCATTTTACAGCAGCCAGTGCCTTTCCTCAACAAAATCTTCCGCTTAGAGTTGCAGCATTTTCTGACCCCATTAACCAGATGGCTTGTTACAGACAAGACTTCATCCCTGCGAAATATCAGCAAACCAGCTATCCGGTTTTTGGAATGCCCAATCTAGGTAAAGAAATCTTTTTAGTTATATATATATATATATACCCCCTTTGTTCCAAAATAAATACAAAGCCAAATAATCTAATATTTTCGGAACTGAGGGAGTATTTTATTTTCATTTTGTTATTCTACTTCCTTTCTTCCTTGTTAGGTCAGATAAGAGATTAGTTTGATCCTCCTCTTGATACATGCACAAAAAAAATATGAGCCCAATGCTCGAGTGTTGGACAGATATTCCGCTCTTCCTCAACCAATTAATAATCAGCATTCTTTGGCATTAGAAATTGAGATGCTATAATATAATGATCATGTATATTTGAAAATGTGGATCCATAAAATTTAACTTCCTGAGTATTGGTAGGAACTTTATCCTTCTTAATTCGAGCATAATGGTTGTCTCTACCTTTGCATGTTTAGGAGAGAGATAGTTTTGCAATTACTGTAATTTATGTGTGTTTTTTTCTCTCCAGATTGTGGAGTTGCTGGAGTCGATATTCAGATGGAATCGGAAGCTAACCAGGTGCATCCCTTGGCCATAAATGGCAATGGTCAGAACTACAGAAAACAGTATGGTACGGGATTTTGGTATGCTCGATCGATGACCTAAATGATTTACAACCCCTTGCAGTCATGTAGATGTAGATCTTTTGATTCAAAGACGGCTTGGCTTGTTTATCATGATTGCATGAATGTTGTTGCCTATGTAGTTCAGATAGATTAGAATATATAGTCTCACTCTTGCCTCAGCAAGACGGTACTTAATAGAAAAGGGACAAATTATCTCCAATAATTGTGAATGAAACCAAGTACCGCTTGTTAATTTGGTCCGTCTGTCAACATGGTATATTTATGGATCGGTTAGATGAACTGATTCACTTCATACTCAATATACAGTATTAAAACACAGACGACGCCAGATTATCATAAAATTCACTTCATGTTAACCATTTCTATGTTTATATACTTCATGTTAACCATTCCTATGTTTATATAGTTTGCCATGATTATTAGTTAGTTGTTTTTTCAAATTATAAAATTAAAAATATTTTTAAAATCAAATTGAAGCATTTTTTATTTCAAGATTAATTTAATTTATTAAAATATTATATGGTAATTGATAGTTCTTTTATAATATCTATAATTGTATAGAAAATATTAAATGAGTTTACATTATTTTAAATTTAAAAGTATATTAAATTAATTTCAAAGTAGATCGTACATTTTGAAACAACAGAATATATTCAAAATGCACACACTGTTACAGAATTAAAATGAATTTAAGCAGTTAAACTAATGCTAGTTTTTAGAAGCGAGTGCTCAATCAATAGTTTCGACTTCCGAGTTTAGCGGAGGTCATCACAATAGCAGCCAACTAAAGTGAGAAAGAACAAGAGAGGCAACAAAGACGGAGGAGAGTTAACATTGGCATAATTATTAATTAAACTTGATTAGATTAGATTAAATTAGATTTCAAAAAAAATTAATAGCTCACCGTTCTCATCCATATTGTTTCTCCCCAATATAGCCAGCCTAGCTACATACTGCAACACTAAGTAGATAGAGATGAGAACTATGCTGTTTCGCAGAACAGTGTGTGTGTATATATATATATATATATTCATTAGTAGTAGCATATATGTATTAGATATTTAGATTAGTTAGCGCGGCGACTAAGCATTACTCCCTTCATTTAATATAAGTTGTTTTAGAGTTGAAAGTGATTAAAAAATAATTATATAACATTAACTATAATATCAATTACTTATATAAATTTCAGATATCGGAAGAAAATAGTGTTATTTATTGGAAAATAATGAAAAAGAACCAAAATTATATTTAATATTTGTAATAATATTGAAAACTAAATAATTAATGCTTATTGAAATTCTCAAACCATTTATATTAAAGAATACAAATATTTCTAAAACGACTTATATTGTTAAAACTATGAAATAAATAGATTTTTGTTATTGCTATTGCATGTGGAGTTTTGAGAGTTCCAATTGTCATAGTTGGCCATCTTCTTCCTTAATACTCTCTCCGTTCTTTAATAAGTGTTGGGCCATAATCATTTTTCTTATTATTTGCATTTAATGGGGCCCTCCTTCGGATTATGTTATCTTATACCCTGGTTGGTCCGAATGGTTTGGGCCCGCCATTTGATTATTTCATTGGGTCCTTTCGGTTGGATCCCGGTCGTTGGGGTCATTTCCATTATTTCGGCTTAGTATCCATTCAATTTCCATAATATAAATTGTCACTTAATCCAACTTTCAACCGGTAATCATTATATCAAGTGATAGTCGATTCATGCGGTTCGCCACCTTTCTCGCATTTACATTAATGAGGATGGGACTCAAATGACCGCGGTGGCAAACAGTGGTAGAGTGTGAAAGAAGTCGATACTTTCACCGAAATGACCCAAGTGGGGAAAAGGTGTCGAAAATGATGAGAGTGGTACGAGAACCGGGATCTGAGAGTATGATGGAGCTACGATCACATAAGAAGGTAAGTAGTACACACATTCATATTATTATTCTCTCTCGACATTAGACATTATTTTTTCTCCATTGTTGACCTTGTGATCGCTGACATCGACTTCACGCCGAGCTATCCTCTCGACAGCCAGTCACAAGCTTTTGGTGTTGACTTGTTGAATCGCATAGGTGATATCTGGACGCTGTCTTCGTGATTGGGACGCGAGAAAGATCTTGGCGTTAACAATAAGTATAAGTCGTTTTGAGAAATATTTTATCTCTTAATATAAGTCGTTTGAGAATTTCAAGTAGTTCTTTAATTGCTTAGTTTCTAATATTACACCAAGATTAAATATAACTTTGATTCTCTCGCTATTCGTTGTTCAATAAATAATATTTTTTTTCAATACAAGGACAATATAAATATTACTTAGATATTATATTTAAGGCTATACAATTATTTTCTTAATACATGTGCAAAACTCGAAAACGACTTATATAAAGGAATGGAAGAGTAATCCATTTGGACTAAATTTGTAATTTAAAAATTGATAATCCCAACTCACATGGGTTTTCTTAAGTCACTGTAAAATGTTGCTGACCATACTCATGCACTTGGAAGTTGTTAGCATGACATGGAGGCAAAGTTTTACGCACAGGCCAAAGATTTTATTTGCTTAATCGACCAACTTACCTAAAAATAAACTTCATGTTAACAAGACTTCAGATATCACATGCTTTCGGAACAACGAAAAGGCCCACTAGTCCCTTATTTGTTATTCATATATATATATATATATATATATATATATATATATATTAAATGTAAAAATAGTCCAATTAAGAGTATCAAAATCGTGCAATTCAATTGTTTCTGAACGAATTTATTTTAAATAATTTATAAATTATAATATAAGTTGATTTATAAGTTGTTTTAAGTTATGATTTATAAGTAAAAGTGTTTTAAGCACCAATTTAACTTATAAGTCAAAATTAAGTTATAACAAGTTATGAAGGTGTTCGGCTCATAATGACTTATAAGTTAAAATAAATGTAAAGATTACTAAAAGAATATTAATAAAAGAGAGTCAAATATATACATTACATTTGGTCAAACCAACTTATTTTAAAATAACTTATAAATAAGTTACAAATACTTGCTTATTTTTTTAACTTTAAATTAAACTTATAAGTAGAAAAAATAAGTCATTCCCAAACAAATGAATAGTAACAAATAACTTATAAGTTGGATTGAACAACTTATAAATTATATTTCCAAACATGCTCTTAAGAGTTCTAAATAGCTAGTAATGTAAATACATTATAATAACTAAGAATATTGTTGTCCTAATAAACTAAATGATCATGGCTCTATATTTCTATCAATGAATATTCGATAAACTATGTTAAAAATTTATTTAAGAAATGCTCCTACAACAATACTCTATATATTGTTCTCCATCACATATAAAAATTATAATTATATACTACATGATTTGCTTGTATATATATGGATCGCAAAGGAGAGGCTTTGGGCCTACATTTTGTTGCTTCTTAGAAAGGTTGATAGACCAAGACGGCAACGTACAGGTGAAATCTAGTAAAACGGCACCGTATATATTTTTGAAGAAATGAAACAACGACGTGAAAAACAATGATAATTCTAGTTTGCTGGAAAATAGTATTGACTTTTGATTTTGACTCGGTTCAATCTCTGTGAGTCGTCTCAGTTATAAATAAATGGCCATCGCCCATCAAGTCCATAAAATTCCTCTTGGATTGGATTTCTCTATGTTTCATTATTCACTTTTCTTCAGATTTTGATCTCCACAAGAAACTCTTGCTTACGTCTCTCCCTGAACGCACAACATAACATGAAGGTAATCAATTTTCATGTGAAGCTTATAGAGAAATTATAGCCCGTCTAGTCTAATTAAGGATTTACATTGTTTTTGTTAATGGCAGAAGGTTGTGTTGAAAGTGGAATTGTATGATGACAAGGTGAAGCAGAAGGCGATGAAAGTAGTGTCTGGCCTCTCAGGTACGTACACTCCATTAATTCATTCTCACTAGCTACTAGGATTTCCCACAAAATTAAATTAAGCAAGGAAATCCCAGAGATCTTGGAATAGGAAGAATAATTTAATAATGGTTTGTTGCAGGGGTGGATTCAATTGCAATGGACATGAAGGACAAGAAATTGACAGTAACAGGGGACCACATAGATCCAGTGATTATAGTGGGTAAATTGAGGAAACTCTGTCACACGGAAATACTAACCGTCGGACCGGCAAAAGAGCCCGAGAAGAAGAAAGAAGAGCCTGAGAAGAAGAAAGATGATCCAAAAAAGAAGAGCAGCCCAAGAAAAAGATGATCCAAAAAGGAAGAACCCAAGAAAAAGAAGAGCAGCCCAAGAAAAAGATGAAGCAAAGAAGGATGAGAAAAGAAAGAAGCAAAGGATGATGATGGCTCCCAGTCCCAGGGTATGAAGGCCATGGCCTACCCAATCTATACTCAGCCACCTTATTATCCTCCGCAGCCGCAGCCGCAGCCGCCTTCTTATTATTACCCACAAGTACAACAACAACACCCTTATTATCCACCTCAATTACAACCTTATTATCCACAACAACAGCAACAGGTTTACTATAATCAGCAGGCTTATAATTATCAGCAATCTCCGGTGGCAACACACTACTATCACACAAGTGTAGAAGAGGATCCTAACTCGTGTGTTATTTGCTAAAAGAATCAAGTTATTTATTTTGTACAGACGAGTGTTAGTGAGTGTAGAATAGGCCGTTAATTAATTTATTTAGACATGTTCATGTTTGATTTAAACAAAGACGAGGAGGGATTTGATTCTTTGTCGAGTTTGGGACGGTGGCATGGCATGACATATAATAATAATTCACTAGAAACGAATAGTTATGCAAATATGTGTTTGTCCTACACATTTCAATGTGCTGTAAACAACCAACTTAACTCAAACACAAAACAAATTGAACAAGTCCTCCTCCCTCTCTGCTATAAACAATACATAAATTATTGGTCTATTTCTCATCATCTTCCTTATTTGGATATTAATTTTTCCTGCAAAACACATGTTGCTGAGCCAGGAAGAGTTAGCGTTGGCCGGACAAGGTTTACATGATGATGAGCTAAATCTTCAAAACCATATTACATTAAAATAAGAACCTATTAATTTCATTGAATAAATCAGGCGTCTCTATCAATAATTTTTTGAAACTAATTTCATCAACTGGCCAACCAGCTTTGGTGGTTAAAAAGATTATCCTCCTCCTCCCTCCTATCAAGAAGGAAAACTCAACCTTTTAATTCATGTCTTTTAGCAAGCTGACCTTTAATGCACTTTGTAATGATAGATTAATACGATAGATAATCATATAAGTCAATAATACCTATTATATATATATATATATATATATATATGTATATCAATGATATACATATAGGAATCATGCATGTCATTATCATGGTTTATCGTTTTTGTTTGTTCATATCCTTCCGGTGGTGTTAATGTTTTCCTAGTGACAAAAATGTATTCATTACTATTGAGGTTAAACTTGTTTATCAAAGCTCCTCTGATGTTTGGGAGTTGGTCCTGACTTTTCAACTGATACCATGGGGATTTAGGTCATTTGTCCTTAACCCAATGTAACTAATTTTTGTCTTAACAACACTAAATTCAAAGAATCAGAGGTTATTCTTGACGGAGATTTACAATTTGGTGTAGTTATATATCCCCCTTAGTAGCATATCTTGCTATAACCGCTTTGGTTTGGTTTGGGTAAGGTTGTTTTGTTGAAATAGAATGAATTATTCTCATTTTTATCAATTTTGTGAATTTTATTTTTTGAAAGAAAATATAAAATGAATCAATCTATACGCTATTTTATTTTTTCACTAATTTCATTTTTTTCAATTCAAGCACAACACCAAGATAATAATACAAGATTAGTTAGATATTCCGTCACTGACGCAAGTATCAAAAAAATAAAAACTTGAATGACTTGACTACATAATTTTGTAGTAAAAAGACATTATTATCCTCAAAATACTTAACGTGGAGGGGAGGGCCCATTATTTTATATTTAAGCTTATGAAAAACCTGGAACATAATATATCTCTTTACATTAAGATATAATAAATAAAAAAAAATTATGTTAATAATAAGTGATCATTCAAATAATTATAATAATAAAGCAATAATATATAATAATATCAATAATAGTGCAATACACGCCATACTATCGAATCCAATCAAATACAAACCCTTAATTCAAGGAGAAAACTACTCCACTTTGTACTTAAGTAGCTACCAACCTTCCCAAACTTTCAAAAAATCGAGACCAAAATATGAAGAATCCATATAAGAATGTATAGAAAACTCCATAGTTCAAGAAAATCAGAATAAAGGGGCAATCGAGAAGAAACGTAAGTTTAATACAAGAGAAGCCAAATACGTAAAAGCACGAAGAAGCTAAAACAGAAACCAAAATCCACATGCACAAACCGAACAAAGGATTATGAAACAATAGCAAAAAATTGGTCCGTAAACTTCAAACTTGATCTCGAAATCGACCACAAAGGTAGGAAGCAATTAGTTTGTATGCAAAAAACAGAGCATCCAAACCGATACGTATAAACCGAACAAAAAGATTCTCAAATAAGAGCAAAAAAATGATTCTCGAACCGCATAATCGAACCGGAGAGTGACTACAAAGGTAACGTAATCAATTAATTTGTATAATGAATTCTATTACTTTAACTTTCAGATTCACCTAAGATTGTGAGATTTGTTACGTATTTTTTACAAATTTAAAGTTTGGGTACATTAATAAAAGGTTTGGTTACTTGATTTAGGTGTTCATTATTTAACATTTTACATTCACTACATCTCCATTTGTGATTTTTTATAAACTGAATGAAAATAAATAGAAGAAAAGCATTGATACTAATAACTTATAATTTGGTAAATCGTATGATGTCGAGTCAAGTTACCATTTATATAGAAATATTAACTTCAGGGCCTGATACATTATTTCAGAATATATACATCTTTTGAATCATTATTATAATAAATTTTTGGCAACAATCATATAAAGACTTGGTTATTTTGGTTTAGTGCTCATTATTTAGTATTTCACCTTCATAACATCATTCTTTATGATTTGATCATAAAATAGTTTGGTAACATTAATATAAATGTTCGATTACTTTGATTTAACTTTAATTATTTATTATTCCAACTTCACTTACAACATAATAAGTGATTTGTTTATAAATTGATAAAACAAAGATATTACATAAACATGGATACTAGTTTCAAGCATTTTCGCCATCAGATAATGTTGCTTTGGTCACCAATTAAAGAATATTAATTATTTTAATAACTACGTAGTATTTATTGCATATTCATATTTTGGCAAGATTTATAGAATAGTTTCGTTACCTTCATTTATTTCAGCGCTTTTTTAATTTGAAAATGCAAACACTCGCTCTAATTATTTATGGTTGTTTGTGATTTGTTTATAAACGGAATGAAAATATTTTGTAACAAAAGTGTTGATACTAATAACTTATGTTTTGTTATCGTGATGATGTCGAGTCAAGTTACCATTTATATAGAAATATTAACTTGGCCCGATACATTATTTGTAATACATTCATCTTTTGGAATCATTAATATAAGCTTTGACAACAATCATATAAAGTCTTTGTTACCTTGGTTTAGTGCTCATTGTTTAGTATTTCACCTTCATAACATCATTATTTATGATTTGATCATAAAATAGTTTGGTAACATTAATATAAATGTTTCGTTACCTTGATTTAACGCTTAATTATTTAGTACTCCAACTTCACGTACAACATAATAAGTGATTTGTTTATAAATTGATAAAAACAAAGATATTACATAAACATGGATACTAGTTTCAAGCATTTTGCCATCAGATAATATTGCTTTGATCACCAATTAAAGAATATTAATTATTTTAATAACCAAATAGTATTTTTGCAAATTCATATTTTGGCAAAGATGAATAGAATAGTTTCGTTACCTTCATTTATTTGTATGCGTTTTAATTTGAAAATGCAAACACCGCTCGACTATTTATGGTCGCTAAATATATGAATTTTGAGTATTGTGTAAATTTGATTTGGTCACTAATTACATTATTGTGTGAATGTTTCTATTTCAAACTTTCTTGGACAATGGATATGATTTCAATTGTAATTTACTTCAACCAGACGTGGTCCGACAAAGAGCTAATATCAAAATTTCGAAGTTACCGGGGTACTAGTCCATTCAAATTGTTCCTTCAAAGAAATGCACAAAATTGATACGCATAAAAAGATTAAGTCTAGATCTGAACACAACGGAATTGTCTATCAAATTTCAGATTAAAAGCAACATTCCTCCGATCAAGGTGACAAATGAAGCAACCTTAAGATTCTATATGGAAGTCAGTAGGAAATCAAATGAACATTGCAAGTTTCCACTAATTATAGATTCTCAATACAAGATGGAGGAACTATGCAAGACACACAACGTGATAAATGAAGAAGAAAATTTAATGAAAAATGAAACGCCAATGAGATTCGACATAATGGAATTTCGAATCAGATCGCTATAAACACAAGAAGAACAAATTGGATCACAATATGTTGAAATGCTAGCCATCAAGCTTATTGATAAAGAACAAGATGTAAGATACGATATAGCAAACATCGGAGAACAAAGTGATGAGGTCATTTCAGATTCCGACTAAGTTTGAAGTCAAAAGACATCAAACTTACAAAGACAAGAAAATTCTTACAAAAGCAATAAGGTTACATTCCATAAGGCAAAACAGACAAAGACAAGGTTGAAAGAACTAGTGGTAGAGACTTTGTTCTCGTATGATAGACAATGAAAATTGCAAATGGAAATTAAGAGCATCAAACTTTGGAAAACAACTATGTTCAAGGTAAGAGAATTTAATGATTTACACATTGTTCGTCTCGACATACCGCTTGGAGATCATGCACAAACAAATAGTCGATGGTTAGTGAATGCATAATGCATAGATTAATGAACTTCAAGAAAATTTACACACCAACCGATATCATTGAAGATATGACGACGGATTATAGTGTTTCAATCTCCTACCAAAAAGCATGGAGATCAAAGGAAAAGCAATGAAAAAGTTAGAGGAAATCCATACGATTATCGTGACACCCCAACCGCACTTCAATTCCACGGAATTTGGTGTTCATCAGATAAATATCATCTATCTATCTACCCATAATAAATGCAAATCATGCAATAGATAGAAATAATAATAAATTCCCCTTATGGGGTTACATCAACTACATAATAAATACAATCCCAAAAGTTACTCTAACCTTAAACATCCTGTATGAATCATAAACTATTAAGTCTTAAACAACATCATTAACTTAAGTCTAACCTAAATACATCATCAAATAAAATAACAAGTCTTCAACACTTGTTAACTTTGCCTCGCGCTTTTACTAAAGGAAGGTTCGTCAGGCTCTTTCGCTCTTAATCGCAATGTTATTATTACAAGAGGAGCACTAATGCCCACAAGTATAATAATGAAATAACAAAGATAATAACATGCGTAGTAAATCAAAGACATCCGAATAAAAGCTCAACTTTTGAATCAAGAATGAATAACAAGAAACAAAAGAATTTCGAGGGTCATAAGACCTTGAACTATGTCCCAGGTTATCAAGGGTTATACTTGAAACCTTTAACAATCATAAGACTATGGACCTTTCTACTCGCATTTCTTGGGGGATCAAATTTCATACCATAACATCGCATAATATCTTAACGCTTAACGATAAGTAAATCCTTCGTAGGTTGTTCATCTCATTGACATTCGAGTCCCGCACCAAAGGAAGTTTGGTTTCGACAATTCATCAAGGGTTCGAAATTTTAGACAATTATCAACTATGGACTAGTCGAATCAATAAGGGTTCACTAGTCTAATAAGGTTCAATAATAATGATATTCAAATGAATAATAATCTCAAGAAGTATACAATAGACAATTATTGTATAATCGAATCATGCTTTGAAAAGATAATCAATCTTTAATATAACATTTGAACATGAATAATAATAATGATAATTTACTCGAGGTAATTAATAAACTTGAACAATAATGGCAAGTAGGTTGGAAACTTGCTTCGCAAGCGTAGCTAAACGATTACTACTGCTCATCACAAATCCTACACACATACCATATGTATTCACGACATTCATTAGTTACATTTTCACTTAATTATTTAATATAAACACCACTTTATTTAACAAATCATTACCTTCTAATTTGATTACTTAATTAAATTAGAATATTTTCATTCTCTTACTATTATTACACTTTAATAAATTATTTCATAATAATTTCCATCTAATATTTAATTTATTCTATAATATCTCAATTAAAATATTTAATTTATTTTATAAATATTTTAATAATAATTTTCATCTAATATTTATTTTATTCCATAATATCTCAATTAAAATATTTAATTTATTTTATAAATATTTTAATAATTTTCATCGAATATTTATTTTATTCCATAATATCTCAATTAAAATATTTAATTTATTTTATAAATATTTTAATAATAATTTTCATTTAATATTTATTTTATTCCATAATATCTCAATTAAAATATTTAATTTATTTTATAAATATTTTAATAATAATTTTCATCGAATATTTATTTTATTTCATAAATATCTCAATTAAAATATTTAATTTATTTTATAAATATTTTAATAATAATTTTCATCAAATATTTATTTTATATTTTATTTTTTTTTTTTATTATTTATTTATTTATTTCACCAATTAAAGTGGTATTTAGTTTAGTAGCGCCACCAAGCGGGTTACCTGTGCTCATTTTCATAGTCATAGCCTCATAGTCATTAACATAATAAGGCCAAATTAGGCCAAAATCAATCACACGAAATTATACATAATATGGCCATAACTTCCAATTAGTTATTTTTTTTACACTAATTTAGACTTAACCAATCATTGTAATACATATATAATCATTACTTAACCCATCTAAATGATTTTTAACAACACATATAAACACATAATTTGTAAAATCAACACATTTACTTTACTATTTTGATGTTTCTCAAGGTTTTGAAAATAAAACATGAATGTATATCACTACGGATTCGTTATAACATCGAATCCGCTTATTTAAATTTTGGTCTCTTCAGATCAACATGCATAACATAACATACAAGTGTAAAATTTAGGATAATATATGATCAATACATAAAATGGTACGATAAGGCCATATGGCCAAAACCCAAACTCAGAATTTTGAAATAACAAGTCATCGATATGAAACTTATGATATGGTTTATAAAATATATATAATTAAATACGATGTGATGTGCCATAACACATACAAAACCCATAATCATTACTCTTATCTCAATTATAGAGGCTTTACAAAGATGAATGAAAGCCATTTTCATAAAACTTTCAAATAACGAAAAATAGAATTTGGTCTGAGAAATTACCCAGAGTATAGATTAAGAAGAGGTGATCCAAGATGATCCTTTCACAATTATTCGATGATTACACACTCACAATATCTCTAATTCTCACAAATTTTCTCTCGATAAATTCTCAATCTCTCCTTTTCGCTTCTTCCGCACTTAGAATATTAAAAGAAAAGAAAAGAGAACGTCAGTATTATAAGAACTCAACTGACAGTAATAATGGTCATTAACCCATCATGGGTAATCGCTAGTAACCCCACTAAGGCCATGTTTGGCTAAATAATAGATTTCAAAAAACATTTAATTTAATAAAGCTTTTATCATATAGTTTAATTCAAACACACATTTCATAAATTACAATAATTCATATATCTTATTTAATATAAATAAAATATAATAACTTCTCATAAATTCACATAGTCATATATTTAATTTTCTCATTAATTAATTATATTAAATTATTAAATTCTAATTAATAAATAAATAAATTAGAATACCATCAAGCTTAATTAAATAATTCATTTAATTCAATAAGTCACATAATTACATACTTGATAATAAAATTCTCCACATTAATTTAATAAATGTAACACATATAATTAAATTAATCTACCACAATTGCTTCAATTAATTATTTAGTCTAATAATTAAATCATCGAAAAATATTTATTTAATTCAATAAATATTAAAATTAATTACAAAATTTTCGTCGTCACATCTTTCCCTTAAAAGGATTTCGTCCCTAGAATCATTACTCAATAAATTCAATTCGCTACATTTTCCCCCTTACAAAGATTCTCGTCCCCGTAATCTGCTACACTTAATTAAGTAAATAAATGAGGGTAATTCTTCATCATATTCTCTTCGAAGTTCCCACGTAGCTTCTTCAACGTTGTGGTTCCTCCAAATTACCTTAACAAAAGGTATAACTTTATTTCGAGAACTTGTTTTTTTCATTTCGACAATTTGGGACAGAATTTCTTCGTAAGATAAGTCTTTTCAAAATGTAGGGGTTCATATTCAATTACATGCTTGTAATCGGCTTTGTAGGGTCGTGAATCTGTAAACATGAAAGTTATCAGGACATTCTCGAGTCTTTCGAGGTAAGGCTACCTCAGACTTAACTTCTCCGATTCTTCTCAAGATTTCAAAAGGTCCAATGAATCTTGGGCTCAATTTTCTCTTTCTTTCCAACCTCGATCTTCCCTTCTAGGAGAGACCTTCAAGAAAATATAACTACCGATTCAAACTCGATATTTTTACGATGTGGATCAACGATTTCTTCCATCGATCTTGAAGCTACCACCAGTTGTTTTGATCACTTTGACTATTTTGCCATCGTTGTACCAATTTCGCCCTAAGAATTGTCTTTCACCAACTTTATCCCAAAGAAAGTTTGAGTTCTGCACTTTCGCCGATAACGCTTCATAATATGGCATGTCAATACCTATCTAGTAGCGTGGTAACTCTACTAGTGGTAGGTGATCATCCCAATTTCTTTCAAGTCCATCACACGTGATCTCAACATATCTTCTAATGTTTGAATCGTTCTCTCACCGTCTCTGCTTCGAGGGTGGTAAGTCAGACTCATTCGCAATCATGCATCCATGCATTCCTCAAGACGCTTCCAGAAATTTGATGTAAAGTGTGGATCTCTATCGTAAACAATCGACACCGCAACCATGTCTCAAACAATCTCTTTCACATATAACCTTGCTAACCGATCAAAGTTGAATCTGATTTTGATTGGAAGGAAGTGTGTGGATTTTCGTCACCAATTAACGATAACCCATATCGTCGTCAGTAGCCTTTCCCGAGCTTCGGAAGGCCAACCATGAAGTCCATTGTAATATGTTCCCATTTCCATTCGGGATTTCTAAGGTCAGCAGTAATCCACCTGGCCTCCGATGTTCTGCTTTTACTTTCTCGATGTGTCGACACTTGGCAACACATTCTCGCAACATCACGTTTCAAATTGGCTACCGTAAATGTTGTCAAGATCTTGATACATCTTCATACTACCACGGGGAATCGAATATCAAGAACTATGAGCCTCACTCAAATTTCTTCCTTAATTTCAGTATCGGCGGAATCCAGATTCTATTTTTAAATCTCAAGATTCCTTCCTTATCCATCTTAAATCTTGGTTCGGGTTCCTTCGAGATATCTTCTTTGTCACCTTTTTACATTCTTCATTCCAAGTCGAGCCTCCTTTACTTTATCTAGTAGAGTTGTGCAGATTATCATCCGAAATAACTTCTCATCAATCTCCATAGATACTTCACTTCCAACTCCAGCTTCCATTTCGTAATTAGCTCCTCCTGAGCGCTTAACATCATCAATTTCTCACGACCCTTTATACTTAAGGCGCGCTTAACTACACATTTGCTTTCCTGGATGGTATAAAATCTCACAATCCGTAATCCTTAATTAATTCCAACCATCTTCTTTCGACGATGTTCAAATCCTTTCCGTAAAATATATTTAGCACTCTTGTGGTCTATATATATTTCACACTTCTCCCCGTGCTAGAGAAAGGCTTCCAAATTTTTAAAGCAAAAACAATCGTAGCTAACTCCAAATCGTGGGTCGGGTAACCCTTCTCGTAATCCTTCAAATTCGTGATGCATATTAATGATGCTTGCTTTTGCATCAAAGACACTACCAAGTCCTTTATCCGATGCATCACTATAAACAACAAAATTTCAGTATCCTCCTAAGAGATAACACAGGTAATGATCAAACCTCTTTCTTTAATTTTGAAAACTTTCTCACACTTATCCGTCAAACAAATTTCCACTTTCGAAAGTTAAATTCGTTAATCTGAGTTGCGATCTTGGAAAAGTCTTTATGAACCTTCTATAATATCCTCGCCAATCCAAGAAAACTTTCATCTATGCCCTCAGAAGACCCCAACTTTTATAAATAAAGATGAATTTTTTCTATAAATATTATTTTGAATATTATGGAATAAATTTGATATAATGTTATAGTTGTGGGTAATATTTATAAATTTTGCAAAGTATGCAAGTTGTTATAAAATATTCGCTTGGCCTGGGAATATTCTTTTTGTTTAGGAATATTCAGTATAACGGCTCAATCATGGTGGACCCCATTAATGTAATTATCGCTTGATCGAGAAAACGCACAAAAATTATTTTATAAAAATAACTACGGAGGTGTTACCGTTAAAACCGCTGAACTACCTTATGGTAAAAGTACAAAGAATACGCCAGAGTCAGATAAGAAGACACTGATTGATTATCGATGCTTACGTGAGAAGTCACTCAGCTACGCTCAATTATTGCTACATAGAATTCACGATCATATCTCTTATATTATTGATTCAATTATTGTCACAAAGATCATCTCAGATAATATGTTATAGTATTAAATCAATAATTGAGACGACAAGTTATAAATGATTAATAATTGTTGAAAGATTAAATATGTGTTGATAAAAAAATGATTCATGGTAAGTTTGATTATTTTACGGGGGCTATATGTCATCATCTAAGAGTCTCTTCACAATAAGTAATTACCTTCGCTAAATAAGTAATTACCCTTGTGAATAGATATTTAAATTTCACAATAGTAATTACTTTCACACACAGAATTACCTTGTGAATAGATTTACCTTCGCATAATAAGTATTTACCTTATTTAATAGTAATTACCTTTACCGATTGGGGACGTGAACCACTTGTCGTTTTCACATTTAAGTTTTTTTAAACCACTTGTCGCTTCACATTAAAAGGCCGAACCACTTGTCGTTTCACATTACAAAAGCGCCAAACCACTTTTCTTTTCACATCATTAGTCGCTAAGCCACTTGGCTTTTCACACTAAGAAAATTTAAGTTTAAGCTAGAAATCTTCTATAAATAGAGGCCTAGGGCTTCATTATTTTTCATTTAATTCATTCAAGCTATAGAGAGAGAAAGTATAGAGAGAATAAGAGAGAAAAAGAAGAAGAGTATTTTTGTTACTACACCATCGCAGATTCAATCTCCTACCAAATGTGGGGTGTTATTCTTTCTTATTCATGAAGAGAACTGTTGTTATTCCATTGCTTATTATTCTCGTTGAATAACTCAGATAAGTGGTTTACCCTATACTTGGTGACATTCTTCTATTATTCGCTGGAACATCCGTCTCGTGTTTTACACCCGACCGGTTCCGCGTCTTTTTATTATTATTCCATTGAACATCCTGTCAGGTGTTTTACACCGGACCGGGTTCCGCCTTTTTTATTATTCTGCTTGAATATCCTATCTCGCAGGTGTTTTACAACCGGATCCGGTTCCATCTTTATTATTCTGTTGGAACATCCCGCTTCGGGTGTGAATTTCACCGACGACCGTTTCCATTCTTTATTATTCGTTGAATAACCGTCTGTAAGCAAAGTATCGCATTTATGGTGATTTCTTTTGTTATTCCATTCTTTATTATACCCAAATAAGTTAAAACTTTGACTTCTATACTCCATGAAATTAGTGGAATATCCTCGATATTTCAAGGCTTCATCCAAAGATCTTTTATGAAAATATTCTTCCGATCATTCTTGAATTTTACTCACAAAACAAAGATCATGTTGATAATTTGACGTTAATAATTCCCGGATAAAATAATTTTGAACTTGTTTTATCAATTCTTATATCATTGTCATCATCCTCATGTTTATATTTTTTAAAGTCATCTGTATTCAGAAGTATATAGATGGACTTGGTATGATTATGACCAAGAGACTATTCCGGTGTAATCACGACCGTAATGTTACAAATGATGTGGTAAAAATCCTCAAATGGGTCAAAGTGTATCGATGGACAGTTGTTGGTATGATCATCATGATTATTAATGAATACACAAATATTCTCGCCCGTAGTGTATGAATAATTGTGGTCGTGATACTAAAGAATATCCTCGTCAGAAAAGTGCGGGTGATTCGATGATGTGAATATTTATTAAAGTCGAGTCTCAAATGATATAATGTTGATGAAAACCTTTAAAACCTAAAAGATAGTAGATTTTATTTTCTACTCGACTCTTTTTAATGGATCAGATATTCACCGCAGCTTAAACCGGTTGTCTATTATATTTTATCGCTTTAATATTGTTCAAGACTATTGATAATTTATTCGCATTATCTTAGTCATAATATTTCATCGGGCTAGTTGAGCTCACCCTTTCTTTCACCGCTTTCTTCAGAAATGAGAATATAATGGGACGAAGCCTGGGGAAACGAGTGATGGTCCCAAGATAAGATTAGTAGTCCCTCACTATTCGTGAAATAGTGTGATAATAATTGTAATGAGGACTCCTTTTCGAAGTTTGTATAATATCTAGTAGATTTATATTTGTATTTAAACTCACATGTTTAGTCGATCAGTATACGCTTATGCTTATGTTAGTAAGTTGTATTTAAATTGCACTATGTAAGTGGCGCACCCAAGATGGGTGATGTATACCTAATTTTGGGGCGCCTCAACAGTATCGTAGCTTAGGATACGATCCCCTGCCAAGATGTGAGAATAGTACTAGAGGGGAGAGACGGGGAATACTTTTCATAAGTATGACCTACCCAAGTTTACGTATATTTTATTGGTTGGTCAAGATATGGATAATTTGTTATATGTCAATTAACCTTTTTTGTGGCAAGATTCAAAAATGACATCCGAGAATGTTGAGAATAAGAATGGGAGCAAGCAGCGATCGCTGATTCACCACATATCAATAATCGAGGATAATGCATCAGAAGGCGATAATCCTCATGCAAAACAACAACACCGACCAAATGATGAATGATCAAATGTTCAGAGGCTTTATGCAATTTATGCAACAAGAAAGTAGAGCGACTCTGGCCCAAAACGTAGGTGGAACATGAAAACTCTGATGGTCACCGCTAAATAATTCAAGGAGCGGGACCACCGGAGTTTAAGGGAGAGCCAAAACCACTTCTCGCGGAAGCATGGATAAAGCGATCACCAAGATATTTGATGTCTTGGGATACCCGAGGAGCAAAAGGTTCCTTTGCCAACTTTATGTCATAAGGAGAGAGGCGGACATCGGTGGAAATCAGAAACGACTCAACCCATTCAGATCAAGATATCTTGGGAGAAGTTCCAGAGTCGCTCAACGACAAATACTTTCCCAAATTATTCGCCACATGTTAAGGAGGTGGAATTTATCAAGTCGAACAAAATAATATGACCGTGGTCGCAATACGAGGCAAAATTTATGAGTTATCACGGCCAAGGGCCCCACTTGGTGGATAATGAAGAAAGAATGGCGCTTAATGTTTTTAAGAGGTTCGTCGGAGATACGCCAACATCTTATTTTCATAAACCGTGGTTTGTATTCGATGTTGTAAATAGGGCTCATTAGTGGAACGCGATAACGAGTCAACACAAAAAAAGAGAGCAGAGCAAGCAAAATTATAATACAAATGGAGAGTAGTCATCAAATTTGATGACAACAAGCGGAGGGAATCAACAGCCGGATATGGTAACCACTTCGTGGTAATCGTACAAAACAATAAGAATGGACATTTCAAGAACAGGAGATTCAACAATGGTGGAAAGACGCCAAGACCAAAGACCCATTGTTAAGGAAGGAGAAAGACCACCCATCATATGCTTCAAATGCGAGGAGAGGACACATCACCAAATCGCGCCACGCCATTCAAAGCATGTTATAATTGTGGAAGAGAAGGTCACTTAGCTCGATTTTTTATTGCCATCAAGACAAATTCAGCTAGGGATGGAGGCACCAAAGGCCATCCCGTAAAATTCAAACCCAGAAGGCAAGGGAGAGCGTTTGTTGTGACCTCCCAAAGAGCAAGGAACCCGAATGAGGTCATCACGGTAAGCTTATCATAAACTCTAATGAAGTCTATACTTTATTTGATAACCGTTCTACCCATTCTTTTATTTCTCCTATTGCGCCATCGATTAAATTTGACTCGGAGAAATTAGACTTTGACTTATCTCTGTGGAAACTCCGCTGGGAGAAACCTTCATTACATCCACTCGCTTATAAGTCTTGTTTGGTTCAAATTTGCACCTCACATTACATTACCGTTGATCTTATTTCATTAAAAATACTCAGATTTGACGTGATTCTGTGGATTGATTGGTTAACTACTTATCATGCAAAATTGATTGTTTTCGTAAGGTTGTTAGCTTTCATATTCCTAATCAACCTATTATGCTAATTCAAACGACCAAACCATTAAAATCAATCATACTATCTCAAGCCATAAAGCTATTCGCTTATCGAAAAACGGATGTCAAGCTTTTTAGCTTATGTCACGATTTAAACAAAAATACGCCGCTTTTAAACGATATTCCTATTGTTAATAAATTTCCGACGTATTCCCTCAAGAACTTTCGCCTACCCTCAGAAGCGTGAAATTGAATTTTGTATCGACCTTCAACCCCAGATAAAACCTATTTCCAAAGCCCCATATCGAATGGCTCCTATGAACTTCGTGAGTTAAAGACCCAACCGCAGGAATTGTTAGACATCGGCTTTATTCGCCCTAGTACTTTCCTCGGGGTGCTCCCTGCTCTATTCGTGGAAGAAGAAAGATGGGAGTACGCGACTTTCAGATTGATTATCTGGAGTCAATCATGTCACCATCAAAAAATAGTATCCATCGCCACGTATTGATGACCTGCTTTGACCAGCCATAAGGAGCCAAATTTTTTCAAAGATTGATCTTCATTCGGATATCACCAATTGAAGATTAGAACCACGACATTCCAAAGACTTCGCTTTAAACCTAAGACGGGCATTATGAATTCCTAGTCATGTCCTTTCGATCGACTAATGCTCCCGCCGCTTTCATGGATATGATGAACCGAGTATTCAAGGAATATTTAGATCACTTTGTGGTCGCCTTTATTGATGACATCCTTATTTATTCCAAAAGCCGTGAAGATCATGAGCAACACTTGAGGTCGACACTCCAAAAGCTTCGTGAATATAAGCTTTATGCCAAGTCAAGAAATGCGAGTTCGTCAAGTAGTAGCATTCCTTGGGCACGTGGTATCAAGTCATGGAATATCCGCTGACCCAAAGAAAGATCAAGGTTATTCAAAGTCGGGAACAACCTAAATCGCTGACCAAGACGTAGCTTTCTTGCTTAATGGTTATTATCTGAGATTCGTGGAAGGATTTTCTAATCGCTATTCCATCGACTCAAATTTGACCAAAAGATACAAAGTTCTATTGGAGCGAAGAATGTGAGAAGAGTTTTCAAGAACTCAAGAGGAGACTTATTTTCAAGACCGCTCGACAATACCATCCGCCTTGAGGATTTTGTCATTCATAAATGATGCTTCGCAAAGGGTGGGATGTGTTCTCATGCAATATGGAAAAGTAATAGTTTATGCCTCGCGACAACTCAAAGAATATGAGAGGAATTATCCTACTCATGATCTAGAGTTGGCAAATTGTTGTCTTTCGCACTTAAAATTTGGAGGCATTACTTGTATGGGGAGAAAGTGGAGATCTTTACGATCATAAAAGCATAAAATATTTCTTCACTCAAAAGGAACTCAACACGCGACAACGACGCTGGCTTGAACTGCTGAAAGATTATGATCATACCATCCAATACCATCCCGAAAAGTTTAACGGTAGCCGACGACGAAAGTAGAAAATCATATGCAAGCACGAAAGCGATATCACAACGCAAAGGCCCATTTTGTGTGACTTGTAAAGGATGGAGATAGAATTAAAGACTGTGGACGCATGTGATGATAGCGAAGTATACGAGTAGAACCGACTTTAATTGATAAAGTTAAAGTCGCCAAGCTACTGCACTGGAGCCGATGCGATGAGGAAGAAAGTGCAAGAAGGTGCTACGCCGCAAGCAAGAATCGATGAAGAAGGAATACTTCGAAAGTCAACTCCTGACTTTCAGGTTCCTAACGACCCCGATTTAAAGTATAATATCATGATGGAGGCACACAACACACCATTTGCAATCCATCTCTGGGAGTACCAAAATGTATCATGATATTCGCCATACATTTTGGTGGAGCAATATAAGAGAGAGATACTGCTTATCTCAAGGTGTCTAACTTGTCAACGAAGTTAAAGTTTGAGCATCAAGTACCAAAAGGTCCATCAGTAACCACTTGAAATTCCGTAATGGAAGGGAGCACATTACCATGGATTTCACATCGTGGCTTCCTAAGGTTTCTCAAGGTATCGATGCGATTTGGGTCATTGTTGATAGAGTTGACCAAGTCCGCTTCATTTCTTACCGATACGAGAAACTTATACACTTGAACGCCTTGCTCAGATGTACATAAACGAGATTGTAAGACTCAGCATGGTATGCCAAGATTCATAGTTTTCGATCGAGACCCAAGATTCACTTCACGATTTTGGGTTAGTTTGCAAAAAGCTATGGGCACAGATTTCACGATTTAGCTCTCAAGATATCATCCTCTGCATTTCTGACGGACAACCGAGAGGACTATTCAAACTCTTCAAGATCTATTAAGACTCGTGTCCTTGATTTCAAGGAGTGGGACAAGTTCTTACCATCGTGGAGTTTTCCTACAACAACAGCTTATCGTTAAGTATCGCATGGCTCCATTCAAGCATTGTATGGAAGAAAGTGTCGCTTCCAAGATGCTGGGATGAGGTGGGTGAAGCAACGTTGTTGGGACCGGAGTTGGTACGTATGACTACGGAAAAGATTCAAACGATCCGACAACGATAAAAACCTCACAAAATCGATAAAAGAGTTATGCCGATCTTCATCGAAAGGACGTGGAATCTTATATAGAGATCATGTGTCATAAGAGTCGCTCCATGGAAAGGAGTTACAAGATTTGGAAAGAGAGGAAAACTTAACCTCGATTCATCTGGCCCATTTTAATCCTCGATCGAGTAGGAACTGTGGGCCTATAGACTGCGCTTTTACCGCCAAATATGTCTCTCGTGGTTCATAATATTTTTCACATATCTATGTTACGTAAATATGTGAAAGACCCAACCATATTATCGAAAGTTAGAACCGATTTAAATAAGGAAGATTTGACGTATTTAAGAGGTTCCCCGCTCAAATTTTGGATAAGAAGGAAATATATTCTACGCGCCCAAGGTTATATACCTCAAGTCAAAGTTTTGTGGAGGAACCACGATGTCGAGGAAATGACTGGGAGTTAGAATCAAATGAAATCAAGGTATCCTTACCTCTTCGACATACCAGTATCGCACTTCTAATTTCGAGGGCTTAAATTTCATAAGAAGGGAGGTTGTAAGACCCAAACTTTTATAAATAAAGATGAATTTTTCTATAAATATTATTTTTGAATATTATGGAATAAATTTGATATAATGTTATAGTTGTAGGTAATATTTATAAATTTTGTAAAGTATGCAAGTTGTTATAAAATATTCGCTTGGCTCTGGGAATATTCTTTTGTTAGTGGAATATTCGTGTACAATGGCTCAATCATTGGTGGACCCTACAATGTAATTTATCATTTGATCGAGAAAATGATAAAAATATTTTATAAAAATAACTACGGAGGTGTTACCGTTAAAACTGCTGAACTACCCAGTGGTAAAAGTACAAAGAATACGCCAGAAGATAAGAAGTACACACGAGATTATCGATTATCGATGCTTACGTGAGAAGTCACCAATTACGCTTCAACTATCACATAAAGAATTGTCGATCATATCTCTTATATTATCGATTCAATTATAGTCACAAGATCATCTCAGATAATATGTTATAAGATTAAATCAATAATCGAGACTACGTTATAAATGATTAATAATTGTTCAAAGATTAAATATGTGTTGATGAAAAAATGATTTGTGGTAAGTTTGATTATTTTATGGGGCGTATATGTCATCATCTACGTAGTCTCTTCACAATAAGTATTTACCTTCACAATATAGTAATTACCTTCATCAATAGTAATTACCCTTCATAATAGATTTACCTTCACAATAAGAATTACCTTACCATGGCCAATAGTAATTACCTGTGAATAGTATTTACCTTCGCCAATAAGAATTACCTTCATTAATAAGAATTACCTTGTGAATAGTATTTACCGTCACAATAGTATTTACCTTTCTTTAATAAGAATTACCTTTTACCAAACGTCAACCACTTGTCGCTTCACATTACAAAGCGCCGAACCACTGTCGCTTCACATTACAAAGGCCAAACCCTTTTTTTTTCTTGTTCGCTGCAAGCCACTTGCTTTTCACACTAAGAAAAGCTGTTTAGAAATCTTCTATAAATAGAGGCCTAGGGCTTCATTATTTTCATTTAATTCATTCAAGCTTATAGAGAGAGAAAGCATAGTAGAATAGAAGAGAGAAAGAATAAGAGTATTTTGTTACTACACCGTCAGCAGATTCAATCTCCTACCAAATGTAAAGGGTGTTATTCTTTCTTATTCATTAAGAGAATCGTTGTTATTCCATCGCTTATTATTCTGGAATAACTCAGATAAGTGGTTTACCCTATACTTGGTGACATTCTTCTATTATTCATTGAACATCCCGTCTGTGGTTTTACACCTGAATTCGTTCTTTTTATTATTATTCTGCTGGAACATCCTGTCTGTAGGTTTTACACCGGACCGGTTCCGCCTTTTATTATTCTCGCTTGAATATCCTATTCTGTGTTTTACAACGGATCTCGGGTTCCGCCTTTATTATTCTCGTTGAACATCCCGCTTGCAGTGAATTTCACCGACCGTTCCGCTTTTTTTATTATTTTGTTGAATAACCCGTCTGCAAGGGCCTATCGTATGTATGGTGATTTCTTTGTTATTCCATT